>VZRQ01004231.1:133582-144887 GCA_013397975.1 Machaerirhynchus nigripectus | reverse complement strand
GTGAGCGGCGGGGTCTGGGCCTGGCTCAGGTAGGAGCAGCAGCTTTCCCTTTCTCCCTGCCCCCTCCTTTCCTCGCCCAGAGTTCATTTAATAAAGGCTATAAACAGCCTCCTCTCCCATCGCCACCCAAACGCTCGGGGCACGGCACTGACTGGGGAAAAAAAACCAAAACAACACGCATCTATTTATAAAGCACCCCACCCTGGCGAGGGTCGGAGCATCAAGCGCTCCCCAAATAGTGACATTGTGATGCAGCGGGCGGCTTTCTCTCGCCAACGCCTTTCGGGCGTTTAAAGTTTGTGAGAAATTTCGGTGCCTTTGAAAACAGTGTCGTGAGCAAAGGTTGCGCTGACGATCTGTGATCTGTCACAGAGTGCCTGGTAAAAGTCCGTGGAAGAAAATGCTGTCCTCGGTGAGAAAGTTGTGCGGTGATGTGCTGGGTAATTGGGCTTGCGTGTGAAATGCCAGAGGTTCTGAGCATACGTCTAACCTTTTTGTCACATTAAATTGTATTCTAGTAGCTGTGATACAACGTTAAGACAGGCTGGAGGTTGACAGTTTCGGGAGAATTGATTTTGCAGGCATCTATGCGATATGTATTTATATTTATTTGGTACATTTAAAATATTCCTTAGTGTTGCCATGTGGATGGCAAAATTTTGTGGTTACAGAACTAGTGTTTAAGTTTACAGCAGCACTTGGGAAATACTAAATTTTTTTGAGCTGTATCTTCTGTTAAATGGGAAAGTACTGTTCATTGGGGTGGCCTCTGTGGTAACTTTAAGGTTTAAGGTCCTTAAGGTATGTCATCCAAAGAAATTTTTTATTTTTATTTTTTTTAAGCAGAAGACAGTTTTAGATCACGAGAGCAGTAGCTGGAAAGAAGGTAGGTGATATGTTTTCTTTAGATTGTGATATTTAGCATCAGAGTAAGCAGCATCAGTTTATAAAGTGGAAGTTCTAACTCTTGTGATTCTAGGAAATGGATTTCCAAATACGAGCCCTTGTAGCACTTTCCTGAGCTGTTTCAGTGATTAGGTGGCTGAAGCAGGTTTTGTGAAGTACTGGTGGAATTAAGGCTGGTTGGCTGCTGTTACTCAGCTCCCTGAATGAGTTGCCAAATGACCAAGAATTGTGCAATTTCTAGCCACGTTTCTTCTCTGATAGCTTCCCTTCTGTTGCTCTTCATAGTTTCTTCTGTGAATAACATCAGAGAAAACGTGGGCCAGGGAAGTTTTACGCTTTACTTATCCAATCACAGTAGCATTCAGAGGGAAGGTGTTAAAGAACAGCAGCTTGGATCCGTGCACCAACATTAGCTGCTCCTAAACTTATCATTCCCAGGCCTTTCTGGGTCTCCCTTTTGTATATCAGACTGGGCTGGAAGACTTGCTGATGCATCATGCCAGTTATTAATGTTTTCCTCACAGAGATCTCTGATAAAGTCCTCAGATAAACGTGGGGATAGTTTGTCCTCTCACTCTGTTCTGGCATAGCCATGTTTTTCTGATACACAGGCAAGGCCTAGCTCTGGTCTACAGGTTTAGTCCTCTGCTTGGTGGTTGTCAGGTAAATTTCTCCCCTCGAGGTAGAAAAGGTATAGTAGAAAACTATACCTGTTTTCCAAGTATTTCCTTAACTGTCTATAGGTATGCTTGGGATACTTTTGTTGAAAGCGAGAGATGGAAATGCTAAATGACTGGTGAAGCTTACAGGTCCAAACAAGCAGAACTCACTCAGAGCAATTTGAATTAAAGCAGAATACTAAAAAGTTGTTGTTGGGTTTTTTTTTTTTTCTATAAAATCGAGCTGGTTGCTTCTTATCTGGAGTGCAGCTTATGCGGTGGAGTTGAGTCATTCTTGCTGAGATTGCATTTTGAGAACTGTCGTTAAAATGCTTAGATATTTAACTCTGGCACAGTATAATTTGCAAACTTATGTAACTGGTATGTTTTTCAGTGCAGCTGTCAATAAGAGATCTTATTGCACTTTTCCTTTTTTGTGGAACTAGGGAATATAAAGCAGCTGCTTTCACAAAATGACCTAAATATAAGTAATTTAAGAATAGCATATTTCTTACTAAAATACTGACATTTCTATTGGCTTAATTTTTACGTGTTCAGGTCTATTCTGATGTACAAAATACTTACGTAATTGGCTAGGCAGAACGGCATTGCAATTAAGTGATGGGATGATGCAGGTTGTGCTAATAAATAAACAAGTTTTAGAATGGAAAGTACTGAAAAATAACTATTTTCATTTTGCCTCTGCAAACCAGAGACATTTTTAAAGACTTGAATAGTAGTAATGTTTGAAATCAAGACAATAGTGGTTTATCATAGCTAAACCTGAGCCAAGATGCATTTATTCGTACTGTTGCTTGTGGACCTTTGTAATTTTTGCTCCTCTTTTCTCATAAATCATACTTTACTTTTTACTTTTTTATTTAAAAAATTGATGTATTACCTGTTTCTTTCTAAATGATGTGACTTGTAGTCTCATTTGTTCTTTTGGAAATTATTCTCTTTTTGGATAATACTTGGTTCCTGAACTCTTACTGGTCTCTGTAGTTTTAATCACATGATCCAAATTTCAGTTTAAAATACTAGGATAAGGAATAAACTTCTGTAACATTTACACATGCTTAACTGCAATCTGCTTCGTTGGATGAATGGCAAATGCAAAGTATCAAGTCTGTGTATACAACATGTAATCCCTGAAAAAATGACAGTGTTCTTAGGATATTTAGAAGATCCAGGGAATGTGCATACATGTGCATTTTCTGTACATTCCATTCACCAGAGCTAAGAAATATTGTTTAAGGAAGATTCATGTATTTGAGCCATGATGTGGTGGAGAGAACATTTTCTACGTGTAGCTTCTTTATGTTGCTCTCTGTCTGTGAAGGAACAATTTAGCATTTATTAAGATTTAATATTTCTAGAGTAAATCACTTGACTCCTAAGACTGGGAAGAATGTTTAGACCAAGGGAATTGTAATCAGGGCAGGAGAAGAAAGCAAGTGTGATACCATGGGAGTGAATAGGCTGATTTTTGTTCCTGGGTAGAGGCAGTAACCACTGGGTGTTAATGGTGTTAAACCACTGCTGCAAGGTCTATTTTTCTGTAGTTGTCTGCTAAACTCTGCTCTGTGTTAAACCACAAACTAAGTTACAGATTTCTGTCAAGTTGTGATCTCTTTTCATATTTATTTTGTTTGTGTTTAAACACAAATACCGGTACAATTCACTAATGGATATTTCAGCAGCCTGTTGGACTCTACAGAAGAGAGTGTGTTTATAAATGCATGAAACAGTTGCTCAGATTTTTTTAACAGCTCTTCTCAAAAGGTGTTTATATGTGACTAAAACAACAAAATAAAAACTTATTTCACTGACAGTTCCAATGAAGTACACTTCTACTGTGTAGAGTGTAAACTTTATAGCAGTATATATCTGTGTGTATGAAAAGAGCATCTAAGTGCTACAAAGGAAAAAGCAAAACTGGCTAACCATGTTTCAATATTGAAATGTAGAGAAATGCAATTTACACAGAGAGGGGAAAGTACATTAGCCTCTTCATTGCTAACAGGTTAGTTCTCACTTAAAGTAAGAATATTTTAGTAGATAAAAAGGTCTCTAAATTCTTCTATAATAATTTACAAACCCAACAAACTCAAGTGTAGCATGACTTGTATTTTGATAGCTGCAGTTTAAATAAAGCAAAGCACTTCAGTGTGCTTATGGTGATACGCCACGTGCAGCTGAATTATGTGGGACTACTCAGATGTGTGATGTTGCTCTCATGCTTAAATGCCTTGCTGGATTGTGACCTAGAGGATGAAATGTGCTCTCATGTTTGGGTCTCAGCTGTAACTTGAAGGATTTTCTGTATCTATGTGCACAATTCATTTTTATTGCCAACTGTCCTTGTGATCTGAAATATGAATGGTAGCCCGTATTCTTCTTGACCACATATCGTAGCTATTTGTCCATTAAGATCTGTGGTATTTTTTATGTAGAAATAACCTAAAATGCAGTAGCCACAAGAACTGCGTAAACTCTGCCTGAGCTCTTTGTGTTTGGAGATGAGTTTAAGGAATTCTCCAGCTGTTAAGTAAAACCCAGTCTTTGGAAAGGAGTACAGAATGTGGAAAAATGTGGGCGGTTAAGCAGCTAGCATTAAATTGTAGGAAAATTTAATGAAGAAAGAATCAGTTGCTGTCAGTAAATAATTTTCTGGTTCCCTCAGTCAATTACAGTAAGTATTTGGACAGACCCTTGTTAAAAATCAACTGCTGCCACTCTCTGTAAGGAGCCATTCTGAGGCTGCACAGTGAGGCCCTGTAAGCTTAGGAAATGCTGGCATTAGCACTGCTTTGATTTTTGAAGAACAGGTGAATTTGACAATGTCCTCATTAAGTGACCAGAATGTTTAGAGCTGTCATGAACTCTGGTTTGGACTGAGGGGAGCACCTTTACTGCCTTGTTTATCATGGGCAAATCACCTCTCTGCTGGTAGTGGTAGAAGTGAACTTGGCAATCAGTGTGCCCCGCAGAGGAAAGCCTTCTGTCCTGAAAGCTTCTGTCTGCATAAAAGGCTAAAAACAATAGGGTTGTTTTTTCCATTTGTTTCTTTTTTATATTTTTATGTAGTCTTGGGCAAAAAATCTACTTTATTAAAGCAGTCATCCTCTGTCCTTGTTCTTCTAATGAGATAGGAATGCTGGGGACATGAGGGCAAAATAGCTTTGTAAATAAAATCTGTGTGTGTGTACAAATGAACAAACTCCAGCTTTTCCTAAGCTTTGAGGATTTGACTTCCAGGTCTTAATTTGCTTCTGGCATAGTTTTGATGTCATTTCCTTGCAAGCAAAGCCAGGTTACAGCTGTAACTTGGAAACATTTCCTATTTTATTGCCATTTTATTCCCAGGTGTAGTCATCAGGTTTCAAGTCTCTCCTGTATGCTGCTTTTCCTATATCCTCACCAGAATAGTGGTAATGTTGCTGAGATTAGAACCTCACAAATGTTTTCATGTAAAGTGAAGGGTCTAGGAAACTGCTTATGTATTATTTCATAATACTGGGTGCTTGACTAAACAGGAAGTTTTGGGGCTTTCATGCAAACATCATCTTCTAATTATTGGGCACACGCATACTGGTTGTGTTTTCTCTAAATAGTTTATTTTTATTTTACTCCCAGGCTCTATCTGTAGAAACTTTATTTTCACTAGGGTTTTGCTCTGCCATATTGATAAAATAAATTGCTCATAAGACAAACCATAAACAGCTGGCGGATACTACTTGTTGAACTTAGGAAGATCTGAAGTTTGAAAGCCTTAAATAATTAGTTTTTAAAAGGAGCAGTGACATTGGTGAGCAACTAGAAACACAAAGAGGAAAAATTAAAGAGCAGATAGAGGGATAATTCCATGTGTTCCGTTTTCTTGAAATATATAGGACAGTATTAAATAAATTTATAAAATGTTTGTGGTGAGGTTATCTGTGAAACAATCCAACAGAGGGATGGTGGGGTTCTGTAAGAATTTGTACACATCACCACAGGCAACAAACAATATCAATGGTAAAAAAAGTGGCAGTTTCCTGAACTGAGAGTGACTGTGCGAATGTAATTTTTTTCCCATATTTCAGGAATAGTTTAGTTAATAGTTTCAGTTCAGTTAATGCATTTGCTGTTTTGTTGTTTTTAAATTATTGTTATTCGAGCCTCCCTTTGTTTTTGGAATCTCAGCAAATAATCCTATCAGGACCTTTTTCCATGGAGCATCTTTTTCTTGGTTTATTTTAACACTTAGCTAAAACACTGACAAAGACACATTGGCAGTAGCTTGACTTCAGTCCAGTTGCATTTGAACAACCAGAACAGTCCTGGACAAAAGAAATTCTGGTCTAGAGGCTCTTTACCCAGTATCTTCACTCTTTTGGGCAGGGACAGGATGGGCTAGGACTCCAGTTCTGTCTTGATTTTGCTGAATATGTTTAGCTGAACTTGAGAGAAAAAGTAAATGCTTTTTGTTTGGTTAGGTTTGGTTTTTTCCTTTGACACAGCAATGGCAGTGGAATTATGTGAGCCTTCCTTTAAAGAAAACATTGTGAATCTTTAACTTTTTTTTGTGTCAGGTATTGTTTGATTGGTAAAACTGACAGTGAACGAAGATATTGAGACTTCAAGCTGTAAATGAGAGATCAAAAAAAAGAAATTTAGAGAAAAGTGAGGTTTTAGCTATTACTTGAAGTATTTGATACGTTCAGATTTGTTAAATTCTTGCACTGTAAGTGGCTTGTACTCAAGTAGGAATTTTCATTTAGGTCCACAATGTTTAGGAGTGGGGTAATGATCTATTATGATGAGAAATGACAGTGGCAGAGCACTCGTGGTATTACAAATATTGGAAAAAATTGCAATTCAGCCTTTGTGACTTACTATGGTTCCATTCTTCTGGGTTGTCTCTTTGTGTTTCCTTTCCACCCATGTTTTCTTTGTGGTGAAACTATTGCTGTACATAGTTCTGTTGGAATGGCTGTGTAGCACTGTGTACTTCTGTCATGAGCCTTGCTCTTTCAAAAAATTTGAATCTTACTGCATCTCATTGATATATAAACTGAAGCAAGGCCTTTCTTTCTCCCAAATTCTGTCTACACAGACTGCAGCTTCCTTGGATCTTCCAGTTCTTTTTTTCAGTTGCTTCAATGGGGCTCTGAATTCTGGCTGGAGCCTGCAGGAATTTCTGCACTGTTAACAAAGCAGTTGTCTAAGCTTTGTGTCTAAAATGGGTGTCTTTTGTTTATTTTCCAACACTTCTAAGTAAGAAATCTTTGGAAAATGAAGTATAACCAGAAAGTTATACTGAACTCAGCACCAGCATGGGCATGTTTTCTGCTTATTAATGCTTTCAAGCAAGGACCTTGGCATTTTTATTCTCATGCTGTTCAGACAGCAGCACATGAATTTATGCAGAGCTACCTCATTGATTTTCATAGTTCTTGTTAGTGCCATTTTGGTTGTCTACATAGTTTTTCATAGTGATTGGGCTGCTCGTACTTTGATGCTGCTGTGGTTTTTTCTCTTATGTTTTCTCACTTCTAATTTGTAGTACAGATATTTAGAAAGAAGCAAGAATTCTGTCTGGGCCAAGAAATACTCACTTAATCATGTTCTGAGGGTGCCAGTCATGTTAGGATCCTGATGAGTGACTGGCACTTGTGGATGCAAGTTGTATCTCCTCTCAGAATCATGTAGTGGTTTTTCGTTCCCAGCAGCAGTCTCGGTGATTCTGGAAAGAACTTAGTTTCTTCCATAACAGACCATATTGCAAAATTAACTCCATAAAGAATTCTTGAAACTACATCAGCGTCTTTCAAACTTCTGAAGGAACAATTTGTTAGAGGTGAATTATCTTTCTCAATGTCCAGGGCTTCCTTTTGCAAAAATCAGATTACACATGTCTCTGCTGGAGAGAATTTGAACCTCAGCCAAAATACACTCATATTGAGAAGCTTTTCATTTACCCTTGGAACAGGTTTAGTTGTCTGCAGGAAAGGTAGGTAGGAGCAGAAAATAATGTTTTAAGAAGAAGCTGAAACATGTTGTAGGAGGGAGGGTGTTAACTTAGAAATGGTTACCTTCTGTGTTCCAGAAGGCTTTAATAATCCTCTCCTAAATCCTACCTGCCCTGCCATACACACCACGTGGGATAAAATATTTTGCTGCTTAGTACAGGGAGGCATTTGGAAAGGCTGTCAGCTCCTAGCAAGGAGAAGGGATTTTAAGCAGAAGTTATGTTTAAAAAAAAACCCAAAAAACAACTCTCCAAACAGCTTAGCTCAGTGAAATGGCAGTGCCTGTGGACCAGCTACTAAGAGGTCAGAGCTCATAGATGTTTGTATCAGAGGTGCAGTGATTTAGTGTTTTCTGCTGTGCTGTGAAGTTGTAATAGCCATCACTGTTGCATATTAATTAGTGGGAGAGAGGGAGGGCAAGTTGAGGAAGTTTGGAACAGTTCATACTTTTCCCTCATACACACAGAGTTAACTTGCTTCCTCTGGGTTGTTTTTTTTTTTTGACTGCCACAAGCCATACCTGCTACATCTCTCCTAAACCAAAAGTTCTTAAAATTATTAGAAATTTTCTTACCCATATATGGGTGGTTTCTTATGTTCTTCCTTTTGCAGCTGTCGTACTGAAATGTAACACAGACTGCAGTTGCATCCTCAAGAAGCAAATGTTCTGGTGGGGAAATGGTGTGTTAGTCTGTGTTTACTGAAAGAGCTCCACTTCTGTATTTTATTTCTTTTACTTCTTTTTCATAAACAGTTCACGTCTCCTAGCTGGCCATGTATTCCTGTGTCTGAAAGTACGCATTCAGAAACATCAACTGTAATTTTTTAGTGTTTTATTGATGTTTTAAACCGTGAGTGCCAGAACTCAGTCATATAGCCTCCAATAGTTTTTAAATAGTTTCATTGGCAAGAAGCTTTTTCATGACTTCATTCAGCCCATGACTGTGGTGTAATTATGTCTCCTCATCTGCGTGTTCTGTTTTATTTTAGTCATTCTTCCGATCCCTGGGATGTTCTCTGACATGTTGTTTGTTAAAATTAATTGATTTGGGGCATCCAGTATGTACTGTCAGTTTTTCATTCAGCAGGCTGTAACTTCTGAAAATGTTTCCACGTTTGCACAATTACATGCTGTCTGGCTACTGCATCCAGCCTGCTTAAGGCAGAGGGAAAAGTACTGTGGATCAGGCTGGAGTTGAAGTGAATAAATGCCCTTTTTCTAGTCAGTAGCAGTCTGTGTAATTTGGTGACTTGCTCTGTGTCCCGTAGTTCAAGTAAAGGTTGTAATCTTTCTGTATGGTCCCATTACAACACACAGGGTGTAATGTCACTGAGAGAATTGTTCCAGGAAATTGGAGTGTGGGGATATTTCTCAGCTTAGTTAGAACAAGTGCCTGTGACTTCAGTGTGGTTCATATAAGCAGCTTATCCTAGTGGAAGGAGTACAACTTGAACATTGTTTAAAAAAGGATTATTAATTTACATATTGTTCAACTGAAAGTTTCAGATGGGGGTGGTTAGTTTTCTTGAACAAAACGATCAAATCATTGTCCAAATTCCTTGGAAAAATAAATTTGTGTTTCTGTAGGGGTATGTGAAATTGCATTAACTGTCCTTTGTGAAACAGTTTAGGGCTTATCTTCGTTTGAACCTTGTGGCAAATGAACAAGCAAATAGCAAAACAGTAAAATTTATTTTCCTGTGTAGCAGAAAGCCTTACAGTTGTGCTGCCTGGATAGCACAATTTGAGGAACAAATGAAGGGGCAAAGAGATTTCATGCATTCCAGTGATGTATCTGTGGTTGTCCATGGTTGTCCATGGCCTGGTATACTAATTACCCTCCTTTTCTTTGCCACTCTGTTCTCCAGTTGCATCTAGTTTCAAGGACTTCAGCTACTGACTCTTTGGCATGCTCCATTCATTATTTCAGTTTTGTTTCTAATGCTGCAGTCCTTTGAATTTTGGCACTCTTGTGTTTTATCCAAAATCTTGATATTTGTGTTGATTTTTCTAGGCCCTGTACAGTATTCTTACTTTTCCATCTGCAAACCACAACTTCAGTTTTTCGTGCACTTGCTGGAAAGGCTGTCCTTCAGTTTGACCTCCACAAAATCAATGCTTCAGAAATCATGGTTAAAATGCACTTGTAGATGCGGAGATGCATCCCCTGCACATTCATTTCTGTTCACAGGGGTCCATATTCACGTCTAGTTTTCTTCAGATGCCTCTGTTCTTCAGAGCCAAAATCCAGAAACTTTGGCTGCAGAAAGCTCTTCTCTTTTAGGACCTAAAACTAATGGAAGTCGCTGATACGGAAATAGTGATCCAAAAATCATCTTAGATTAAAATTAAGGTTTGCTTGGCTGATTGCTGTGCAGTTGTAGCACCACATGATGTGTGAGAGTCACCATTTCTGAAGAAAATGTTGCACCTCTGATCTTTTTACAAGGCACTGCCCTTACAGTACTGTTCAGAATGGTCCTTCTCTAAGGGAAAAAAACCCAACAATGGCTGGTGTATGTTTGCCACTAAATTTCATGATTAAAGTGCCTTTTCTTATACTTTGCCTTTAATAGGAAGAATGTCTCTCTCCTTCAGTACCTGTGAGCATCATTCAAGCATCCCAAAAGTTGAGGCTTCCAGAGCAGAGGACTGGTTCAGTCTCCTGCCATGAGTTTTCTGACATGATTGTAGAAATGTGTGACTGGGTTAAGATGGTAAAGTTATGTGGAGAATAAAGGTCATAAAATGAGGGCTCCTCTTAAGAAAGATGACTAAAGACATAAAGAGAGGCTGAGTTAAGCCATGTTCAGGATCTGTTTTATGTATTGCACACGTTGCATGCAGTCTGTTCTGGGTCTGTGTTCTTATATAACAAAGTCATGCTGTAACTTGGGCACTTGCACTGCTATAGGTTAATCAGATTTGCATACAGTTATATGCTTAACCAAAGGTGTCATTCCAACTCAATCACTGTAGTGCACAAAGCACCCCATCAAAGGATGACAAATGTGCTCATAATTTAGGTAGACACTGGTGTGTGAAAGATGTTTCCATAGATATGGACTCAATAAGAGGTCTAAAAGGTATTTTTAGTAGGAAGGAGGCTTGCCTTTTTTATGTCAGCAGTTCTCTGTGTGTGTCTATCCATTCTTTTAAAACCAAGTTGGTTTTTTTTTCTGATAGCTAAGACTCTTTAAATTCTTCAGGTTTTAACTACACATAAGGGTGTCTTGGTTTGAAAGACAGGTGTCTGCTTAGGAAGGCAGGAGCCTCCCTTGGAATGGAAAATGTAAACCCCTTCCCCCCAAATTATTATGATTTTGAAATCAAGGGGCTTTCAGGCAAAGATATGAGAAATAGGAGTAACAGTTCTTTACTGGTATATATAACAAGGCAATAATACAGAACCACTGCTTAACCTGCCAGAGTCAGGACACAGCCTGACACCCTGCCGGGCTGGGTGGTGGTAGCAGTCCCATTAAGGGGTGGCTGCAGTGCTCTTGAGGTGACAGATGTGGCTCTGTCGAAGTGGTGATCCTGTAGAAGGGTCTGGTCTTCCTCTGAAGGTCCAGTGCTGGTTCTGTAGCTCTTGTCCTCTGGGAATCCAGTAGGTGAGGGCTGCCTGTGCTGTTCCAAACCTCAGATTATATCCAGGTAGGAATGCTTGGTTCCTCCCGCTGGGCGGAGCATCTCCAATGGGATGATGTAATTTATGAGTC
>VZRQ01004231.1:110314-133566 GCA_013397975.1 Machaerirhynchus nigripectus | reverse complement strand
TCTCCAATTCATCAGAATTCACAGCTTGGTCAGTTTTAACTGAAATTTTTCTGAATGAGAAATGAAATTCTGGAAAAACCTAAGGGTCTGGCACATTTATCCTGCCCACAAAAAACTATACTTTTTCTGCAGGTAAAGTGAAGATTTTGAAAACCTGGCTTATTCTTCTGCAGATTTAGACTGCTGTTCTGGTGGAAGTCTGGTTAGCTGGAGTGTGGCAGGGAAGACAACTGCAGTCTGTTATTGCAGTTTTCAGAGGGTGATCACTTCATGCTGTGGGCGATTTCTGAAAGAGTTGTTCCATGACCACACTGTGGTTTTCCTTCTGCCCAGCTCTATTCACATCCGTAGTGGGCAACTCTTACCCCTGAAGAATCCTCGGTCAACATCTCACACACAAAGCTTAGCTTAAAAGACCACCAGCTTTCAGGTTGCCTTCTGGAGAGGAATAAGGCAATTTGGTATTTAAATGGAGAGCGATTTATTTAGCAGTTCTGTATTTGTTGTTAGAAATTCACACAGACTGTATGTATTTCTAATTTACATTATAAACTGCTGAGCGGGACAAACACTCTACAAAGCACAACTCTGAATGCTGTGTATGTATTAAGGTGAGAGATTAGAAAAATGGCCCTTTTTAGTCCATGTTTCGGCAGTGTTTGTGGTCAATATAACTGTATCCTGTTCTTAATGTTTTTCTGTTTTGTTTTAAACACAGCAATAATGGCAAATACCTCACAAAAATTTATTTTCCAGGGCAGTTTCTGCTTTTTGAGCTCTAAATTAAGGTGAAAAAGTTGAATATATGCATTCTGGTTAGTGATCTCCTCAACAAAGAGAACATTCAGTGTTAAACTCCGCTGCTATCATAGAATGAATAAAAAGTATTATTCAGCAAAATAATTCCCCATGTGATTTATAGCAGCATTCTGTAATTATTTTGATCACTCTGACTTCACCAGAGTTGCATGTGAAGATAAAAAAGTCTTAAGTCGTATTTTTTTCCTAGCAACTGCAGTAATGTGAACCTCCTGTATGTGCTTGGGACACAAGACACGCACCGTGCACAACTCTGTTTTGTTGGTTAGTTACAGCTTGCTTGGGCATCAATATTTTGTGTTCACTTGAGAAGAGACAGAACTCCAGAGCAGGGTTTGGGGTGAGAGGAGGCAGAGGTGAATTGCTGCTGCCATCCCCATACAGCTGAAGTAGTGTTTTGTTTTTGTTAACAAAGCATGTGAGCCAAAGAGTGCATAAGCAGTCCCCGTGCCTCACACTTGAATCACGGTTGTGGTGAGATCAAATATAAACATTTCTTGACTGTTTATTCTAACACAGATGTTTTAGAAAGGTTGATAGTGGCTGGAAGAGACAGTGTGAAGAGCTTTGTTGGATATATGGTGTCACTAATGGCTGGTGCTGTATTGCAGTAAAAGCATGTTACAAAAACGTGATGTTGTCACTTACAAAACTGATCAAATATATTCCATGGTCAAGGTAAACATTTCTAAACCCCTGGGGTACTGATTTTTCTGCTAGTACAGCTGTTAGTTAGGGCCTCAGGTAAAATCTGTTTCTGAGGTTCTTTTCACAGCTGATTTTTGTCCACCAGTCTTCAAATAGAAAATAGAGAAGCTCATAGTTCTGTTCCATTAACTTGTATTGTATAATAATGATTTGCAGACTCTTTGATGCTTCCCAAGGCATAATTTGCAAGTATGTAAAATGTGTGACCTATTTTGTATGATTTTTTAATAATGAATGCGCAAATAAACCGATGTGGATTAGAAGGGTGGGTTGGATGGTTAGGGTGTGAAAACCATGAAGATAAACCAGTCAGTTTACACTGCCTGCAAATATAACTCTTATTCTCTGAAGCATGAATATTTGCTGCATCACATCCCAAGGAGGAGGTGAAGGAGGAGAGGGTGTGCAGGGTATGGGTCTAGGTTTAATCTTGATTCACACAGGAATTTACAGTACTGTGATTTTATTTCCAAATAGATTTCCTCAGACTTGTCAGGGGCAGTTGTCTTTCAGTGAAGCATGAATGCATGAGGGTTTTAAGTAAATCTGCAGCACAGACATCTGAGAAGTTGCTGCGTAATTTAACCGAAAATCTAAGGATGAGCTTTTACAAGATGGCTGAGCCAAACTAATGGCTTGCTGCTGCCTAAAGGGACAGCTGCTCTGTTCCTTCCCAGTCCTACTCCCAGTTTATCCAACGTTGCTTTTTCCTTTATTCAGACTCTGGCATCCTCTTGGTCATTCAGATAATTTATCTGTTTAAAAAAACCAAAAAACAACCAAACCCAAAAACCCCTGAAACTCCCTTCCTGAAAGAAAACCTAATTGGTTTGCTTTTATTTCCCCATCACTACCAGAAAAGCAATGTTAGCAAGAAATTGTGGTCAGCAGGTAGGGATCTAGGGAACACCACTGTCCTGGAAACATTGAACTCTTTCATGGCTCAGTAGTTGCAGGGAACAGCCATTCAGATGTGTGCCAGTTAACAAGTCCTCCTTGAAACTGATTTCATACATAGTTCTATTAGAGGCTTTTGTCAGAACCATGAATGACAGTGAATATAAATTTTTCAAGTAAAACAGCTGAAAATACAAAAATATGAAAAGTGCAGTTCAGCTAGTAGTAGTGTCCTTGTTTAACTTAGATGAAAGCAATGCAAATTTGACTGGAGACACAGAAAAATCAGCTTTATAGCTGTGTATTTTGTTCATCTTAACATTACTTGTGCCATTATTTAATAGCTTCCAATGGGATTTTTAAATGAGATGCTTAAGAAACATCTTAATAATCCTTTTTTTTTTTTCCTTTGTAGAACTGAAGGAAGGTCATCATGGGAGCATTTTTAGACAAGCCAAAGATGGAGAAGCACAATGCCCAGGGGCAGGGGAATGGGCTGCGTTACGGTCTGAGCAGTATGCAGGGCTGGCGCGTGGAAATGGAGGATGCACACACGGCTGTGATTGGTTTGCCAAACGGACTTGATGGATGGTCGTTTTTTGCTGTCTATGATGGGCACGCTGGATCACAGGTTGCCAAGTACTGCTGTGAGCATTTATTAGATCACATCACGAGCAACCAGGATTTTAAAGGGCCAGATGGGCCACCATCTGTGGAAAGTGTAAAGAGCGGCATCAGAACAGGTTTTCTGCAAATTGATGAACACATGAGAGTCATCTCCGAGAAGAAGCATGGCGCAGACAGAAGTGGGTCAACAGCTGTGGGTGTCATGATTTCTCCCCAACACACATACTTCATCAACTGTGGAGACTCAAGAGGTTTGCTCTGTCGAAACAGGAAGGTTCACTTCTTCACGCAGGATCACAAACCAAGTAACCCACTGGAGAAGGAGCGTATACAGAATGCAGGTGGCTCCGTAATGATTCAGCGTGTGAATGGTTCCCTTGCTGTTTCAAGGGCACTTGGGGACTTTGATTACAAATGTGTCCATGGGAAAGGTCCTACAGAACAGCTGGTCTCACCCGAGCCTGAAGTTTATGAAATTGAGAGGTCGGAAGAAGATGATCAGTTCATCATTCTGGCTTGCGACGGTATCTGGGATGTTATGGGAAATGAAGAGCTGTGTGACTTTGTAAGATCCAGACTTGAAGTCACTGATGACCTTGAGAAAGTTTGCAATGAGATAGTTGACACCTGCTTGTACAAGGTAGCCAGACTTGAGAGAAGGAGATTACTGTGTTTTCACTATTTGAAGTTTATGACCACGTTAATAATCAGTTTGATTCCAGTCTCTTAAGTATCCAGTGGTTTATGGTAACATGGCTTTGACAGTGATGACCATATTTCCCACAAAAATGGTGATAGAGGGGAAACGAACACACAACAGAAATTATGTTTATCTGGGTGGTTTTGGTTAATTAAGACTTTATAATCATGTACAGATACATTGTGGTCAGTGGAAAACTAGAAGCTGATGGGAATTTATGGGCAAGCCAAAGACAATAACTGCCCTTTTCTGTTTCATAACACACTTTACAAAACCTTAACTCTTAAGACTTAATCAGACTAGAGAGTATTTTTCGACTTTCTAATCTTCCTCTGCTTTCTTGGGCACATAGTAGTAACATTACTGTCACATTTACACCAAGATAAATGCAGAATCAGTGAACCCTGACTTCATATTTTAAGACCTGGCTTCCTAAGTTAGTTTTTATTTTGGTTTAATTACTGTATTTCTTATTCACTGTTGTGTAATACAGCTCTGAAACCAGCTCAAGTAGAAGAAGATGAGACTATTTGGTTTAACAAAACTATGTAACTTTGCCTGCATTAACTTCTACTTTGTATTAATAAGTTGCAGTGTGATGCAGTTACGCAAAAGGTTTGAAGTACTGAGTTTTGTAGCTTGATACTTATTTTGCAAAGGCAAACTGGAAGTCTCAGTGTCAAAAACCCAACTTTTTTCTAAAGAAACAAGGCAACGTCTCTGCTCTTCCCACATGGCGAACAGGATCATTGTTTCCCATCTGGAAAATTGTAATTGATTTCCAACACCTTGGCAGATTGATAATGGTTGTATTTTTGTTTATTATTTCTGCTTGGTAATCCTAAAAACAAATACCAGGAAAGGAACAGTGGCTTGTGGATGCTGTAAGCTTTGCAGGAGCCAACTGTCAGCAGCTCCCCATACACCCATATACTCTTGTTCTGCACACTGGCTTGTTCTTGATCTCGCTGACATCAGTGGATTTGATTAGTGTTAAAAGTTAAGCCTATGGATGCATGTTTGTAGGCCGAAGCACAGCGGTATTGAAAGTAAACCAAACAGTTACTCTGCATGAGCAGAATGTTTTTGTATTTTAACATATTCAAGTACTGGGGCTCTCTTTAGTTGGAGTTTTAAATGTTAACGTTTTTTGCAAAGACCTGGGTACTTTACAGCTGGTCTTCTAACAAATTCCCTCACTTGTAACTTTTCTTGTTTTAAATGAAAAGGAGAAGAAAAAACGTAATAGCTGTGATTTTAGGTGGAAGCACTGTCTTGAGTTCAGCACCTTCCTGCTTGGTACTTTTAAGCAGTGATGGTTTTGTTCACCCATTCAGCTGTTTTCCCAAAACGATTGGATGGTACTTAAAACAAGATGGAACATAACTTTGTAATTATATATCACTCATTACTAATGTCAGTTTTTAGAAGACAATAGGCTGTCTGTAACTGGCTCCATGTAGTCTTCAGACCATAAAAGAGGAAAACACAGTGACTTAAGAGTTGTACTGAATGAATGGACCTGGAATTCTGTAAGGGGTACAGGGAGATTAATTCTAATGATAATATTAATCCATAATAGTGAAAGTTGGATTCTGATACCATATGATTTGTGAATTTCTGTGTTAAAAATGCTTTGATGTGTGTTTAGCCTGGTATGTATACATTTCTCAAATCATTTTTTCTTTTCCACCAGGGAAGTCGAGACAACATGAGTGTGATATTGATCTGTTTTCCGAATGCACCAAAGGTATCACCAGAGGCGGTGAAAAGAGAGGCAGAGTTGGACAAGTACCTGGAAAGCAGAGTAGAAGGTGGATCATTTAAAAAAAAATAAGTAACTTTGTTTCTAAACAGACCCCTGGCCCCCTTCCCCTTCCAACAACTAAACTCTTAACATGCACAGGCTTTTTAATAGACCTTCAAGTGCCATTGGCCATCCTGTGTACCTCTGAAAAAGGCACTCATATATGTCCTGAAAAAGTTCTGCTATGAAAGTGCAGCAGCCTGTAGCCCTGAAAATTATTCAGGATGGCAGAGAATTCATTTGTGCTCAGTGTTCTTCCTGAGTCTGTTGACAGCACTAACTTCAGAGCAGTGAATCCTGGTTCCTGTTACATGGAGTTAAATGAAATAATCAGAATATCTTGCAAAGTGTCTGTGAAGATGGTAATTTGAGTGCCGTTTTTCCTTATAGTTAAGTACAAATCAGTTAGCTGTAATATTTTATTATCCAGTTATAGTAGGGTTACAACTTGATTACTGTAATCTTTAAGTACCTGCTTACATATTTACTTATTTGAAAGTATGTCAGAAATTTGTCAAAGCTAATCTTAAAGCATTCATGACAACCAAAAGCTGGGAACTCATCTCTTACGCTGATAGTAACTTAAAAATTTTTCTTTAAATTTGTATTTCAGGGGTTCTTAAACTTTAAATTGAAACTGCAAGTCTGGGGCTTTTTGGATCACATAAAAATGATATTTGAAATCAATTTAATTCAAATAATTTCTGATTAAAACTGCAGTTACAGTGCCTTTTGATATTTAAAACCAACTACAGCTTGGAGTTTGTTTCTGAAATCTAAGACATGCTGTATGCATTATTTGCATAGGTTAAGTCTATTTTTGAAGTGGACTCCTCTATATGTTACAAGTCTAGTTATGTGTGTGTATACTCCCAAGAATCCTTAATAGCACACAGGGCACGATAGGCAGAGTTCTCCACGACAATGGTAGCAGTGATTAGTAAGTTAGAGGAGTACATTATGCACTTTTTTCCTCCTTAACTTGCATGAAGGTAACACAGTGCAGCTCCAGAAATTTCACAGAGAACTTGCCTGCATGGGAACTGTGGGCTCAGACAAATTCATGTGCAGTTTTTAAAGCACTCACAACCTGTGTAGGTGCTCCTTCAGAAAGTACCACATTTTTCAGAGGCCTTGCCTGCCAGGTCTTGGCAACCTGCATCTGTTCTGGCCCTGAACAAATGCCCAGGCAGACATTTCTGTGTTTTAATCTCCACACTTTCCTGAGAGGAGAGGTTGGTGCGCAGTCAGTGCTGGTGTGAATCTCCCTGACAGCACGGCAGGAATATCCCAGTGCAGTCACACTGCGGGAGGGAAGTGTCAGATGGCTCCCTCCATGCAGAGCAGGGAGCAGCTTTGCACCAGGCGTGTGAGGAGCTTGCTGTGTGTGCCCACCCACAGATTTGGTGAAGAACAAGCGTGCTGTACATTCACACATTGATTCACAGCGTGGTAACTCTCCATATCTGGGCAAGTACTGCCTTCTTATCTTAGATATTTTGTCTGAGTTCAGACAAACCCTAGAATATGAAAATATGACGAAGCCAAGGCTGCATGTTCAGCTGGCCTCATTGTACCCCAGGAAAGCTGGCAGTTTTGTACAGCTGCTTCATTTTATAAAGGAAGAGCCTAAACACTGGACCTGCATGTGATTATGGTACATACAAGGAATTTGGCTGCTGGTACTTTGCATTTATACAAATAGGAAATTGCAGGAATGAGCAAAGTGTGATAATTGCGTAGAGGCAGAAGGATTCTGTATGTAGTTATAAAGCACTTTAATACTAATTTAATGGGATGATGTCTGAACAACTTGAGGAAATATATTGTACTTCCCCTCAAGGGTCTTCGCATAATTTTTAGTTATCCTCAATCTTTGCACAAAAATACTATTTAAATTAATGAATATGTAGTAAACACTACTCAACCCAGCAGTGATTTATATCAGCTGTTTGCAGAATTTGGCCTTATAGGACTTTTGCGAGAGAAAAGTTGAAAGGCCTGAACTAAAGCAGAATTTCAAGAATAGGAATTGATAACTATGTTACATTTGACTTAATTCTTGTGCCATTGCATTGTTTCTGAAGTAAATGGATAATGCCTTATTGACTAGTAAGGTAGGACTGCTGCAGCATCTGGAACTGTATACACTACAGTGAATAATCTTGCTCTTATCTTAGGATACTATGAGAGTGGCAGTGCTTAACTTTAAAAGCCTGATTTTTGGCTGAAGGAACTAAAAAATATAGAATACTTTTAGAATGATCTTACTAATCTGCAATATCAATTTAAATTTAAAGTTCATTAAAATGGGAACTTGGTAAAAATGCATATTATGTATTTTTATGCACTTCAGTACTCAGTGAAGTCCAACAAGTTATGAGAGTCGATACTTTCTAATGTGCTTTTTTTTTTCTGGTTGTATTTTTATCCCCTTGGCCCAGAACAAACCTTTATACTGTTAAAAAGTAGTACAAATTTTAAGACTGAATAGGATTTAATAATGATGGTCATCTTGAATAAGGAGAGATGATTCAGATACTAAAAAATTGAGAAACTTTTCTACTTACCATGTCACTTAAGACTCTCCTGATGTGTTTGGGGTCCAGATTCGTAGCTGCAACAAATAATGGAAGATGCAGCAAGTGTGGAGAAGCATCCTTGTGCCATTACTTGCAATAAATCAATGTTACTCCTAAAGTATCATGTGAACTTCATGGTAGAAGTAAACAGTCATTCCAAAATGTGTTGCTATTATTTGCACTAATATGTGTTATTGATGTGTTGACTCTAAAAAGAAACTTGTCTAAGCTTTTTTTTTCTGTTCTCATTTTTTTACATAAAACCATTCCGTAATAATCCCTGCAATATTTATACCTATGTAGAGATAAGTAATTTTAAGTTAGCTGTTATATGTTCCTTCCCCAATTTTCACAAAAACAAAGTTCTGCCTTTTCTTAAACTTTGTATGGAATTCCCATTTTTGAATCCTTTATTTTAGGGTTGTAAGTACATTTTTCCAGTACTTGATGCCATAAAAATGTGTAGAAGGTTTAAAAGTAAATTAAAGATTGGGGGGAGGGTTGAAGGTGTATTGAAACAAGATAATTCCAATAAATTAAACACAGCTAGCAGACCGACTCCATTTGTTGTGTCTTCAGTGTTCATTCAGTCTGTATCTATAGTTTTATCAAAATATAAATGTATTCATTTAGTGGAGACTGTATGTTAAATGTACTGCAGTTACAGGTTGTGAAACTGTGTAGTTTAGGTCAACTATAAATTCCTTATTTTTGTACAGCAGAACTTTAGCACTAGCACAATGTAGCATATTCTAGATGTTCAAAATTGCACAATAAAGGAACTTGGCAAACCAAATCTGAGATCTTGGCCTCTTATTCAGATTTAAGATTCATAGATTATTTCTTTGCTAAATGTTAGATGGTAAAATGAACTTTGGCTATAGATTTTGAGGAAATGGCAAGTTTTTGAGGTGTCTCTGGTGTGCAGTGTCATGTATTTAAAATTTAGGTTTTGAAGTACATAGCTTAAAGCTATGTGCTGCAGAGTTTGATGCTGGTTGAGGACTAGGCAGTGTTTCTACTATACCTTGCAAATAATTTACACAGCCTGACTGCAGAAGAGAGCTGATGGTTTTTGTAAACACACACAGCACTGAAAACCCATTACATACACAAAGATAATTCACAATTGTTGTTTTTTAGGTTTTTTGGGTTTTTTTAAACTAAAAAGGACTGGATACATGTTGGTTTTAAAAGCTTCCAATGTGCCTTGTTCACAAATTATAAAATGGAAACTTGGTATGTTCTTCTGGAATTTAGGGCAAAATCTGAATGCTTGAGTATTTTTCAAAAGCGGTACTGATGAATTCCAACTACTTTCAAACTGTGTAAATGCTTTATTACATGAAGAGTAGTGTGCATGTACATACATGCATGTATAGATGTGCACATATGTACACATTATTGTATGCATGTTGCAGTATTCACTTGAAGATGAACAGCACCAGGTCCTAATAATTCATGTGTTTTGTAATTTCTGAGAGCTCACGTTTACAGAGAAATGAATGAGATGCATTTTTAAAAATGTTCTTTAAGCTTCATAAAATCCCTATTTAAAGAGTGACTCTTCAGGGGTGGTATGGTCTGAAATGTCTTGAATTCAAATAAAACTGTGTGCTTCTGACTTGAGGAGAAAAGTGAAAAAAAGCTAACACAAAAAGCCCCAAAACAAAAAAAAACCCAAACGAACCAGGCCTAAGAATAAAGAATGAATGTCTTGACAAACATGACTGTGGCTACAATACAGATTCTCTTCACCCAGAAGCTGGAGTGGATCAGCTTTAAGTTTCTGCCCTGTATTTAAATATCTCCTGAGTTGAGGATGAAACTGTCAATTAGGTGATATCCCTGGCTTTTAATTTATGTGTAATAGTTCTTAAAATTTGCATGTTGCTGTAATGCAGTGAGGTACAAGTATTGGCTAATACACATATGGCCATGGGAATTACTTTTGACATGTCTAACCTTTTATTTCTTGAAAATATTATGTTTTCTGTGATGGCAATAATACTTAATCTTGTGTTGCAGCAATAAAGCTGATGTTAATATCTGCCCTGTGCATTGGGCATATTGTGGGAAGATATTACATCTTCTATCTCATGTATAGCAGGAAGGCTATTAAAGATCTCTTTTCCCACTGTTATTAGGTAGCTGTGTATTTCTAAAACCAAGTCAGCATGTTAACAGCAGTAAATCTGTGTCAAATCTGTTACAGGTTTTCCTTATGGAACCAAAGTTAACAATTACCATGTTGAGTACGGTCTGTTGCTTTGAATTTTTTTTTTTTTTAATGTTAAGCTGCCTTTTTTATAAAACTGAGTGTTTCAATCTTTTTAAGTTAAATTTGGACTGCACTTACAAAAAAAGTACTTCTGATTCCCAGAGATCATAAAGAAGCAGGGTGAAGGAGTGCCAGACTTAGTCCACGTGATGCGTACGTTAGCAACTGAGAGCATCCCAAACCTCCCGCCGGGGGGGGAGTTGGCAAGCAAGTGAGTTCACATCAGTGTACATGTGGGGTTTTATTTAAACTGCACCTTAACTGCAAGGCCACTCTTAAAAGTGGGGGGAGCAGGGAGGGAGGAAGGGCACAGGACAAAAGGTGATGATCTGTTCTCCAATTTTTATTACTCAGTTGTTCTGGATGAAAAGGACAAGCCTAAGAATGGAGTTGACAGTGAATCACTGCAAAAATTAAATGTCAAGCCGTAGTTTTGGGAAGGAATGAGGGGTTTTTAAGGGTGGCCTGAGTGTCTGTTTTTTGTAATTAACTGGGGTTTCTGGGGGGATGTTACATTTGAACATGTGAAAATAATGCCCTGACTTTAATGACTTGGATATGTTATACACTTCAACAGGAAGTGAAATGCATAAAATGTTTTGCTTGGCAGCTTTCTTTTCTTGTCTGTAGCCATGTTGTAATTGCTTAAAAATTTGCTTTTGTTTCTCTCTGCTTGTGACAAATCTGAAAGCGAGATAGAAGTCTATCAAAATAGAGAAGTGGGAAGTTAAATTTGCAGCTCTATATAGCTGGCTTTGTCCTTGAAAAGTTCACTGGTGATGCTCTGTGGTTTCTCAAATGCTCAGTCTTTAAGGGAGCAATGTGCTTAGCTTGTTTGCACCCCAAACCAAATGCTTTTTGGTTCAAAAGATTCTTCATGAGCCTGTGCTGTGTTAAAATGGATTGGGCATATATGATACAGAGTCTTTTTAACTTTTCAGAGTATGGTTTTTGTATTGTTACACCAGAACATCAGGACTTTAGGTGTGTAATTGAATATAACTGAAGAAATTGAATAAATTATAAAGTGAGAACTGTAAAGATGGTTTCTACAAAACAATATTGTTCCTATAGGAACTGTTCGACTAGGAAAAGAAGAGATGGCAATTTAATGTATAATAGCATCTATTTAGGATGGGTTGCTGTAGTGTTGAAGTGTGAGTGAGTCAGTTACTCATGAAGTGCAGCATACAGACTGATTTTTCTTAATCCCCTGGTTGTGAAGAAATGCTGAAGTGACTGACTTCAGTGGGATTTTGTGTCTTAGTGATGCTAGTTTGAATAGGGACTTAGAGTAATATTGATTGAATTGGATGTTAATGTAATTTAAAGCACTGTTGCCAGTTTGGAAGGAAAATAATGCTTTCCAAGAAACTTGCCTGTATTTAGAATCCAAGATACCTATTTCTTGAAAGATATGGAAAACTTTCCAATCCATATATATAATGTACTTTGTGTGTAATTGCTTGATTTTATTGCTTTAAATCCATCCTCTTCTTTCATGCCCTATAATCATTCACTAGATTCACTGTGATGTTTATACATGGTAGTTCCTGACTTTTCAGTGTTGTGGGATGATTACAAAGCTTGTCATGTGCTTTTTTCTTCTCTTGCACTCTTTTTGTGATTGCTCTGCATGCATTCATCAGCAGTTTAAAGGTTGTTCTTTGAAGTTTGTTGTGTATCACAGTCTGCTACTTCGTCATATTCGGTTCTGCAGAAGGGGACCTTTTCTAAAGAAAGTTGCATTTAAAGTCCAATCTGTAATTCCTGTTTTTTACTCCCCTCTTTCCTTCCTGCTCTCTGTCCAAAGTTTTTTCCTTATGTACTGGGAAAGGCAACGTCAGCTTCTTCCTTCAGCCTCACACTGGGTTGTAGTTTTTTGGGTTTTTTTTGATTATCAGTTTTCAAGTTTTTTTGACTCTCAGTTTTTCACTCTGTGTTAGATTAAGTAAATAAAAACAATGTTTCTCATTTGCATGTTGATTGCAAATTTCGTATTAATATTTTATCAATCTATTTCTTACCAATTTTTTATCAATATTAGAAAAGTTAATTTCAAGCTATCTTAAATATGCTGAGCATGGGGTTTTTTAAAAGGAGGCAACTGTCAAGATGCTTGAATTAATTTTTTGATGTTTTTTTACCAGACAAAATTTATCTCAGTCTGAGGACACAATACACAAAACTGCAATTTGCATTTTAATCTCTTTTTTTTGAGAAAAATTGCAGGAGAGTATTGGGCATGTCATTGTAGAAGAGTACTGTTCTAGAACTAATTTTTCATGTTTGCACATGGAAAGTCCATTTTAGAATGTAACACAAAAATGTACTTCAGAATGTAATTTTTGTGTGTCCAGAAAATAACACAACACTGTTCCCCTATGGAAGTGCCCTAATACATGAGGTGCTACTGCAGTGGTTTTTGGGCACACAAATGACCAGGACATTCAGTGTCCACTGAGCTTTCTGCTGTCCTTTTTCAAAGTGAAGACCTGACTGTCAGGTTGTGCCCTTCTCCTGCTGAACTCTGAGGGATATTCAGCCTTGTTTGTCTTGAGCCTGAAGATTTTAAAGGGTGTGGCATGTTTAAGGACACTTAGTGCTAACTTGTAGTAAACATGGTTCTGTGAATTTGGAATCTTCTAAAGATTGCATTTAAATTAAAATTGGGAATTTGACTTGGGAAAAAAGAACACAGCCTTAAAACCTTGTGGGGTTTTTTTTCTTTTTTGCTCTAGACGGAGTGTGATTGAAGCTGTGTATAACAGACTGAACCCCTACAGGAATGATGATGCTGTAAGTATCCTTTCTCTTATCTTATCTTTCCCCCCACCCCAATTACTTTAGCTGGTTTTCAAAGAGACATATTGCTAGCTTGTTAAAGATCCCTTCCCCCAAGAAAGGAATAACACTATTCTGCTCTTTGGACTGTGTTTTGTAATTGTTTTCTGCTGCTTTCTGCTGATCATAATCTCAAAACTCCTGTAGGGTTGATTCATTTGTCCTCTGGAATTTCATTATTTCAGTCCTGCTTGGGTTTCCAAGTGCTGCCAAATGATGGAAAGAGTCGGGGGGGCTTTTTTCCTCCCTTCTTTTTCGGAGACATTTTTCCCTAAATGAAAAATAAAGAAGAAAAATGTGATATCTAACGGTTAAACAGATGTGTTAAGAATATATTAGTTTACCAAATGGACTGTGTAAACACTTTTATTCTTAAGCATAGAGCATCTTACAGCAAGCAAACCGTTTGGGTTCTTACATGTCAGTGATGAGAGTTCCATAAATCCACCGTCAATATGGGGGGAAGAACAACCAAACAGTGAACATGAACATGATTCCAGTGGCAGTTTGATCACCAGAAACAACATTCTGTCACTGGAACTGCACTATGTCACAGAGCAGTTAAACTGATAACTATCAGCAGAAATTACTTACGTGATATGAGTGAAATGCAGCCAGATGTAGAGATTGGGCATTGGCTTTGCCACTGTGCACTTGTTTTATTTGGCAGCCCTCATTCTATTTTTAGCACAAAAATTCCTAAATAAGGGCTGAAAGAGGATGCTTTGCCTTCAAAATACATTCTATAGTACGTTGCTGTTCTACAAATGTACAGTACACAAACTTTGTGATCATGTTGGCAACTGGGGTACAGAAATTTGCATATGGAATAGTTGGCAAGGAGCTCCTGCATTTTTACTCATGCTGCTTTTACTCTTCATTCTTGAAACAACCATTTTGCTCTTTCATATAATTGCTCTCCTTTGCTACTTCTGGTCTTGAAGGAAAAACTGGAGGTGGTACTTTTGCAAAGGGCAATTTCAGTTTGTGTTTTTTTACTACACCTCCGTGCCAACTGTTCCTCTCTCGTTTGTAATGGATTCTGTGTGCAGGTTTGAATGAAGGGTGCAGAACTTCGGTGCTAAGAAATTACCATGTGTGGCATTGCTGGAGACTTAATTAGCCTCTTTCCTCTCAGGAGAGTCACTAAGGCAGTGCTTTTGAAGAGGAGTAATATTTCTACCTCCTGCAGTCTCAGTAATGATGGGGAGGTGTAGCTGTGGAAGCATGAGGATGTGCTGTTGTAAAAGCCCATCCTGGCCCTTAACTGCTTAGAGAAAGGGAGCAGGTAATGCTGAAACAACCAAAGGTGGTGCACAGGAGCAGTTTGCACTGATTCCTGTGCTGCTGATTCAGCTGTTGCTTCAGCTGCAGAGCTGTGGCCCCACTTGCTCGTGCTTAACCTGTGAGCCCACCTGATGAGGCTGGTAGAGAAAGCTGAATATAGAGCAAGAGGAAACAGGCCTGACACGAAGGCAAATGGATTAAAAAACACTTGGTAAAATTAAATACAGGTTAAACCAGGAACTGGTTAAACATTTTTCAGGCTTGTGGTAGTTAGACAAAATCTGCTGTTGCCTGTGGGCCTAAATGGAATGAATTTTAGGGACACTCAGATATTGGATAGGTTGTAATGCCAAGTAGTGTGGCCATACAGTTAGGATTTGGAGAACAGCATGTCTCTAGTTTCAGTATTTTTTTTTTGTAATATACATTTATTTTTTTCCCTTTGCTGTTTTGTAAGCATTCGAAATTACGATTTCCTTCAGTTGCCTAAACTACACTTCTGTAACCTTAAATTAAAAGTGTTAAAATAACTCTGAGTTATAGCAGGGTGTCAGTTGATGTCTGTATCTTCCCATGCAGCGACGGAGGGCTGAGAACACAAAAGATGATAATGGTGATAACACATGGCATGAGCACATCCTGCTCTTTTCTCGCACCTGTGAGCTGAGTGTATCCATTTTGTATTGCTTGTAACTACTCAAGGAAGTAGCTAGAAAGGCTCTGGAAATGCTTTTGAGTAACATTCCTAGGATGTTCTTTTTCAGGATTGATAAAACACTTGGTCATATTTTGACATGTCTTGGTTCCAATGTTTCATCAATATGTGGGGTTTAGATACTTTGTAAAAGCTGTTTCTGAAAGGGGAGAGAACAGACTCCTGAAATGATTTAAGTCTTTACCCTTTTCAGTCTGGATTATCCAGAAACTGCTGCAAGGATGGGCACTCCAGACTTTAAAGGGTTCCTTCTTTTTTCTTTAAGGATTCTGCCTCAACTGATGATATGTGGTAAAACTGCTCATCTAGCTGTGGAGTTCACGTTTCATCCTGCAAATGAAAGTGCAGCCCAACCTCAGTGACCCTTCTTAACATCCATCCTCAACCTTAATTAAAGAAGGGAATATGATGTGTTGGTGAGAGTGACTACAGCAGTACGACATCTAGCCCAGGAACTGATCTTTTTTGTAAAACAGACTTCTGTAAACGTGATTTCAAACCATAAATTCATGTTGTAAATCAGACTCCAGCAATTTATGTTGTATGATTTTTGTTTTTGTAAAGTGCAATTGTCTTTGTACAAAATGCTCATATTTAATTATGAACTGCTTTAAATCACTATAAAGGTTAGAAGAAATGTTTTGGCTTGTGTGATGCAACAATATATATCCCTTTTAAAATCATGTTGTGGTTTTGGATTGCAAGGAGCAGCAGCCTAGCCAGCTAGGTGCTTAAGAGGTGCACAAAACTGTTAAAAGATAACTTTTTGGTTTATATGAAAGCTGAACTCGTGGGCAACCTACCAGAAATTGCAGTGTGTGAATTTTGCTTGGCAATGGAAAAATAAGTTAGGAGCAGTGCACATTCTTCAACAAACATATATCATTTTCTTGGATGCTCTCCTGCTCTCACGTTGAGTTGAAGGGATTTGTGATTTTTGAGTTCAGTGGGAGTTAAATCATGCCCTATTAATAGTATCCTGTTCATACATGTACCAATCTTGGGATTAGAATGCCTTGGTTCTTTGCACCTCTTTTTTCGTTAACCCTTACCTGAAACTACTAATCACTGAGCATGAAGGCAACTTTCTACATAAAGTAGGAGTCTGCAGCATTTTTACAATCCTGATTGGCTGGGTCTGCTGCTGTTCCAAGAAAAATACTCTGAATTCCATTTTATCAATAAAGCTTGATTTAACAAACAAGACATTTACCCATAAATGTGTAATTCCTTTTTTCCTGCCTTTTAAAATGTCAGTGCCATTGTAAATGATATTTTACTTGTGGAAGAATATTTTTATTAATTGGTAGCCCATTTTTAAAATGGGAAGGATTTTGATTATTGCCCAAGACATAGCCATATGCTAGAGGATGATGTGGGATTAATCCGTTACCCTATTTTTTACAAGTGTGGGTTTTTTCAGGCTTTTTGGTGTTGGTTTTTTTTTTTCCCCCCTTCCCTACTGAAGATGTGCATTGGTTTGAATTTGCCTACTGTTTGATAAAAATACATTTGTCAAAGCCTGACAATCTTTAACATTTTATGGTGTGTGTTTTTAATTGACCCACTTGCTTAGAATGAGAGACTAGTGGTTAAACAGTACTTGTGATTTGAGGTATAGCATGTTGACAATATTTAACTGTTCGTTGTTTAAAATTCTAATTTAAAATTTTATAAGATAATAAACTAATTTGATTTAAGCTTAGCTTTCTCCCATTGAGCATACGAAAATTAAGTTTTCAAGTCAGTCGTGTTTGCAAAACTGCTGTTTTGTGCACCTTGTATTGTCTTTTTGGTTGAGAATATTGTATTTAATATGTAGTTTACTCATTTAGTAGGCAGATTACCCAAAAGGAAAATCAGTGAAACAAGTAGATTGTAACATTTACTGCAGTTAAACAGAATCAGAACTTGGTGTATAATTACTTTTTGATAGGAAAATGTAGTACAATGCATTTTGCTATATTTGTCTTTCCCTAACTTTGACATATACATATTTGTATATATAGCCTTAAAACTAATGCAGAGTTAGGGAACACTGAACAGTGAAAAAGTAACTTATAGTGTCTTGGAACTAAGTATAGTATATACCAGCAAACTTTTCTTTTATCCCTCTTGTCTATGTGGGGTGCTTAAACGTAACTTCATTGTATTCAGTTTGTAATCTGTTCAAGCATGAATGAAGAAAACATAAGCACTATTTGTATTTATAAATTTATAGCAATTTTTGCTTAAAGAACCAGTTCCTTACCTACCTATGAATAAATGCTTAAAATGTCTAATTTTGTTGTAGAGTGCAAAACTATAATGATGTTAAGTTATAGCTTCACAGGCACCTAATTAACGAGCATATTTAATAATACATGGCGTATTAGTGCGAAAAGCAAAACTTAATTTAGGACTAGGCAGATAAAGTTCTGTCCTTTTTTTTGTAGAGACTAAAGTTTAGTTTTGGAAACTGCAAAACCTTGAACTGGACTGTGGAACCTTTTGAGTTTAAACTCTAAAAAATCGGAAGCAAAACTGTGGTGTGAAAAGCCATACTTCAAACCATAATCACTTAAACTGTCTCAGTGACAAAGGAGATTTTTTGAAGCCTCTTCTGACGAGGTCTCCTGAAGATTAGAAAGAAAATAATTCTGCTGTTGCTACAGGCGATGTGAGTAGGTTTGAGGGTAGTGGCAGAAAGCCCGTTTCAGGCCTTTCTCTCTCCCGCCTACGTTCAGCGTTTTGATGAGCTCAGAGCACTGAATTACGATGTATGCATAAACACTGCCATTTTAGATACAGACTTTGATTACAGAATAAATGATTTAAGTATATAAAGCATCCTAGAAAAGAGGCAAGCTGTACTTTTTTCACTGCTCTGTAAAGAAAAAGGCACTTTTGCACCTTTGTGCATCTCCTTCTTGCACCAGAAACTTTTTTTTTTAAATGCTAAAAACATTAGCACCTCAGGGGCAAGGCAGCAATTTTTATTTTGAAGTATTGTGTGCTATTTATTTCCCTCTTGGAAAAAGATTCCTGTGTGACAAAAATGAAAATTGTGTGATGTTAACAGATGTATTTTTAAATACATGTTCAAATAGGATGGTCCCGATTTGCTTGTTTTTAAAAGGAAATGACATTTGTAAAGCTACTTTGCTTTGTATGCCATGCAACTTTGTTTTCCTTCTACATTTGACAGCTTCACTGGCTACAGTTTCTGTGAGTTTTGTTATAGTCAGATTAAATGTTTTGCTGATGGTTCTGGGAGAATACCTGTAACTGCTTTATAGACAACTGTTCCAAATAATTCTCGCTAATTCAGCATTGAAATATGTTCAAGACAGAGGCTTCTAAAATGTGCTTTAAACGGATGTTGGATGAACTAAATGCAGTGACATTAAGTAGGATCCTAGGTTTGCAAGGCTTTGTAAATCCGTTGTATCCATAGAGTCCCCAGTACTCGTGCTGGGGCAGAAACAGAGCCAGAGCCTTTCAGCTGGGCTTGCTCTCAGCTCGCCCAGGAGCAGCAGCACCACGACCTTGAGGCACGGCCATCATTCACCTAAACTTTGAGCTGGAGTCAGAATTGGAGAGAGGAGTTTCATCTGCTTGTCGTTAAACTGCTCTGAGCTGCGGCAGCCGTAGGTTGTGTCAGCGAGGTGCCTGGTGAATGCTGAGCAGCAGATGAGTCATGGTAGCACTTACCTTGAGAGTTCCTGCAGGTGCCAAAGCTAATCTTTGCAACATTTACTTGTAGCAAACTGACTTCAATGTCCATTACCTTATTTATTGCAGAGCTGGTGCTGTCACTATATAGGTTAATGTCTGAGCCACCTTGCTCAGTTCATGCATTGGAAGCTTAAGGTGATTTAACAAAATTAGGGATCAGTTTTCACTTCAGTTGGTTCCTTGGTAAGAATCCCACCTTAATTTTATACACTGGGATAGGATAGACTTCCTATTGCATTCCATTTTCAGTAGTTGATGAACTAAGTATATGGTTTCATGATCAACTTATGCCAAGACTAAACCATTGCTCCAAGTTTGCCCCTACTGCCTTTTTTTGTGCCAGTGCTTGTCCTTACGTGGGTGTGCAGCTAGGAGAAAGAAAAAACCTGTCCTCTTCAGCTGGGTAAATTGATAATCCAGCTGTGGGGTGCTGGTGCTAGGGAAAGATGGAGAGTGGAGAGACAGGACAGAGCAAAGGAATGGTTGCCCCACCCCTCCTGCTGCAGTTTGGGAAGCCACACCCAGATAAATGAAGTGCAGGAAGCATTGAAGCCTTTGCAGATCTTTCCCACTCTGTACTTAAGAAACATTTTGCTTTGATAAACATTCTTTTTCTTTAAACTGGAATCATCAAACTTTGGTCTCAACGTCTTGTGTGTGAGTTCCAAGCTGACAACCTTCCTCTGTGTTTGCATTCTCTAGAGGTTTGTAGCTCTGTCCTGTGGGAGAGAGCGCGGCTGCCACAATTAGGTTAATGATACGGTTGTTACAGGTTACCTTAGTTCAGTGTACATCAGGATTTCATCATGCCAAGATGTTCACCTTTACCTGCACCTTCTTGAACTGCTTTTGTGCACAAATGACTCGGTGTATTTCAATTCCTTGATATTTAAACTTGGCCGTGTCTGAAAGGGGCTAACCTTCAGGAAAGCAGTGCCCTTTTCCTCATCCTTTGACAAATACAGTATTTGATACAAACCTGATGTACCTTGCACAGGTTCAGAAACAGCAAAACTGTAGAGCTACAGGGCTGTACCTGACGTGCTTGTGTAGAAAATGAATTGTTTCTCGGTGCCAAGCTTCACCAGATGTGAAAATAATGTGTCCTAGATAACAAGTGTGGCTCCTTGTTACTACAGCTACCTGTGTCTGAGGTGATCATACCTGAGCCTCCATAGACCCGTTCAGGGTGTAAACTCTCCATCTGGCTGGAGAGGTTTTTTGACTCTTAAAGTGGTGAAAAGAGGCTCCAGACATGATTTTCCAAGATGCTGTAGCACATAAAATGAATGTGATTCCTGCTATAAGCTGTAAAAAAGGAGCAGAATTTAGAAGTACCACTCTGGGGCTAAATAATTTTGACTGACCTGTCTGAAATACTGATCAGAAAATCGTCTTTTGTGAGCTTTTTCTGTGGAGTGCTTGCACAGTCTGCAGCTCTGCAGACCCAGGTGTGCATATCTGAAGCACTCTGTGGCCTTATTTTGCCTAATAACATTGCTTTGTCAATGAGGTAGCAGCCACCTGGGACGTGTTCACAGGAGGTCAGGAAGCTGTAGGAAAACTTGAAGCTTCTCTTTAGTATCATGGACCACTAAATGCATTCAAATAGCAAAAAAAAAATAGACATCTTAAAAGTTGAGTTTACATTGTCTCCCACTGACAATTTGTTTCCAGAAAAATGACAAATATTTCTACCATTTAATATGTGAAAAAAACGTCTGGAGCTTTAATCTCCTGATTGTGTCAGAGTTGTTGACCTGTAGTTGGGCTTTGTGCATATGCCTCATTTTCTCTATGTTTTTGTTTGATGTTCCTTTTGAGTAGCAGTAAAACAAATCTGTCTTTTGCCTATTTCTTGTACACATTCTTCTGAAGTCTTTCTTCCAGGCTGAGAGAACAGGAGTGATAATGATGTCTTAGGAAAGTGTTTTGGGAGAGGCTTGCTTTAAATGCAACCACCACAAAACCCCCTAACTTTTGCACCACAAAAGTTGGGAAAGTGGGCTTAACTTTAAAAATGCCTTTAATAGAACTAAGACAATGTGTGTGTGTCAAAACTTGAGCAGAAGTAGGATGATAGGTCAGATTTCTAGAGTGGTTTATGCATAGACAGATTTTTACACATAACTTAAACTGATTCCTGCCCAGATGCTTTTTAAAATATCACTAGGCACCTGCGTTCTTCTTTTTTTCTTTTTATTTTTTTCCAAAATGGAAAGAATAAAACCAATGGTCCTTACTACTGTGTAACCAGCCATTTATCTGAAGGGTGGGTGCTGTGTCAGGCAGCACCATTTGCCTTCAGGAGCACAACATCTGCACTTCTCAGCTTGCTCAATAACACTGAGGCAAAGCTGAAATTCCTTTTTGCTTCCTTAAGGTGTTGGCTCCAAAGAGCTTGGTGGGAGTGTGGGGTTTTTACAGGTGGACGGGACTGTCCATGTATGTTGTGAGGAGGCCTCTGGAGTTGAAGGAGGTGCCATTGTTATTTATGTTGAGAGGTATCTTTAAGAAAAATGAGAAGACAGACTGGCAGGTCCTAAAACATTCAATACTTTAATTCTGTCGATGCCTGTGGACTAAGGTCCAGAGTTTCATTTCAGCTGTGTCACTGAATTCCAGCCAGTCTGAGCAGTGCAAATACTGGGTAGCCAGTTATATTTTCACTGTTGGGATTTCAGGTTGGATCACAATGTTTTTGTTCACACTGCAGGAGAGAATTAGAGTCAGACAGGCTTGGGGAAATGAGGCACAAAGTTAACTTTACATCCTGTTGGTGTTGATGGAGCTTCTGCTCACAACATACAATTTTTTCATATGTGTTGTTGGCGCCTTAACTGTCCTACTTCTCTTGGAAAGAAGAACAAATGTAATCTTTATTCAGTTTAGGTTTTGAAAAAGCTTTTCAAAGCCAAAGGGAAGACAGTGGTAATGTTAAAGCAAAACTTTAGATTAATCTGAGATAATTTAATTCTTTAAATGTCTAAGAATTTTTTTTGCTTTTAAAACCTCAGAAGAGCACAGTTTAAGAGGTTTGATCTTTGATGCAGTGCTTGTAGCTGTAAATAAGTGAAATCCAAAGTTACATACTCAGGATGGAAAAACAATGAGACCCTGGAAATGTTGGAATAAATGTCCTGAATTTACATAGAATTATATCCATGTCCAGTGATGGACTCCTGAAAGGTTGGAACTAGATGGTCTTTAAGGCTTCTCCAACCCAGACCATTCTATGGACCATTCTATGAAAGGATCTTTGACAGTGTTTATAGGGGAACTTTCTATTCTTGCCAAGTGATGCCAGACTGAGAAGTCTGCTGCAATTTGGAATTTCCAGCCTCTTAAATTGGAAACTGGGCATTGCACACCAGAGTCCCCAGTGCTGGGATGCTGTTACCCCACACTGCACAAGTTTACACCCTGCAGCTCGTGGGAGTTGGGGTTTCCCAGCCTGTTCTTGCTGATGACCTTGGGCACCAAGAGTTAAGTTGTATTTATCAACCGGATCTAACTCTTTGGTGCCAGGAATCCAGTTTTTGGAGTAAGTGCTGAATTATGCAAATGTTCTTGGCAAATGGTGCCGGCTATTTCACTGCTCGGAAAACTCAATTACTCGTGACCAAGAGTTGATAGGAGACAAAAGCCAAGGTTCTCCCAGCCAGGGAGTGCTGGATACCTGAAAAGTGTGAGGTTTGACTTCCAGGACCGGCTATTTTATAGATCTTTTATCAGCAGAGATTTTGGGTTCTAGCATCTGTCTTGTTACTAAGACCACGTACAAACATGCTGAATTAGAGAGTTTTCACCTGTCTTCTCACAGAATTGACTCCACACCGTACCATAAGAGTCTCGTTTGTAGTGACATGCTGTGCCTGTCTTTTTAGAAAATTCATGACCTCTTTATATCTATTTTGTGGAAAGTGTAACTTTTTTCATTGATGACCTGTATAAATGTGTGTTACGAATGGAGAGATTTAAGCTTGAAAAGCATGTTTGCAGATTACACAGCTTCATTATGGAATTTATAAATTTAACAGAGTAATATACAAGAGCATAACTATTTTCCTTAAGTAGAATGTATAACAATATATAATAAATTATTCTCCACGTAGTTCACCCACTATTTACAGTTTTACACAATTCAAACTGTGTGTTTACAGAAAGTTCAATAAATGTATATTTTGTACTATGTACAGATTCCTGGTCCCAAAGAAAATGTGTGAACTTAGTTTCTAACTTAACTTTTGAGATTGTACTTTTTTTTC
>VZRQ01004231.1:43723-110270 GCA_013397975.1 Machaerirhynchus nigripectus | reverse complement strand
TTTTTTTTTTTTCTGTTTGTCTGGAATCAGTTGAACAAACTGCGTTACGCCTGTCGATGGTGGAGGCTTGCATTGGAGTAAACGGGATTTGGAAATATTTCTAATCTACAAAAGTGATTCCACTAAATAAAACAGGCAATTACATCGTGTGTGTGTATTTGAGTGTGATGCTACGCAAACCGTCCTCACATCTCGTTTATTGTCCCTGATTTACAAACTTTCCAGGCCTCCTTCAGTTTTCTGGCTCAAGGGAGTTAAGATTAAAATGAAATACTGAGGGCTTATCGTGATCACGTTTAGTTACAATTATAAAACTCCCCTCTTTTTGCTGGTTTTTTCCCCTTTCATGTTGAAATTCCAAGATAAAGCTGCATGTGCTTGGCTCCAGCCCCAGCATTCCCCAGAGGCTGCCTGGTCTGGGACGTTCAAGAGAACTAGGGATGGATTAGGATGCCCAGCTTCTGGAATACCTCATCACACAGGAGCAAAATGCATTTGTATCTTTTGCCCTGATTCAGATTCAGTACTGTGAAATAAAAGCTAGGCCTTTGTAATATAATTTCTAAGAATTAACAGATGCTAAAGGCTAAAATAAATATGGTTTTAGCCTTTATGATTTGAAGCAAAAATGACCCTGTATGTAACCAGCTCACATTTATCATCTGTGGAAATCTTTATAGACAGAGCTGGAAGGATTCTGACACGGTCTAAATAAATTGAACCTGGGGAGGGGGCAGGAGGGGATTCTGCTGTCACCTGAGACCTGGAGCCAACATGTCTTTTAAAAGAACTTAAAAGATTCAGCCCCATCCCTTTAAGGATTAAAACTCGGAACCACTGAATTGTCTAGCAAAATAAAAGAATATTTTCTGTGGATTAAAAAAATGCAATTGCTATTATAAGACTGACTGTTAGCCCTGGCAGTTCACATTAATGGAGCAGACATGGGAGACAAAGTATATCCCTTTGTTTTCCAGCTCAGACGGTTTTGTTCCATCTAACTGGAAGGATGCATTTTAGCATATTTTTCCTCAAAGCCAAAGAATAATATACCTCTGAATAGCATTGTTGGTTTATTTAAATGGGGTTTTTTTAATCCTGACATGTAATAATAAATTTGAATGCCATCCAAGCTGTTTAGATAGAAATATTAAGCCAACTGCAGATGTTGGTTGTGGCTGAATTTCATGAGGCTGCATTTCTGTGAGCTAATTTAAGAGAGGCAGAACCCTGAAGCCTGGTTAAATCATTTAGCTCATTTCAGTTTTAGTTCTCAGCAATTTTTAAGAACATAGGAGATTATTCTAATAAGTTCTGAGGGAACAGAGGTGAATTTGGACTAAAATACAAGATTTTACATTTACTGAAGGTTTAAATCGATCTCAGAGGTCTTTTCCAACCTTCATGATTCAATGACAGTGAAAGAAATAACTAAGAACAATTATCCCTGCAAATGCACATACACAGGAGAGGCTCTGGGACTGGGGTGAACGTGGTGCCTGGCTCTCATTTGTGAGCTTGCAGGGCTGGAAGTTAATCAATATAATGAGAATTTCTATATTGATGAAGTTAATTTGTATGTACCAATTTTAGTGCAAACTTTTTAGTGTTTTTACTGGAAGTGGGAGAGCTTAAAATTATCTGCAGCCTTTCAAAGGTCCTACTTAGCCACAGCTGTGGGAGAGATTTATTCTCTTTTCCCAATTAGCAGCCTTTTCTAGGGTACGTGCGCTACTTGAAGAAAATGCTTGCTAGAAGTTTTTAATCCTATTAAACAGGACTGAAAACTTTGTGACCTACAACTTAGACATGTCTGGAATTAAGGGTTTGCTGAACAGACATTTGAAACAGGGAGTTTATTTGTACAGTAGAGCAGGAATGAAGTAAATACAATTGGCTCTGTGTTTTCTTGTCTTTACCTCTGCTCCTTAGCAGTAGAAGTGTTTGTGGCACTGCCCAGTGTCCTGCTGATTCTCTTCAGGAAGTGTCATCTCGCTAAAGCTGCATCATGGCTCTTCCCTCCTACTCTGAACAGAACATCAGAGTTTGTGCTGGCTCGTGAACACCAAGTGGAACTCGGTGAGAACACTCACCTTCCTCTGAGATTTGAGTCCTGTCCCATACCCTATAAAAAGGTAACAAAATAATTCAGGGTGTATAACAAGCATGCAATAAAACTTCTTCTTTTAAAGGCTTTTAAGGAAAAAAAAAATTTCTGGTCTGTTTTTAAAATAACCTGTGGAGTCTCTGGGCCAAGAGGAATAGGATATTTGGACAAGCCTGTCCTCCAGGTCTATTGAGCTGTGCTTTTTTTTTCTTTCCTTGCATTTCCTGCTTATCCAAATTACCTTTTCCAAAATGCCAGAAGCCTTTTGAAGTATTCTTTTAGAAGAGTAATTTATTCTTCTGGTGATCACCCCTGTCAGGGGTACAGTAGGAGTCTGTCACCTGAAGAATATGAAGTGACACCGTCAACTTAAATCAGTCTTAATCCTGAGAATGTTTTACTTCATGTTGTAAGTATCTGAAGTGAGCACTTCAGAGTGGTTTTGGATCTTTTTATTTGCTGTGGTTACAAGGGTTTTTTTATTTGGGGGTTTCAGTGCTCACCTATGGCTGTCTTAGCAGACTGTATGCAACTGGAATAGGAAAGCAAGTGAAGTCACCCCCCAGCTGGTTGTTGTTAACTCCCAGTAAAGAACTGGAGACTGGTCAGATGTCAAGAATCGGTTTCAGAGAGAAAAAAAAACCACCAAAGCAGAAGGCTGATTTAGAAGGTTTTTAGTGATAATAATATCCATTAAATGTGCACCATGAATTAAAATAATGTAAATATTTAGTTGCAGAAATATATTAACCTCATGCTTCTACGCTCATAAAGCTCAGGGGAATTTCAGTATGAAAACTTGATGTGCCATAAGGAAACATTGATAAGTGCCAGCCTGGTGGGCTGAACCTTGCCCTGTTTCAGATGTTAAGCTGAGGGTCTCAGTTTGCCTGCACCCAAAAACCTCAGCATGGGCATGAGCTCAGTGCCGGAATAAACCTGCCCCAGGCCACAGCCCAGCCTTTATTGTGTAACAGCTAATACAGAGCTTTCATATTAACATTTGATAAGGGGCTGTATTCACCTTATCACCTGGTTTGTAGATAGACTGTAGCCTTTAGCCTGAATTTTATATTCCCTTTACCCAGGGATCAGTTGGGTCTTGTCCTGTGGGTGCCCCTTGCTCTGCGTGCAGTGAAGCACATTCCTTCTGCCACCTCTCCCGTGCACCCAATCCCTTTGATTTTTCTCCCTTGTCCATCTCTTTTTGGCCTAAAGCTGCCAGACTATTCTCTAAAAGTCTGAAGATCCCCTCAATGCTGGGAATTGTGTTCCCTCTTGCATTTTCTCTGCGTTTCCTAGGTTTTCTCATACTAGGAATAGTATCATTCTACATGGCCCCACCTGGCTGCACCCTCCCTCAGGTAGCTGTGGGGAGTGATAAGGTTCCCCCCGAACCTATTTTTCTCCAGGCTGAACCCTCTCCCAGGGCTTGGGGCACTGCTAGGAAGCCAAACTCTTCCTCCAGGCAGGTAACTCGCGCCGTGGTGCGAGCACCTTGTCTCAGCCCCTCTGGCCGTGTGTAGACGCCGTGTTCGTTTCCACCGGGGGGATCCCGCGCTGGCAGAGCCCAGCGCCATGTGCTGAACATCCAGTCCCAGCTGAAGCCAGGCAGCTCCTTGCGTGCTCAGGAGTAAGCCCCTTCAGATGTTTGTGTGGCACGGAACTCGCAGTTCATTTCCTCTGCTGCTGCTGCTATGGGGGTTTTTCTGAGAGAAGAAACAACAGAAGACGCAATTGCACGGTCTGTGTTAGCTGGCACACAAAAAAATAATGGAGCTACTTCTGACCCTTTTTGATTTTTTTTATTTCAGTACTGCTTGACTTCAAAAGTTTTTTGCACCATTTCCTGGAAAATGTGCTTAGTCTGGTGAACTGGTGCTGCTGTATCATGTTCTCAGTGTTTGAAGAGTGTATGTTTTTAAGTAATGTAATCCCTGAGCTCCAATTTATCAGTTCTGTGGAAGTAATGGTCTCCAACCTGATTCCCAATTCATTGGATCGTAGAATCATTTACATTGGAAAAGATCTCCGAGACCATCCAGTCCAGCTGTTAACCCAGCACTGCCAAGGCCACCACTAACCCATGTCCCCCAAGTGCCACATTCACACATCTTTTAAACATCCTGGTGTTGGTGACTCCACCCCTTCCCTGGGCAGCCTGTTCCAGTGCTTGACAACCCTTCCAGTGGAATTTTTCCTTAATACCCAATCTAAACCTCTCCTGGCACAATTTGAGGCCATTTCCTTTTGTCCTGTCCCTTGTTCCCTGGGAGCAGAGCCTGACCCCCACCTGGCTGCACTCTTCTGTCAGGGAGTTGTAGAGAGTGAGAAGGTCCCACCTGAGCCTCCAGGCTGAGCTCTCCCAGCTCCCTGAGCTGCTCCTCATCAGACTTGTGTTCCGGACCCTTCCCCAGCTCTGTTGCCCTTCCCTGGACAAACTCCAGCCCCTCAATGTCCTTCTTGTCGTGAGGGGCCCAAAACTGATCCCAGGATTCGAGGTGCAGCACTGCACCTCGATGGAGGTGATGGGAGATGGAGAAAGCAGACTCAATGCATGTCACTGAACCAAAAACTTTACCAGTTCTGCTGTAATGAGGATGATGGAAGCAACTATCAGAAGCAGAGTCTCTGCCCACCAGTAACACAATCAAACTCGTTTTTCTATGTCTGTTGGAAGCATCAAGAGTCTTGGAGTTGCCACTTCTTTGCTACCCAAATCACCATTCTATTCTCCCCAGAGAACCACTCAGTTGTTCTCTCCCTTGTCTGTTCTGCTCCCTGGCACCAAACCTCATCACTCTGTGTGTTGGTCACAGCTTTTGCTGTCTGAGCAGAGCAGCTGTAACTGGGCAGGAGTTACAAATCCTGTATGTGCAAAAAAAGGAGACACTGACAACTGGACATACCAGCCAAAACACCCCATTTCACCAGTCCCAATTCTCCTGTACTTGTATCCAGAGAAAACCTTAAGACAAAGGCACAGGGCAGCCCAGCCCTCCAGGCCAGCTGTCTGTTTTGACAAATATTTCATTAGGCAGTTGAAGTTCCTGAATTACACACGTTCTTTGTCTATTACATCCTGACCCCCAGCACAGCTGGTGATGTTTTTCCGAAGGGGAGGAGGAAAACTGGGGTTCGTCTGTTTTGATCTCATGGAAATCAAATCCTTAGGAAAAGAAAGCCCATGTTTTCCTCTCCTGGTCTGAGGAGGAGTAGCTGCGAGGGGCTGTTCCCATCCTTGTCCCCTTTTCCTTGCCACCATGAGGATCTCGGGCTGGGACCCCTCATCCCTGTGAGCTCAGAGAAGATGTGGCTGTTTTCTGTTGCCGTGCTGGGAGAGGGTCATTGACTCCATTCAGCTGAAGGCCTTCTGTAATCGATTTTCAAAACAGTCTGAGGTCGTTGCATGCTGTGCCCTACGGCATCCCAAGGATTTGTATATTGTGTGCTTTGACCTGATTCTTTTTCCCCTCTCTCCCAGCATCCTGAGGTAGATCTGCCATGCTTTGTTGTCCCTAGCACGCGTCTGGAGGGGGTGGGGTGGGAGTGATTTGATTTGATTTTTTAATTAATGCCTAGAAATGTACGTGCAGCATCAGCTTTTGGCTTTCCACCACCCAACCTTTGCTGTCATTGCCCTGAAGTGCAGCCCTGGTGGGGCCTTTTGCTTGATGTTTGGACCTGTTCTGGAGCATATTCACAAAAAATATTTATGAAGCCACAAGCTGTAGGTTTCTAAGATGTAAAAAAAAAAAACAACTTTTGAGTCATGCTCCTTATTTCATTGCAAGATATAGAGATACAACTTCGCTTTGCCTTGGTGCTTGGTCTCAGCCAATTAACTGAGCCTCCAGGAGAGCTTTCTTCTTCACTGCAGTCAGCTCAGAATATTTTAATTTGATACCTGGATGAGTTAAAATATTTATATGGATCTGCCCATACATGTGGCTGGTGCTGTACAGTCAGACATAAACAGGAGATACCAACCCTTCTCACGGCAGAAATTTAGAAACAAAAGAACTTCACTCAGTGTTAAGTGTAGGGAAAAATTTGCAGTGAAAAGAACCTTAGAACAGCAAAAGATGATGTTATGTCTCTAGATTAAATGTTAATTAGTTAGATTAATATTTGCACATATTGCATACTTACAGCTAATATTTGATTAAAGTATGAAAGTAGGATAAATACTTCTTTTAATAAAATTTGGCAAACAAGCTCAGCCCTGTATAAATGTCAAATACAGTCTATGTTTAAATGGAGTCACTGCTGTCAGAAACAGACATTAAAAGTCTCAAGACATTACCCAAGCAAATCCATGCCTACGTTCCAGTCTCATTTAGGAGCACAATCTCTAATTGCAAAAGTGCTTTGAAAACTGTATTAGGAATTTTCTCCACTGGCAAATCAGCGATTTTCTTTGCAGAAGCAAACAATGGAGAAGTGACCTAAATACACACAATTATGCAGGAAATTTTGCTTTGGGGCACAAAATGGAATTGTAGGCCGGGTATGAAAGTTAATTTGAATTTCAGACTGAGTCCCAACTGTTGCAGAAGGGAGAGTCAAAGGAAACTATATTTGAGGGATTTTTCCAGCCAGCTGTGAACACTGAACTTTTCCTGCAGTAATCTCCTGTTTCTAAACGAGACTTGTAAATGCCTGTGGAACAGGCTCTCACTACTGAAGTTTTCTCACCCCTTTCCCTCCTGTGCTTCAAATAATTGTCTGCCTGTTCTCAGGGAGACGTCCTAGAATAGGATGGCCTCGTTCTCCTGGTTAGTGGGGAATGCTGGATCTGGGATGTTGCCACAAAGTCTGGCTGCTGCGGAGCTGAGCAGTAGAAAAAAGCGGCCGGTGTGAAGACAAGGTCCAGGCATCTCAGCAGCAGAAAACTGGACAGAAATCTGGGGGTCAAACTGCTGTATTTGCCTTCTCTTTCTCTTTGCACACAGGGCATGGTTTCCAGAACAAAAAGAGAGAAACAAGTTAATGAAAACCAAAACAGTCCCATGTAATGAATGGGAAGAGGCCAGAACTGTCTGTTCATCTCAGCTGATTATAAGGCAGAATGATGAAAAAATAGCAGAGGAAATGAAAGAGACAATCAAAATAGAAAAACTAATAGAAAGAATATAGAAAAACAAGTAGAATTAATAAAAAGTTAAAAGAAAATCAAATGTAATAAATGGAAAATTATTAGACAATCTAAAGCTGGTGGTCTCCTATTTATATACAGGCGAAATCTGTTGTCTCTGATAAAAAAAACCCTTGCATTTTCAGTGTGCTCCAAAAATCAGGGTGTTGCAGTATGTAAAGCCACACCTGTGGTCTGCAATGCTTCTTACTGAGCAAATTCCTTCACGTAGAGATGTCAAAGCCTTTCCATGGGAACAGTGTCTCCAATTCTGCTCCTGGGCTGTAAAAATCCTCTTCTGGGACAGCCAGGCAGAGCGAGGCAGTGGGGTGGGACCAGCAGACAGGCTGTTGTCGTGTCTGGGATCCAGGTGAACCTGAAAACTCCAAGAATGCTGCAGTGCAGCCTCTTACCCATTTCTGTGCTCCTCTTTTTAGCAGCCGAGGAAAACCTCTAAGGGTAGTTGTGGGGTGACCAGGGCAAGCAGGCAAAACCCTGGTGAGGGCTTCATATGGAATAGGATCCTCATCCCACTGGTGAGCCCATTTCGTACAGTGCTTGGGATCAAGTCCAGTTTGGAGATAGGTGGGTTTTCCAACTTTTTTATGCTGTTCCTTTCCAATTAGAATAAGCTGCCCATGGAAGAAGTATCTTACTGCATCAAATGGCAAGGCTGAGGCTGTTGTTTCAAATTCCCAAGAAAAGGAGTGTCCCTCAAGATATTTCTTTCCCAGTGCTCCTGGTTTTAAGTCACACCAGTCTCAGTGAGTGCACAGATGGTCCGGGGCACGGCCAGGTGTCCTGGGAGCTTTACAGGTAGCTGCAGGTTTATAGGGAGGAGGTGAAGGTGGTAGGAAGGAGGGACAGATCTTCATTTGGCCCAGAGGGAAGCCAAACTGGGAAGATTCCAATACTGGAATCTCCACCTTGACACTGTGCATGTACTCATGCCTTAGTTTCTTCAGGATTAATTACACTTGGCTCCACTTTGTCTTACGGTTCATACAGATGGAGAATGTAAAAAAATAGTGATGTAATGTCTCTGTTAAAAATATCTGCCCACTTCCTCCTCCAGCCCATGGGTCAGAGGGAGCCTTGGAAAAAAGGACATTCCTCCTGCCTCTGTCTGATTTCTGCCTTGATAGGGCTCAGACCAACATTGCTTCAATTAATTTATTTTCTTTTATAGCACATGTTTCAGAGCACTTCAAAAGCTGGATTCCCTAATCTCTGGGAGATCAGCATGAGTCAGAAGCATCTGCAGGAAGAGCAGGAAGGTGCCTGAGCTGTTTTCCAGAGCAAGCAGCGAGCATGCTCCTGTCAGGGAGAGCAGAGCTCTGGCAGGGGTAGCTCAGGCAGCAGCAGGGGCTTTAGGAGGAGCTTGTGCTGAGCTCAGCAGCGCTGCTGCCATGCTGCTCTCCTCATCTGCTGTGAGCTGCTGCTTTAGGGATGTTCAGAGAAACTGACTTCAGTGCCTCTGCCCCTCCCTTGGATCACAGAACCATGGAATTATCAAATGGTTTGGGTTGGAAGGGACCTTAAAGACCGCCTTGTTCCAACCCTGCTGCCATGGGCAGGGACACCTTCCACTAGGCCAGGTTGCTGCGAGCCCCATCCAAGCTGGCCTGGAGCACTGCCAGGGATGGGGCAGCCACAGCCTCTGTGGGCAACGTGGGCCAGGGCCTGACCACCCTCGGAGCCCAGAATTTCTTCCTAATATCCCATCTAAGCCTACTCTCTTTCAGCTTAAGGCCATTGGGATTTTTGCTGGGACTTTTTCTGGGAGGAAAAGACAGGACACACCTTTGATTCAGGTAGGTGCAAAGAGATTTTCAGAATCTTGCAAGAAACCTCACATGCACTGGAATGGCCACAATGGATGGGGTCCTGAGCAACCTGGTCTAGTGGAAGGTGTCCCTGCCCGTGGCAGGGGATTGGAGATGATCTCTATGGTTCTTTTCAACATAAACCATTTATGATTCTATGTGTGCTACAAAGCCAGGGCTAAGAGGGGAGCACTACATCCCTTTATCCCCAATTTGTCCATGCCTGGACTTCCTGCATCAAACCAAATCAAAGGATGGATCTGCAAACCTAAATCATCTCAGTTCTCGCTTTCCTGTCATTATCACTGTCACTGTTCACTTGTTTTACAGCAGAGCCCAGAGGCACCAGTCGTGGATCTGCCCTGGCTGAGGAGAGTTCATGCCACAGACAAAGGGATGGGCCCTGCCCCGTGTGGGTGCAACAGGCAAATTCCAGGAGCTTCAGCGAAACAAAGAGGCAGCATCACGGGGGCCACGAGCCCTGTGTTTTCACAGCATTTCTGTTCCTGCACCTGATCCCAAACGCAGCCGTCAGCAAAGCCCGGGGCCACTCCGAGCCCGAAGGGCCACACCACACAGTATGAGGTGTCCAGTGATGGGAGACCCCTCTGTCAAGGGCTGGGGAGGGAGGGGGTGAACGCTGCCTGAGTGGAACAGCCTCCATCAGCACAGAGCATCCTCCCGGCTGAAATATTTCGGTAGTTAAAACTCTGAGTAGGGCTGGCAGTATTTGCCCACGGCAGTGGCGTGGGGGGCTGTGGCCGGTGTGGTTGCAGGCAGCTGTGGCTGCTGCAGGTGCAGCTGTGCCTGCCAGCCCCGCTGCCATGCTCGGGGTTTTACACTCCCCGAGCCGGCTGTCACTCGCCAGAGATCCTGCAGGCAGCTCTGCAGGTCACCTGGGGCTGGAGGCGGGGAGCGCTGATGCCCTTTGTTCCCCCGGTAAATTCCATCTCCCTCCCCTCTGTGCCGTGCCGCTCGCCAGTGGAACGCTGCACCCGGGGCAGGAGGCTGGGACAAAGCACTTCAGGGGAGGCTGGCAAATTGCAATCCTTCACTTCTGAATGAGAACGGCACCGGGGATGGGCTGGAGCGATGCACCTGGTGTCAGTAATTGCGGGCTTGGAACGGGGGGAAAGGGCTGAAGGCAAGCGAGAGGCCAGGGGATTGTTGTGGATGGCAAAGGAAGGACCTTTCCTGCGGGAAGAACAAATGCACCGCTCAGGAGTCTGCTGGTGTTGGAATAATTCATCTTTTCTCTTTCCCTCCTCATTCTTTCCTTGACTTTTGGGGGGTTTTGTTCATCCTCTGCTACCTCCCCCTTTTGTTTGCATTCCCAGAGCAACGACTGGAGGTAGGGGCTGCCTCAGCAAAGGAACCCCCCGTGGCTTATTCCAGCTGAGATTGTATTTCAAGTAACCTGTGCCTTAGTTTTTTCCAAGACCCCTTTGATCTGCAAACCACCTGTTAAATGACTGAAGCAGGAATTTGCTTTACCAGCCACCCAAGCTGGATTTCTTGGACCTACAGCAACTGAGTGGCACCAAAATAATGCTGTAAGTGATTCTCTGATTACCAGAGATATGTGCAATGCTGCTGAGCTTACTGTGGCCAAAGCTCTCTTTTGGTAATTTTTTGTGCTTTCTGCCACTGCAGGAATCAAATTATCTCATGTGGGTGAAATATTAAATAGAGAAACATCTTTTACTGAGAGAATAATGCTATGCTCTTCTTTTTGAGAAGGAAAGGAGAGTGGGATTTCTAGGGGTCTCTGCATAGACACTGGGGCTTGGGAATGTGTGCACAGACAAATGTTCATCCCAGTTCCATCTCTCCTCCCCACACCAGTGGGAAGAATCATGGACTCAGGGAAGGGTTTGGGTTGGAAGGGACCTTAAAGAGGCCCTGGCACAGGTTGCACACAGAAGCTGTGGATGCCCCATCCCTGGAAGTGTTCAAGGCCAGGTTGGACAGGGCCTGGTCTATTGGAAGGTGTCCCTGCCCATGGTGGGGGAGTTGGAACAAGATGATGGAATCATCCACAGCTTCTCTGGGCAACCTGTGCCAGGACCTTATCACCCCCAAAAGCAAGCATTTCTTCCTAACATCCCATCCAACCCTGTCCTCTTGCAGTTTAAACCATTCCCCCTTATCCTCCCCCTCCACACCCTTGTAAACAATCCCTCTCCTGCTCTCCTGGAGCCCCTTTAGCCACTGGAAGGGGCTTTAAGGTCTCCCTGGAACCTTTTGTTCTCCAGTCTGAACAGCCTCAGCTCTCTCAGCCTATCTCCACAGCAGAGGAGCTCCAGCCCTTGGATCATGTCCGTGGCCTCCCTGGACAATGATATCCCTGTACTCACTGTTCTCCAGTCCTGGGACCTGTGCTGCAGTGAGTTACCCCTCTTCTTCCCAAATGTTGTTTTCAATCATACCAATTCAATAATCTAGGTACTGAAACAGAAACTACTGATCCTTGGACACCACAGCAGCATCTCCAGAAGAGACCATGAAGAGTTGTTAGGAGCTTCCACGCTACTTCCAGACACAGTGGTTCAGGGAAAGACAGCCTGAGGCCAAACACACAAAGCCTCAGTTGGCTGGAACAGTGGAAGGGCTGGTAAACAAGTCTCCCTGCTTGGATCTCAGGGAAATCTGCTGTGTGCTGCTGGTTTTCAAGGTGAATTTTTTGACCCTGAAATGAACATGATAGAACAGGCATTGTGGAGATAAGACTAATGATGGGAGGTAACTCAGCCCTTTAGGAGGGATTATTTATAACCCCTTAAACTAGAGAATGGTAAACTCTGAAAAAAAAACCCTTAATTTTTATCTTGTCTTCTTCATGTGCCTCATTTTCCAAATTTCATCGTAAAGCACCAGAATAACAATAGGCAGTGTACATTTTACCACTGTATGTGATTTTTTAATTTTATTAATCTCTTTATCTGTTATAGTTCTTCCTTCTCCCTTCCCCCTTCCCCTCTCCCCCAGTAATCACCATAACTCGAGGGGAAAGAGTCAGGATTCTGGCAAAACCTGTTCCTGACTGAACAAGTGAAATCCTGCCCCCACTGACACCACAGGCACATTCGATTTGCCCTTGTTGGGGCCAGAGTTTCAACTCTTATTTTCGATGATCATTTTGGAGCAGGCATCAGGGAGGAAAAGAGGAAAAGAAGAATTCAATTAAGAGGGACCTCTTGCCCCAGAGCAGGTGTAAGAGCATACACAGGCTGAGGGCTGGAGTTAAACCTGGGAGAGCAGCTAAACACGAGCCACCCGTGGGTGCTTTCATTCATCGTGACACATCCACCTCCACAAAGCTTATTTCAAAAAAAGAGTGGTTTCATAGGCAAAATAAGCCCCCTTTAAAGGCATTTCATTGCTTTCCATGTTTTATAAAGTCTGGGAGAGCAGAGGGGCTGGGGGAAACCTGGCCATTTCCCCGCTCCTGATGTTATTTATCCCTTGTCATGCTCTGTTTCTTCGCGTGGCCATTACGAGCGACTAATGCGGCACCACAGCGCCGAGCAGGGCTCTCCCCGGGGCTGGGGATCTCATGTCAGGAGGACACGATCCAATTCACATTCAGATGGATACATTAAATCTTTTTACTCCGTGCCTTGTCAGGAGCAGCCGATCTTCCTGCACGGAGAACGCCCCAGCCCATAAACAGCAGTTTTATGTGCTCGTTGATACAGAATAGATTGTCACTAAACCTTTCAGGCATTGTTGTCAAGGTCAATAATACTGATCTATTTTAGCACAACAGGGGGCTAAGAAGGGGAATTCTGTCAAGATATGACCTTTAAAAGACCTCGTCTTTGGAGAATTAAAATCTAAAAAAAATATATAAATGAATTGTGGGAAGGATGTTATTCTGGTACCTTTGGGTTTATCTGAGCTGGGAGTAATTATCCATGTCAGCAAGAGAACAGCTTGAGAAATTGCATGATCCTTCCAATAAGGCAACCAGGGCACTAATTTGTTGAGTTCACCTAAGGATGTTTAAACTTCATTTTTCCAGTGGTCATTTTTAGCAACATTCATAGAATCATCGAGTAATTAAGGTTGGAAAAGGCCTTTAAAATTATTGAGTCCAACCATCCAACCGTTAACACAGCACAGCCCCATTCACCACAAAACCCTGTCCCCACGTGCCACATCCACGTGCTTCTTGAGCCCTTCCAGGGATGGTGATTCCACCACTGTCCTGGAAAGCCTGTTCCATTGCCTGACTTCCTTTTCAGTCGTGAAATTGTTCCTAATGTGTGTTTTAAACCTCCCGTGGAGCAAGTTGAGGCCTCTTCTTCTCCTCCTGCCCCTGGTTACCTTTCTCTTAGTAGGATACGGAGGGCACATCCAGCTGCCCTCACCCTTCCCTCCTGCCCTGGGTTACCCCACACTTCTGTTCTGCAGGTTTTAAACCAAAAAGTTGGTCTTCACAGCAAGGGTTGTGCCTGCCCTGCGCAGCCCCTGGGTCTCAAGTGGTGACAGGAAGCACTTGGCGGGGTCACACACGTCTCTACATGTTGGACAAAGTCTTCAGCCACCGAGGAGATACAGCAGGGGCAAGGCCAGGAGCTGGATTTTGATGATCCTCGTGGGTCCCTTCCCATTCAGGATACTCTGATTCTGTGACTCTAGGAGATATGGATCAGAACATGACTTTACAACCTCTCGTTGGGCACACACTTGTTTCATCACTGCTTTTCCTCCCTTTAGCAGAATGATAATTGGGGATGGGTTGCATGCCTTAAATCACTTGGCAGTGAATCACTGGTTAACTCACACACCCAGCACCTACAAACATTACCAGCAAAAAGATCTGATATGCAGCATTACCAGGCTGGTTACCCTTACCTGGGGAGAGCTGTAGGTAAGAGGAAAACAAGCCTGTAGAACAAGCAGTTTTTCCAGCCAGCATAAATAAGTCGTTGCCTGCTTTGCTCCAGGGAGCTAATTTTTCATGTGCCACCAACACTGGCTTTTTCGCTTGACTTGATCTGTATTGTGGCATATGCAGCAAGCCCTTCTCCCTTCCTCTGCGTTACACTTATTTTAGGCCAGTATGAATACATCTCTGGAAATCCTGAGAGAAGAGAGTCTAAAGGTGTTTTGTGCATTGTCTGAAAAAGCTGGGTTCGTGTGGTGTGCTCGGAGCTGCCATCCTGCAGCCTGCAAGCAGAAATCCCACCTGTTGTGGGATCCAGGGTCTGCCTCAACAGCAGCCCACTCCATTTGCCTTGGCTGCTCTCTTCCAGTCCCATCCTCAGCAGCAGCAGTGGCAATCACTGTCCTGTGTCTCCAGTGACCAGACAGGGAATTAACAAGTGTTTCCAGAAGTTCACATGTAAGAAGTTTCCCAAAGAGATAGCAAGTAATACTTTTAACTGGCTTTAAATGCGAGCAGTGCTGGGGCTTCAGGAGTGCTGGCAGAATCCATCCAGCAGGTGATAGAAGTTCCTTTCACCATCCCAGTGCAGAGTTACTGGGAGCAGCTGTACCTCTGTGTCATCTGCACACAAACTGAGAGAGTTTTGTCTGAACAGTTCCCCTCGTTCGGGCTCTCCCGAGGCCTCCATCAAAAGTCGGATGGGGGACGACTGAGCATGGAACTCCCTTGCAGTGTGAAAGTTGAACCATGTAGAAAGGGAACTTCAGCCATCATTTGAACTGGAAGTTATCCATTTCCTGCCAGTTCTAGCAGAGATCAGGGCTGGCAACTCTTTGATTCCTGCTCAGGTGACAGGAGCTTTGGGAGACTAAAGGTGATGAGGATCTTCACTGTTGTATGAGGAGCAAAGTCCTACTTTGACAGAGCTCTCTGGGGTGGAGAATTCCCTCCCACTTCCCCATCTTATGGTATAATTGGGAGATACTGAGTATGAGGGGCTCTGTCTATTGAAGAATTTGTCTTTTTGCACAGTTAGGCAGTACTGAATGTTTCCAGCAAGAAACTGGCTCAGAAATCCCTGTGCCACCCCTGAATCTGAAGCTGAAAAGAATTTCTATCTCAAGTCCTTTGCTCTTGATCGCTTAGACATCTCCTGGAGAAGCTGGACTCAAACCCATTGCTACTGATGCTCTACAGCTCTCCAAGTTGGCCTTATCCCAGCAACAAAATCCCTGGCCCAGGACTGTCCCATGCAAGGTTCAGTTCTGGGCTGTCCTGTGAAATTCCTCTGTCTTACCTTTTGGAGCAGGGCAATGACAGCATTCAATTGGAAAGTATTTCTTGGGTCACTGAGCTAAACTTTCCACCATGGGGACCCAAGTCCTGTAATCCCTTTGACAGACAAAGGCACACACAAGGAGTGCAGTGGCTTTTAGTCTCGTTGGATTATCTCCTGGAGTGTAAATGCACAGACACAGAAATGGATGACTCACTCAGAGCAGTGAGTAAGCACAAGATAGCAGTATTTCCACAGCTTGGGGAAGTCCAGACTGTGTGTGCTCTTTGGTGTCAGCTGAGATGAAAAATGGTGGGTTTAGCTGAAATACACCTGCACAGAAACATGGCTTTTCATAAAGCAGGCAAACACATGCAGCGCTGCCTAACAGAAACATTCCATCAACCCCGTGCATTATACTTTCAAAAGAGGGACCATATGTACAATTATATGATAAAGTTTAACAGAATCTGTGAGCTCTGCCAGTGTCCTGAACCATGAAAGCTGCAGATACTTATAAATGTCAGCAAGATCTCCAGTGAAACCGTCACATTGGTATTTACTTCAGGACTTCATTACTATTTATTAACGTGTAAGATCATAGATTTGAAAGTATAAATAGGTGGAGGAATTTTCTGTGGACAGCAAGAGCATGATTTGGAATATATACGTCTGGGAGGCAAGTGGAATATCTGATGCATAGGAAACATTAAACAAAGGCTTTTTCTTGGAAATCTTTTTATACGCTCTAGTTCAGTTTATATTTCCACCATCACAAACAAGGCCCAAGCAGAGGCAAGGAGGAATTACATAACTTTTGTTTATATTTCCGTTATTTTAGTTGATGCATTTAGAACAGCTTGATAAATTAATCATGACTCATGGTCCAATTCACAAAAGTTGGTCAGCCAGTTTGTATTCCTGCATTTACAGAACCTAAAACGTGATGCACTTAAACTTGGGACACTCAGCAAGTCACCCCTGTGTTGAACTAACCTGTGCCCTAAAACACCTGCTCACAGAGGGCTATGAACCAGGAATTCAGAGGCAAGAAAGGAATTACCTTAGGTTTATGCAAGATGAAAGATTTGCCTTGTCAAGGGAGCTACTGTCTGACTGCTGTCTCCTTCCTGCCCCATATATGCTAAAAAAACCCAGGGTGATGGTCGTGTCACTGAGAGAATTGCACTTCAGATCTGGTCACGCTTGAATGCATTTGCATGCATTGTTTGGTTTTTTTAACAATGAGATATCATCTGCAAATTTCCTTGAATCAAAAGAAAAATTCCAGTAGCATCATTTTCAGGTCCAAAATTATCCTTGCCTCTTTCTCCTCTGCTACTCGTTCCCCACAGGTTTCTAAAGGGATGCTCTCTTACTTCCCTGGAATTTTTGCCTTAGCCACTGGTGTGTATCAACCCTTCAGATGATCTGTCCCCAGAAGTAAATAAGGTTCAGCTTCAAAAAGTGCAAGAGAATTTGTCATTTTTCTCTCCAGGTTTCCAGCTGCTTTAGCTCCTTCAGATTATCTCCCTGACCTCACTGTCAATTCTGATGAATTCTCCAGGGCCCCAGGAGCAGCAGCAGCAGCCTGTGACATTGCAGCGCGGTGTCACAGCTGCCCCCGCCCCCACGCCAGAGCCTGGCTGCCTTGCTATCCCACCATTCCCACTGCAGAAGGCTCCTGGAGCAGCAGAAGGCTGTGAGCAGCTGGGCACTGCCACACCGCGGGTTCTGGGGGTGGTCCTCCTTTTCAGCTGCACATCCCACGGCGTGGCACCCTGTGATGGGTGGTGCCGGCTCGTGACCATCTCCACCTCTCACAAGGGGCAGAAATGCTGCACACGGAGCTCCTCCTGGTTTGCCACGATCAGCAGGTCTCAGCAACCTGTTCATCAACACTGATGTTCTCCAGACAAGGGTTACCCATTTGCAGTCACCAGAGACAACCCTCAGCCATTAAATTAGAATCACAGACTCAAAGGGTTTGGGTTGGAAGGGACTTTAAAGACCATCTCATTCCACCCCCTGTGCCACGGGCAGGGACACCTCCCACTACCCCAGGCTGCTTCAAGTCCCATCCAGACCTGCCTTGAACACTCCCAGGAATGGGGCAGCCACAGCTTCTGTGGGCAGCCTAGTGGGATGTGTCCCTGCCCTCGACAGGGGTTGGAATGAGACAGCCTTTAAGGTTCCTTCCAACCCAAACCCTTCTATCACTGTGTGACACACAGCTCTGAGCACCAGAGCTCAGCAGGGTCCCCAGGTAAAAGAGGGAGAAAGTCTTAGCTTCAAAATGTCTTGGCCAAGATGAATATCTAATAAATGAAAAAATAATCACTTCAATATTAATTCAATATTCAAATATTCCAGGAAGCTTTGAATCATATTGATGCAACTAAGCTGTTCATAAAAGCCATTTTGCCATTAATAATATTAAACATTTTGATTTCTATGAGAATTTTTCATTTTAAGTTTCCTTAATTCTAAAGAAATTTCCATCAAGGAGCTTCAAAGAAATCAAAGGTTCCCCATTTCAAGTTAAGCACAAGATTAAATTAAAACTACAAATGACATTTGCAGCTTAAAGAAACCCTGACTTTCTATAAATGCAGGCTGCAATCTCAGTGGCTGGAGGGGATGGGAAGAGGATCAGGCCCTAATTCTCCTCTGGTCCAAGACCAGCAGTGCAGGGACTGAGCAGGAGTAGCTCCATCAGCTTCCCACAGGACAGACATCTACAGTACCTGGCCCATGGGTGATGAAGTCAGCCACGATTAAAGAAGGTGAGGATGGTGGAGGGAGATATTTGGGGACTGAGGTTGTGCAGCAGCAGAAGGAAGAACGGGTGCTCTGATCTGGGTGTGGAAGGAGAGGCTGGACTGCAAAGGGTGTTTGAAGAACAAAGTGCTGCAGAGGTCAGGGGAGCAGCAGAGTGTGATCATTTAATTGTACGTTATCACCACATCCATCTCAGCTGCTGTTCTGACTCAGCTGGAACACGAGTGCTCTCCAGGGCCCGAGTAGAACACAGGTTGTGGTGCTCTGCAGCTATTAGTATGCACAGTTATTAATATTTGCGCGCTTTTTTTCCATTATGAATGGGTAATAAAGCATGTTTATTGCTCTAACAACTACAAACCCGAGTGTGAGCTCTTTCCTGAGATCAGCAGTGTTGCCTTCAAGTGACAGGCAACTTTGTGCTGACCTTGGGCTTGGGACAAGCATTTCACTTCAAAAGATGCATCCAAACGATGGGAATGCTGCTGGAAAGCTTGTTCTGAGCTGTCAGGTTTCCACCAAGGGACAAAGTTTCTATGTACCACTTTTAAATTTTTAAAAATAAAAGAAATGGAAAAATACTGTAATGTGGGCGTGTTGGCTTGTCTCAAATTGTATTGAGTGCAAATATCTTAAATATGGAGTTGTAAATAGGGTCATGGCATGCAGCAAAGAGACTGTGGAGTGTTTAACATGCTACTTTATTCAAATCAGCAAGTCCCATTAGAGTACATTACCATAATGTCTTCTGTCAGGGCCTTCCCTGGTTGCTTTGGCTCAGACACTCAGCTGCTGTTGGCAGGAGCTATTAAGGACTCTCTCTCAGTGAAAGGTACCATCGGCATCCATTATTTCCATTTCAGCTGTGCCGGGGTGGGGCTCAGCCACTGCTCACTGACGGCCCTGATGGCTCTGCAACCCAGACCATAAAAGCTGAAACACCTACCAGTCCCCTCTTCCAGCTGTTGCCACGGCAGTCCTGAACCACGAAAGATCATTTTGCCTGTAGGTGTTGTGTTTAACCACAAGCAGAGGAAATGCATCACTTGCCAAAGATGCTTCTGTGGCAGATTATAATCGAGAACTTTGACATGGGGTGAGAACCAGGAGGCAAAATGGAGAAAGATCAGACATGACCTTCACCTGTACTGAATTTGTCTATGTTGCCAACCAAATGCAGACAGGTTTTGTTTCAGCGATTAATGTTTGGGGCATTTTGATCAATTTTTTTCACTAGTAAACAATGGGAAGCATCTTTAAAGGCCTGAATTTTGGGAGGGGGTTCATAAAAAGCCCCATCTCTGTGTTGTCTTATCAGCTCAGAAAGCTCCAGCTGCTGCAAAGAATTTTTTATCAGAAGGGTATTACAACAAATGTAAGTATCTCCAAGCATACAAACCTAAAGCAAAAATCATCCCAGGTTTTCACCAGCTTTGAACAAATTACGTGATTGTGGTTGCTTAAGTAATAACTTCTCAAAATAAAACCCTGGTGCCTGTATTTGAAGTAGCTTCAGTATCAGCTTTCACTGTGAAGCTGATATTACTAAGTGAGGCAGAAAAGCATTATTTATGCATAAAAATAATGAAAAGTAACACTGAATTTGCATCAGTTTCCAATAATCTCAGAAATTCTCAGCCATTAAGATGCTGCCTCTTCCAAAGTGTGCCTGCTGATCTCCCATAGCCACAAACTGGAAGATCAGGTCTGCAGAAACTCACTCTGAGTGGAAATCAGTGGAAATCAGTTGTTTTTGCACTGCTCCGCAGCAGGTGTGAGCAGATTGATTTATTCTGTGCAGCTTTGAAATTCAAGTGAAATTGCAAAGCCTACAGTCATCTTTCTAACACAGGCTTCCTATCCAGTTGGCACATACTGTATCCTATTAATTAAACACCAGGGATTAAAAAAGTGGACCTGTTGGAGCAAACCCAGAGGAGGCCAGGAAGATGCGCAGAGGGCTGGAGCCCCTCTGCTCTGCAGACAGGCTGAGAGAGCTGGAGATGTTCAGCCTGGAGATTAGAAGGCTCTGGGGAGACCTTAAAGCCCCTTCCAGTCCCTAAAGGGGCTCCAAGAGAGCTGGAGGGACTTTGGACAAGGGATGGAGTGGCAGGACAGAGGGTGAATGGCTTCAAACTGATACAGGGCAGAGGTAGATTATNTGCCCTTTTCTCCTTCTTATCTCTCTCGGGCCTGCTCAGAGCTGCGTCTGGCAGCTCTCAGCAGGCCCCCTACACCCACGCCCTAAGCAATAAACCGCATTCCACAAGACCAGCCTGGGCTCCAGAGATCTCTCGTCTCCGTCCGTTTCACCGCCGTCCCACCACCCCATTTCTACAGCTTCTGAAGATGAAATCCATTTCCTCCCATTATTACGTGCAATGCTGCTACAAAAGCAAAGACGAGCAGCGCAGATGGGCTCCTATTAATAGCAGCTCGCCTGCAGCATCCCGGTGAAGCTGGGGTGGCTTCAATCTGAAGGGATTTCCAAAGGGATCGTTGCAAGAACTCAACACAAGAGGGCTCCAGCTCCTTTTGTCAGGGAAAAAAAAATCCCAGCTGGTGAAAAGAGCACGGCGAGGCCGAGAGGAGCAGTCCTTGCCGGGGCGGTGCTGGAGCGCGGTGACGAGGAGCGGCACGGAGCCGCGGGCAGGAGATGCCTCGTCTGATCCTGGCTCCCCAGGGGGTGGGAGCGGGAACACCTGGAACAACCGCGGCGTGAAAGCATCTGAGAGACTGAACGAAAGCGTGCGGTGTTTGAAAGCCTCAGGTTTCGTGCTCCGGCACCGGAGAGGTCAGGAGAAGTTCGCCCCGGCTGCTCCAGCTCTGGCAGCCTGGCTCAGCTCCGTGTCCTCGCCGCGCAGCAGCCCCGAGCGGCGGGCGCGCTGCCAGCAGCCCCGTCCCGGGCCGGGACAGCAGGTGGCTTTGCGGCTCTCCGGAACCAGGCTCCCAGCTCAGGGAGACACAGAATCCCTCTGCCAAACTGGGGGTGCTGCTCAGGTGTGCCCAGGTGGGCAAGAAGGCCGCTGGCACCCGGCCTGTGTCAGGAATAGTGTGGCANGAAGCTGTGGCTGCCCCATCCCTGGAACTGTCCAAGGCCAGGCTGGATGGGGCTTGGAGCGATCTGGGATAGTGGAAGGTGTCCCTGCCCATGGCAGGGGGTTGGAACGAGATGATCTTTAGTGTTTCCTGTAACCCAAACTCTTCTGTGGTTTTCTGAGTCTATGAAAAAGCCACATTTTTCAGAAGCCGACATTGCAGCAGGCTGGGTTTAAATCATAAGATTTTTATTGATATTATTATAATTAAATATATGGCTTCTTGTTGGGGAAGATGAAACAGGAAAGCCTTACAAATATAACTGCTTAGATGTTGAGAATNAGCTCCTTTTGTCAGGGAAAAAAAAATCCCAGCTGGTGAAAAGAGCACGGCGAGGCCGAGAGGAGCAGTCCTTGCCGGGGCGGTGCTGGAGCGCGGTGACGAGGAGCGGCACGGAGCCGCGGGCAGGAGATGCCTCGTCTGATCCTGGCTCCCCAGGGGGTGGGAGCGGGAACACCTGGAACAACCGCGGCGTGAAAGCATCTGAGAGACTGAACGAAAGCGTGCGGTGTTTGAAAGCCTCAGGTTTCGTGCTCCGGCACCGGAGAGGTCAGGAGAAGTTCGCCCCGGCTGCTCCAGCTCTGGCAGCCTGGCTCAGCTCCGTGTCCTCGCCGCGCAGCAGCCCCGAGCGGCGGGCGCGCTGCCAGCAGCCCCGTCCCGGGCCGGGACAGCAGGTGGCTTTGCGGCTCTCCGGAACCAGGCTCCCAGCTCAGGGAGACACAGAATCCCTCTGCCAAACTGGGGGTGCTGCTCAGGTGTGCCCAGGTGGGCAAGAAGGCCGCTGGCACCCGGCCTGTGTCAGGAATAGTGTGGCGGCAGGGGCAGGGCAGTGACCGTCCCCCTGTGCTGGGCACTGGTGGGGCCACACGTGGAATCCTGTGCTCGATTTCGGGCCCCTCAGTACAAGAAGGACACTGAGGGGCTGGAAAATGTCCAGAGAAGGGAACAGAGCTGGGGAAGAGTCAGGAGCACCAGGAGCAGCTGAGGGATGTGGGGGAGCTCAGCCTGAAGAAAAGGAGGCTCGGGGGGGACCTTCTCACTCCGGAACTCCCTGGCAGGAGGGTGCAGCCAGGTGGGGTTTGGGCTCTGTTCCCAGCGAACAAACATGAGGTCAAGAGAAAACAGCCTCAAGTTGTGCCGGGATAGTTTTACTTTGGATATTAGGAACAATTGTTTCACTGAAGGGTTTGTCAAGCACTGGCAAGGCTGCCCAGGGCGGTGGTGGAGTCACCATCCCTGGAGGGATTTAAAAAACTGTGTGGATGTGGCACTTGGGGACCACACAGTTTAGTGGTGGCAATGCTGGGTTAATGCTGGGCTCAATGGTCTCAGAGGTCTTTATCAACCAAAACAGTTCTGCAGTTCTGTGATTCTGTATTTGCTAGAGTGGACTTCAGGGGAAGCAAGGAAAGATGTTGTCATCCATGTCTGAAAATATCCCACAACAGAAGGAAGGAAACAGATTTCAGTCATTTCTGCTGCTCATCTCTTGTTTCCCCTTGGAAAATTTTATTCCACAATCATTACAATGTAAATCTGCTTTCTGGAGGAGGGATTTAGAGCCTTCCACTGCTTTTCTGTGCTATAAGGCATTTGAACTAAATGTTTTGATTGATAACAGCATCTAAACTCTTTCCCTTTTGGTGGGTTTCTAGCCTGTGTGTCCAGGACAAGAGCCATCCCATGGAAATGCTGCATTCCAGACAGGCAACTCAGTGCAACCAGTGGAGAAAAAAAAGCATTTCCCTCTGTGTTTGTTGGCAGCTGACAATTATCTGCAAAAAGTTTGGTTGGGCTAAAAAACTGCAATGCGTTGGAATGAAATCATACAGCACTTTTTTTACAGACCATGAGAGTATGATCAAGCTGGATGTGAGCAGGGATAATAATAATAATAATAATAGTAATAATAATAATAATAATACCAATGATTAATAAATACCTGATAGAATTAGGTATTAATTATTAATTTGAAACACTGCATGAAACATGGCTATGGTACTTATAAGGACACATAGCTGGACTTGTGCTCACTGTTGCATTTGAGACAACACAGATTTTAAATACTTTCTGAATATTCTCAGCCATGAGTAAGGCCCCAGTTCCACTTGTATTTGAATGAGCTGTCTAAGGAATCATCTTCCTGCATTTAACAGAGCTTTCCAAACCCTTTCCTGTGTCTCTGACCCTTCAGTGCACAGAAAAACACAGAGAAGTGGTGGGGAGGGCTGAGGGAAGGGCATCTCCCCCCAGATGCATCCCCCTGATGTGATTCAATGTACAGATGAGTGTTGGCACAAGGCAGTGGATATCCTCGGGATTTTAACATGCTTTTTACAAGGAGGTAACCCCCGTGTCTCTGGTGGTGGGAGGGATGATGTGCACTTAGCAGGTTGCTGGTATTATGACATGGACATGTACACATGAAGCTTGCCTGGCTGAGCGTGTTATGTCACAGGCCATCTCCTCAGCTGTGCAAGCAACTGCAGAGCCACTTCACCGTCAGACCCATTAGCACTTCATTCCTTAAGAGCTTAATCTTGCAATCCTTCCTACTGCTAGTAGCCCTTACTCACGTGAGTAAGGAGATCTTCCACTTCAGCCCTTGTAGCCTGTAAGCTGCTCCCTGCTCCTAGAAAGTCTTCAGTGCCAGGAGGCTTTCCAGCCGTAGTGTTGTTGCTGTCATGTTCTTTACAGCTATAATATTTATTCCCTAAAAAGCTGCCTCATCCCATCCACTCTGGCCTGGCTCTTCAATGGAGATGGTGGCACGGAGCCTGCTGGCTTCGGTCCCTTGGGCTCAGGGGCTTTATCTAAGGAGCTGCATCCTGTGAAGTGCTGAACATCCTTGTCATGTCCAGGCAGAGGCTGAAGCACGGGCCAAAAGGGGAATCACTCACAGACACTTCAGTGCCACTCCCTGAAAATCACTCCCATGCTGAATTCCTGCAGACAGCTCGGCATTGCCCAGGCTTAGCTCTGGTCACCAATAATTTGCAGGATTTCATAGCACCAGTTATGAACCTTCTCAGTTTAGGGGCAGTCCCAGCCCCTTAAATAGCACCTCTGTATAAACCACATGCTCCAACCCTCTGAAAATGCAGATTCTTAATGAAATTCAGCTTTAGAAAATGCAGGTGTTACAACACCTGTTTTTACCCAGGCAGCACATTAATGCAATTAACTTCCCAAAGCCTTACTGTATGGGGGCAAGTGTGCATGGGAGCTGTGAGCAACAAGTACCTCTTTTTTTTCTGGTGTCAGAATTAGGGGACAAAAAAAGTTCCATTAGTGGTCCAAAGGGAAGGGAAAAATATTTTCCTTTCTTTTTCTTTTCCCTCCTCCACAACCAAGCAGTAAAGAATACACTGCCTTCAGCAGGCAGAATGTCCCTATTTGCTTTTAATTGCACCTTTCAGCAAATTTACCAACTGCTCCTTTGCCATTTATTTGCCAGGGGTTGGGGTGTGAAAGGTGGTTACCCAAAGGGTGCTCTGGGAGGGTGGTGATATCCAACTCTGGGGTTTGTTTGATTACATCCGTGCCCTGTCTAAGAGGGATGTTTTAGCCCTGGAATGAAAGTAAAGCCAGGAAGTCATATGAGGTTTTGTTTTCTTGGTGCTTAGAGAAAGCAGCTGCCCACATTTGGTTGGGTTTGAAGGGAATTGAGTGTTTTATGCCGGCAATACAAGGTCACAGGCTCACAGACCTTTATGTTTAATTGATGCCTTCCCATCTGCAGGCTGTAATTCCAGGCAGGTATCAGTGATCACACCAGCGTAATTCCCAGTGCCAGTCCCTTTAGCTGTGCCCTAGAGCTGGATCCCCACTGGAGCACACTGCTGGATGACCTGGGGACCATGGGAAGAGGCTTTTTTGTGCTCTGATGTTTCAGGGTGTTCCCATGAACAGTGAATGTGTGTGTCCAAGCCCAGGCAGGTTTTCGCTCTGTGTGAGGAGAGGAGCAGCTGGCCCAGTGGTCAGCCAGCGATGCTCCGTGGTTGGCACAGATGTGGATTGTGAGCAGAGATGGAGTTTCAGGAAGCTGGCTCATCCTTGGCTTTGCTGCAGGTTCCCTTTGGGGTCTTGCCCACTGCACAGAGGTATCTCTGCTATCCCTGAGCGTCGGGTACTCCGGGCTTCTCTGGGACATTTGTCTGATCACTTCATTAGAACAGGATGTGGGCAGATGGGAGAGGTTCCTGCTTCCCCTTCTTGACCTCCTTCGATGTTCATCCCATCAGAACAGCCAGAGGGGAGTGAGCTCCATCTCCCAGTTCTGCAGCAGAAGCAGATCCAGACCCCCACGGCTTGTCCTGAGTTGGGGACACTGTGACACCCTGGGCAGTGTGACACCCTGGAGATCCACCCTGCTCGCCTTGCTCACAGCCGTCAGAGGAAGAAAGCTCTGCCCTGCTCAGACATAATGTTTAACCCTGCAAACCACTGCTGAGGGTGAGGGTTGGACCTTTAAAGGTCCCTTCCAACCCAAACTATTCAATGATTCTGTGAAACCCAACCTCATGGGAGTAGAACCTGTTCAGAGAGGTGGCTCGGGTCTGAAGTTCTTCTACACTTGAAGCAATTGCCATTAACTTTGCAACCATTTTGAAAGGGAATTTGCTGTTTCCTGGCATGTTGGATTAGCAACACCCTCAGGACTTGCGGTCCCAGTCTGAATATGACTTAGACCACACCTAAAAAAGTTATTTAAGAAAGTAGAAAAAGGTTGACAGGCTAAACTTATATTTTTTTTACCACCAGATCAGCTGGATATTAGTGTTGAAAATGTTTTCAGGTGTGTATTTCTTCCTGGGAAAGTAAAGCAGGTACAAGTGTGACTTTAGCACAGCTGGTCAGAGATCCAAGGTAGGTTCAGTGCCAAAAAAAGGTTTCAAGGGGACTGCACAGCCCTTGCCAATGCCTTCAGCAGGACTGAGAGTGCATCTCTGAGTGAGTATCTACAACAGAGCTCAAAGTCCAGGGCTGTCCTGGCAATCTGCCATCCTTCTGGAACATCACTGCTACTCTTACCCTGCCTTTCACATTCCGCCACTGCTACAAAATACAGCTTCCCTGGCCAAATTATTATATGTGCTGCAATTCCATTTTAAAAATGGTAAATTTAAAATACTTGCAAGTACAGGCTTGTATTTTATACATAGCTACTTTTTAATTATGTTATGTTTTCAATGCTTTTTATTTTCCAATCTCTCCTGTCCTGGATGTGTGTTCAAATGTGTCATTTCCTCCCGAGGATTGTAATTTTTGCACTGCAGGCAAAGAAACCTCAAAAGAATAAGGTTTTTCAGGCAAAATATGCAGGGGACAATATCTGCTTTCCTAAAGCTCTGAACATGCTGTTTGCCATCTCCTAATCTTATTCCTGGTTTGTTTTTTTTTTTTTTTTAATGCTGCTGGAGACTAACTTCTGGTGGCAAAGTCCTTGTACAGAAAAAAGTGAATATTTTAACCAATAGCCTGAAATCACACATTCTTTCATTGAAAACAGTTAATTAGGAATTGAGCTCTGAAGTTAATTTCACCAAGGTCATTCCCTGTTCTATTGGGTCCAGTGACCCTGTCTTAAGTAATCACAGCATTAACATACAAGGTTATAGCTTTCTTTTCAGTTGATGACATAATCTCTTTAATTGGTGTCAGGAGGCCTGCTTATGAAAGAACCATGGAAAACACCTATAGACTATAATTTTACTTTCCCCATTCACAGAGCAAATGAAACAAGCCTTAAGAATGTACTAGAGGCTCATTACATCTCCCAGCCTGTCAACACAAAGCCCCTCCGTTCCAGCCAAGGCATTAGGAATGATCAATTCTGTTTACCCCCAACTTCAGCCCGTGAACTATTAACCTTTTCAGCAAAACTGGTGAATAGTAAATGTCAGATAATCCTCTCTGAGAAAGTTAAGAGGGTAGATAATGCATTTTAATTGATTAAAACTTGCAGGAACAAAAGTTTAAAATATCAACAGGAGAATCCCTCGCGATTCCTATTTTTGGTAGGACGTGATCCAACTATTCCGGGTTGACCCCTGTGCCCACTTTAATTTTAGCTTTTCTGAGAGAAAACTTCTCTAAAATCTATACCTGAAAATAAATATCCTGCTTGGCAGAAATTCTGCTTTTAGGGGACAAGATCCCCTTTGCAGCTCATGTGCTCGGGCTGCCCAGGGCTAAGCCAGGGCAGGATTTACACTGGTTGTTATTGGAGGTGGATTTTAACAAACACCCCTGCAGACCATATTTAAAAAGTGCCAGAAACTGGGTGGAAATACTTTTGTGTGTGTTCTTTTAATTATTTATTACTAGGAGTTACTGCTTATGGTATTTTTTCTTTTTTCTTTTTTCTTTTTTCTTTTTTCTTTTTTCTTTTTTCTTTTTTCTTTTTCCTTTTTCCTTTTTCCTTTTTCCTTTTTTCTTTTTTCTTTTTTCTTTTTCCTTTTTTCTTCTTTCTTTTTTCTTTTTAGTTTTTTCTTCTTTCTTTTTTCTTTTTTCTTTTTTCTTTCAGTAGTTTGGACTCCTGCATATTCTATGATTGACCCAACTCCCTCACAGGGAATCTTCTTTGTTACCTCTCTGAAATCTGTCCAAAGCACTCTCTGAATGACAGAGGGTCTTAAATTCTGTAGTAACCAACACTGAGTTGTTTATGGAGAAAACAAGGTGTATTTCCCCTGCACCACAATTATTCACACCTTCTTATTTTTTTTTTCCCCCATTTCATTCCTCTAAACCTTCCAATATTTCAGGTTTTTATTTTTAGTATCTCTTGAGGGGGTTCACATATACTCCTTTCCTACTGCTGGACATCACCTTCCAATCATTCCCAACTTTTGAAACTCTCCCTTAAGTTCGTATTTATCAGTTGAAATAAACTCTTGTATAATTTATATTTTCTGATTGAAAATTACTTCTTGTTCTTTTTAATAAGGGGAGGAAAAAAACTGAAAACAATTTGATTGTTTTCAAAGGAACAAACCCTTTTAAGAGAGAGAACTTTGAAAATGAAAGTCTATTTTTTCTTGGCTGTGGCTGAACAAGACATTCACGTCAGCCCTTCCCAATCCTTTAATTTGAACAGGCTGTGTTATATTCTGTGTTATGTTAGAGTTACATTAATCCTTCAGATCTTCAGAGCCATAGCTCTTATTATTCATTAAAAAAGGAAACAAAGAACACAGCTTGTTATTTGATACACAAAATATTGCAAAAGACTGGCAAAAGCATTAATGTGGAGGAGAAATAGTAAAACATGTTTCAGAGAATAACCTCAGTGCTATCCAGCTGTTACTAGCAAAGCTCTATTCCACTGTTATCATTATTCTGTGAGATGATCCTGAAGGAAAGCCAACACCAGTTCCCACTGGCTCTGCCATGCCAAGCACAAAAACCCCCCAAAATCTGCATGTAAGTTTTCAACTGAGATATGTCCACTGGCAATTTTTTCCCCAGCTTTCCGTGGCTCAGAGCAGCCTGGTATGGCAAGCTGGGCTCTATGGATGAAGTCAGCAGGGGAACGGTTGGTCACTTCAGCAGAGAAAAGTTGAAGCCCAGGTGAGCTGTGGCCAAATCTGTCCCCTTTCACAGACAACAGGCACATCCAGCAAGTGCCTGGGGGTGCTCAGCCCCCCAAGGGGAAGGGGGTATTTGGGCAGGAATGGACATCTGGGGGTTGTGGGTACAAGTGCGGAATGTGTTTTACATCCTGGAAATACCCTCACTGGGTAAATGATGGCCCTTGCCCTTCATCCCTCCCTTCTCTAGGAGAGCAGAGGGTGGAAACAGCTGAGCTTGAGCAAAATCCAAGTCAGTTTGTTTTGCTGGAACAAAGTTTTGTACCCACCAGCCTTACCCTGGCCTGCTGCAGTCTCCAGGTGATGCTGTTCCGTGAGCTTTGTGTTATAAATCATACAATCACCTTTCCATTTTCTCTCAGCTGGGAAACCAAGGTGTTTTTTCAGTCTTCTGTGTAGCTTTTTGGAGGAGAAATTGCACTATTGCATTTCCTGGTGCAGAGCCACCTCTCTTTTTTTAATGCTGTTGATCATAAAATGGGGACAAATTTTTAGCGGCGATGGTTTTAAACTACAAGATGGTCAGGTGAGGTTGAATACAAGGAAGAAGTTTTTACAGGGAGGATGGTAAAACACTGGCACAGGTCGCCCAGAGAAGCTGTGGCTGCCCGATCCCTGGAAGTGTTCAAGGCCAGATTGGATGGGGCTCAGAGCAACCTGGGATAGTGGAAGGTGGAGGAACTCCAGATGACCTTGGGCATTACCACGGGTTCATCTGGAGGTGCAGAGTTGCAGACTCAGCTGGTTGATGCCAGCAGAAAAGCTCAACAGGAGTTATTGCCATTTTCTGCACTGGAGCTCCCAGGATGCTGGTCCTTGGCTGTGCTAAGGTGCTCTACAGACTGGACAAAATGCACCCACTTCCACCCCGAAGAGCTGACTGTGCCAGGGGGACTCAGACCCCTCTTCAGGGGCTTGTTTTCTTCTGCTGAGTTTGCTGTGGGCTTCTATGTGAGCTGGATGGGGCTGTAGTTTCTCTGCCATTACCTTCTCTCTTTCTCCTTCCTTCTGGACTCAAGATGAGACCTAACAATTAGTCTTAGGCAGGCGTTGCTGGTCCAGCTCCCTCAGCTCTCCTGGTGGAGCAGCCACCCTGTGAGGAGCGCTCACCCAAACTTCCGCCATGGGCCACAGTAGAGTTTGTTGTGTCGAAATTCAGGTCTTTTAATCTCACTCCCTTTTTTATTCTTTGTGTTTAGATAATTATTATCTTGGAGCACAGTCCTGACATGGATGCAGAGGTAGGGATGTGTGTGTCTGGGCATGCACTCTGGGAGTCAGAGTAGGTTTAGGTTTGATATTAGGAAGAAATTCTTGACTGTGAGGGTGGTGAGGCACTAGCACAGGTTGCCCAGAGAAGTTGTGGCTGCCCCATCCCTGGGATAGTTCCACGCCAGCTTGGATGGGGCTTGGAGCAACCTGAGCTAGCGGGTGACATCCCTGCCCTTGGCAGGGGGCTTGGAAAGAAATGATCCTTAAGATCCCTTCAAACCCAGACCATTCTGTGATTCTGTGATACTTGAGTTACTTTATAACTCACTGCATGGATTTGGGAATAAAACAACTCCTTTTCTCAGACAGCGCAGCTCCTTCGTTAGCCAAAACAATTATAAAATACATTCTGTCCTCCTCACCTCTGCTTCCATTCAGAAGTAAGGCAGCTTCCCTTCAACACAGAAACACTCCATGATTTTCTTATTTGTCTCCTCTTTTATTTCAAACTTGTTTAAGTCTTCAGGAGCCCGTCTTGCCCATTTAGCCACAAAATGCGTGTGCGTGCATGCGTGCGCGTGTGTGCTTCCAGTGAAAAGAAGGGAAAAAACCCACAGGTTTGAGTTTGTACAATGTTTGCCCCTTTTCCCAGCAGGGATGGGTTTTGAGAGCCAGGAGACAAAAAGCGTGGCCTCAACAAGCTGAATTTAAAAAAGAACATCATTTTCGTTATGTAGTCAATCTCAATTACAAGCAAATGTTTTCTCTGTTGAGACTTTTCTCTTTTCAGAGCATTATGCAAGGCTCTTTTGTGGGTTGAGAGAAAGGATCAGTGGTCAATAGGGAGCAGAGTGTTGTGTACAGTGGATTTTTGTATCCTTTAGTCTGCTACATAATGCGTTTTGTCAGGAGAACAGCCCAACATCCTGAGCAGATTTGCTGAATTAAAGAGCACAGCAGGGATAGGAAACTTGTTGCTAGGTGACTGACAACTGCTGCATGTCACTATCTCTGTGCCGGAGGTTACTCTTCCCTTTTCTTCCACCACTCAGTCTTGCCTTTTAATCTGCATCTATAATTAACTCTCTTAATACCGTGCAGCCATTTCTCTCCCTTTTGCTCCACATGCTTCTCTCGATGTTATTTAATCTCGAACGGGAAGGATAAAAACTGTTTAATTTCTGTGCTTCGCTTGGCGGGGAGAAGTTGGGCGGTTTGGGCGGTGCAACGTCTCGTGGCGGGGCTGGGGTGAGATGGCTCTTAAAAGGCATTTCAGGAGATGTATGCTCTTTGTTCATCTTAATGCTCAGTGAAACATTGCTGTGTTTACCGTCCTCTCTAAAGCCTGTTTGTTTCAATTCTTCTTAATTGAAACGTGATTGCTTTTAACTGTTTAGGTTTGGTGACCTTCCAAGCTCTTTCACTTGTGTGTTTTGTAAAATAGAATTTCTTTATACGAGGCTCTTTCTTCAATGACTGGAAACCCAGGGCTGCATCTGGCCTAGATTTGTAGTGGCAGAAGTCAACCAAACAGCAAGTGTTTACCCTGCTTTTTTTTTGCTCTTATTTTTGCTCTTATTTTTCATCCGCTGATCAGACATTAGTTGTGTTTGTGAAGGTCCGTGTTGTTCCAAGGATGGGTCTGTGTTTGAGAATTACACCCCCAGTTTACACCCATCAGTCACTCTAGAAATACATTTATTTTAATTTCAGTTTTTATTCCAACAGCTCATTCGAATTAACAGGGTATTTGATGAATGTTCTAATTGCAGATATGTGATGATTTGCTTGGGTTTTGTATTAAAAAAACAATGACAAGAAAATGTGTTCCACTGCTTATTCCTTGAACTCTTTCAAGCAGCACCCTTTCCCTTCATTTTCTGTGCATGTGTTTTGGGGAAGCTGAATTCAGAAGTTCCAAGGAATTAAACCAACAAAAGCTCTTTTTTCTTCTCGCAGGTTTGCAATAAAGCTGCGACCATGGGAAGTGTGTACCTTAGACGCTCTTTATACTGAAAATTAGACAGCAATTTAGGAAGAATAGCCAGGCAGATGGGAGAAGTGCTGCTGGTGAGAATAGGTGGCAGTTGTTGCTTCTGGGGGACTGTCCCCTCTGCTCAGTGGAGGGCTTGACTTCAGCAATTTAAAGGAAAAGGAAAAAAAAAAAAAAATCCCAGAGACTGTTAAGTAGCTGCTTCTAAGCAGGAACTCTTTCCTCACCAGTGCAAAAGGTTTTACTGACACCAGGAACTGTAAATTGTATTGGTCTCTATCAGCTTCTCTGAAAAGGGTCCTCTGAGGGCAGCCTCGGTCACCGGGAGCGGGTGGATTAATGAGCACTACCTGATTAATGTCCATGAGGAAGGTGTTTTCACAAGGGCATGGAGTGACAGAACAAGGGAAAATGGCTTTAGACTGACAGAAGGCAGGGTTAGATTGGATATTAGGAAGAAATTAGTGACTGTGAGGGTGGTGAGGCCCTGGCACAGGGTGCCCAGAGAAGCTGTGGCTGCCCCATCCCTGGAAGTGTTCGAGGCCAGGTTGGATGGGGCTTGGAGCAACCTGGCATAGTGGAAGGTTGCAGGGATCATCTGGCAGGGATCATCTAGATCCAGCTATCCACTTAGATGATCCATCTAGGTCATCAATTTCTAACCCTCCTGTTGGAACTGGATGATCTCTCAGGCCCCTTCCAACCAAACCATTCTAAAATTCTATGGTTCCATGAGCTTTGACTTCCAGTTTGCAGCCTGGGAATGTGAGTGGAGCGACTTTCAGCCATAACTGTGGCAGTGTCTGAGTTGAAATACTTGCAGTCACAGATATTGAAAATGTGGTGATTAAATTAGATTCTGTTAATGACAGGGTCAAGCTCATGGCACCACCCGAGCCTCAGGCTCATGCTCTAAGCACAGAACAAGTTCTTGCCTTTCTCTGCCTGACTCTGAGGGTGATGGACACACAAGTGTTCTGGCAAAGCAGAGGGAAGTTCCTGCTAAGGAACTAAAACGCTGTAATTTTCCTGTGCAAGCTCTTACCCCAGAGAAAGCCACTGCAGCATCTGCTCATGTTTGCCTTCTCCAGCTCCTGAAGAAGTGTTACTGCAGGAAAACAGGCTCTCCAGCAGGACAAGGTACAATCCACCCCCACTGTCATCCGATGCCTTTCCTCCTCACAACCTCAGCTTCCAGCTCCCTCTTAGCTTTTTCAGTTTTTAAAGCACTCCTTGTTACAGGTGCAGCTGTTGCCACAGTGTCTCTCTGCAAAGCAGAGCCCTTTTCAGGCACCAGTCCCCAGGCATGAACGGGAGAAGAGTAGGGAAGATGAAAGGAGATGGTGGAAGAGGAGACAGCATGGACAGGAGGAGGAGATGAATGACAGACAGTGGTAGCTCCAAGCAAGTGCCTGGTCCCTCTTCCAACACTGAACACACTCTGGGCACAAGGTCTGCTCCGTGTGGAGTTGTTTTCCCAAACTGTGGAAAAATCTATGACCCTAGTGGCTGTACCTGTGTTGCCATCCCAATAGTTCATTGTATGGGCAGGAAGATCATGAGAGAAATGGGGACAGGTCTCTCCAGGCCAGGGCTCGTGTGCAGTGCCTGGAGAAACTTCCAGGCTTCTTCAGGGAGGTTCTTGCCATGCCTTGCCTGTGAAGTACAGGGGCATGATGAAGAGCGGGAGGACAGATGATGGCATTAACTATCCTGAGGTGACACCTGCTTGCCTGTTCTCCTCCCCAGGAAGATGAGATTCAGTTCCTTTCTGCAGTGAGGAGAGTGGATTCCCCATTCCTATCCCACCTCTTTCTTTTCCCACCTTGCCACACAATGGATCTTCCAATTGGCTGCACCCTTCGTGCAGCACTGGTGGCAGATCACTTGTTCTTGCTGTGGGTTTGTTTCCTAACCTGGAAGAATGTGTGAGATACTTCCATACCATACCTGAGACAGAAAGCTAGGAATTGTGTGAGGAATGTGACTGAACATCAGCCACCACACCTGCTCTGCACAAAAATGCAGGTGCCAGCGTGGGATTCAAATACACTCCCAGGGACCCCTTTCCCAGGGAACACAAAGGAAATACTACTTATAAAAGATAAAATATAAAGATAAAAGTACAGAAATACTATTTATAGCCACTCTCTGCTGGAAAAAGCAGGAATCCTAAGGGTAGAAGAAGTGTGGAGTCACAGGTCTGGAACAAGCAGCCCCTCAGCAGGGGAAGCTGTTCTTTCTCCATGCAGTTTTTTCACAGTTAGGAGAATAAATCCAGACTTAGACATGCAAATTGGGGAGTACAATATGTGTTTCACACACCAAACTATCCTTGATCCAGTAAAAGCAGAAGCAGCTCTGCATCTCAGGGATTGTTTCCTGACTTGTTTTGATCTCACTTATTAATAAATTTATGGACTCTGAGATGACTCGGCCAGACTGTATTCTTGTCTAAATTTAGCAGTCAATTTGGTTTATTGCTTCAAGGCTGCACTGAAGAAGAAGCAACAAAAAAGCATCCCTCTTTTTTTTGGTCACTGGAGTTAAAAGTGCATTTGTGTGAAAATGGATCTGAGCTTGGAAATAACAGTAATTAATTATTTATTAAGCACACACTGGGGATGGGCTTTTAAAAAAACCCCCACCACACTGCACCTCTTTTCCTCAGGGTCTCTTTTTTCTCCTTTGGCTGTTTGTTGTCTGTGTTTTGCACTGGGTTTGCCAACACCATTCCCTGGACCCAAAAAATGCTGCTGGAGACTGTGGGGAGGAAGGGGATGTCTCTGAGCTGACACAAGGAAAAGAGGTGCTCTTGGTGATGGGCTGATGCTGGAGCTTTTTCGGGGCAGGTTTCTGTCATTTCAGGGGCCTATAAAACCTCTCACATATTTTAATCTGCTCTGCTGAGAAACAAAATTAAATCCTGCAGTGAAATCAATAGGACCAAGTAAAACATATCTGGAGCCATCTGCTGCCTAGTTAGAGCACAAAGAGAGACAGTTTCCCAAATTACTCTTTCAATGGAAAATGAGCAGCAGGTTTTATAACAGAATTTCATCTTGTGGGAAACCAATCAGAAATGCTTTTGTATCCGAACTTAGTCACTGGCTGCATCACTCATAATCTCTCACTGAGGCTCCAGCTCTGGCAACTGTGAAAGAGTCTGCTGTTTTGTTTTGTTGAAGGAAAAAAACCCAGTGGGAATTAGGTTAAGATCTCCCCTCCTTGCCCCAGTTCTCAGTCATGTGAAGAGTTGTTGGTTCAGTGTCTTATTTTAACTCATTTTCAAGGCTCAGGCATGTGGGAGTGATGAAAACCTTCCCTGTGTCTTCCCTGAAGTCTCTGGTCCTTCTTTTTGAGCAACCAGCTTGCTCAAAGACCCATCCTAAAGGGCCTTGAACACTCCCAGGGATGGGGAAGTCACAGCTTCTCTGGGCACCCTGTGCCAGGGCCTCAGCACCCTCACAGGGAAAAATGTTTTCCTAATATTAATCTAAACCTGCCATTTGTCAGGTTAAAGCCATTTTCCCTTGGCCTATCACTCCACACCCTTGTCCAAAGTCCCTCTCCAGCTCTCCTGGAGCCCCTTTAGGTACTAGAAGGGGCTCTAAGGTCTCCTCAGAGCCTGGAATGTTCTGTTGAGCCCAGGTTTTTCTTGCTCTTTATTTCAAAGCAGTCAAGAATGACAGAAATGCAGAAAAATTATCAAAACTGGAATTTCCATTCATTATTTTCCTGCTCAAACATGAAATTCTTCAGAAATGTAACCAATCTTGTGTTTGTTTATGGAGCAGGGAGCTCTGCCGCCATTAAATTAGTTGTGACATTTTAATGTAATTAGACAACATTAGTGTCAGATAAGATTCATTAATGGACCTTGATCTTTGGTGGCTGTTCAAAATTGATTTTGCAATGGAAATCTATGTTGGGTGGAGGAAAAAAAATCATAAATTCACCTTTCTGCTAAAATGCTCAGCTAATTGACATAAGTACATTAATGAGAGCAACACACTAATAGGATTATATCAATATTCCCCCTGCATCAGTTAGAGACCCAGCAGCAATGGTCATTAATTATTGCTTTACAGTAATCCTTGGCAGCTTTGTAGGAGGTGGATTGTCCTTCCTTGAGAAGATCTTTCTGCTTTGTTATTTTCCCCAGATTTGGGGCTTTGCTGTTGTTTCTACCAATCTAATCCCACTGGTCAAAACTTCAAGGCTGGGTGCCTAAAACTAGTCTCCTAAATCTACACTTCAATAACTCTCAAAAACAGAGTTGTGTTTTTTCCTCTCAGAACTGCAGTTCCAAGGCATCAGGTGAAACATTTAAAATACAGGATGCTTTCGAAGTCAGAATGCAACTCTGTTTGAAGGGGATTTGCAAGACCAGGAAAGATAATGGTTCGATTCTCACTAAAAGTCAGATTTTCTAAAGAAATGTATATAAATCCGTTTTAACATATTCAAGCTGAAAATTTTGTCTAAAGATTTTGGCAGAATTCCTTCTAATGTCTGCTTACACGTCTATATCTCTTTTTTTGGCTATATTAAACCAAAAGAAAATGTTGAAACTACTGAGTTTTAGATACAGGCCAAAAGTGATTAAATATTCCTCATGCTTTAGAATGGACTTGGTTTTGTAATGTTAAAAGCAGCAATGATATTTAATCTTTAAACAACACGGGTTTAGTGATCCTTGTTTATCTTTTATGCCAGGTTTTTTTTATCACATCATCCTATTTAATTTTCACTCCTAAGAGTGTAAAATAGAGCAGCCAGCACACAGGGCTGCTCACACTGCAGCCATTTTAGCCACATTTCTTCTGCTGGGGTTTCCTGAACAGAGAGTATCTATATTTATATAAAACAGCAGAGACAGGGACAATAATCCCACTGCTGTGCACGAGGATCTGGAACTGAAATTTCCAGTCAGTTGCTGTTTGCAGCTCCCACAAAGGATGTCTCTTCTTCGAGTAACGAGTGACAGGAGGAGAGGAAACGGCCTCAAGTTGTGCCAGGGGAGGTTTAGGGAAAATAAGGGAAAATTTCTTCATGGAAGGGGTTGTCAAGCACTGGAACAGGCTGCCAGGGAAGCGATAGAGTCACCATTCCTGGAGGTGCTTAAAGGATGTGTGAATGTGGCACTTGGGGGACATGGGTTGGTGGTGGCCTTGGCAGTGCTGGGTTAACAGCTGGACTGGATGATCTTATTGGGCTTTTCCAAGCTAAATTATTTGGAGATTCACGATCTGAGAGTTATGCAATGGTTTGCTCATGCAAATGCACAAGCCAGTTAAATGCAGATAAAAATGCAGCCCAGGATAATGAAGCAAGACTGTAATGTGAAGCAGCAATGTCTCAGTTGCAGTGGGGACGTGCTCTTTGTCCCCCACATTTCTGCCCCCTTCTGCAGGGAAGCCTCACCTCACCTCAGCTCAGCTGAGATGCTGCTTGGCCAAATGCTCACATCTGGACGTGGGGAAACAGCTGGACCCTGCCTGTCCTTCCTTCAGCCGAGGACTAAGCTGCCTCTCTCTTCTGCTCCTTCTCAGGAGAACTGTAAAGAAACCAGCTGTCAAATGTGATTGGAAACAGCCAGGGAGGTACAGAGATTGGGCCAAACACAGTGTGGTTCCCTCAGAAACAAACCCAATGAAAAGGTGGGGTTTTTCCTTCAAAAAATGATAGTGAAGGGTCAGACATGCCCAAACATCAGCTTCACTGCTGAGTCTTTTTTACATAAACAGCTCAGGTGTTTATTGTGCTGAGCCCTGAACATGAGCTTTGAAAAAGGTGCCAGTAATGGTACAAATTCACACCAGATCTTCTAAAAGAGAGCCAGATTGAGAGAGGGGAGGAGGGAAAGCAAAATTTGCTACATTCTCAGCCCACAAAAGACTTGGTATGCAACAATCTGTGTGGGTAGGCAGGTACTCAGATAGAAAGCCGGGGAGCCTGAGGGCTGAGGGCCAGAAAGATTTGCTGCTAAGTGTATATAGATATTTGCTTTCTCTCTGCTCTGGCTGATGATCCAAGTTAGAGCATCATCTGTGCAACCTATATAATGGCCTGTGGGGTTTTTTGTTGTCTTATAACTTACACAAGTACCTTGCACGTGTGCAAGGGAGCATGAGATGCAGCGCTCTGGTTTTAAAACCACTTTAAAATCCCCATGCAGGGGAGATCTCTGCTCCTCACTACCTCCAGGGCACGCCTCAGCTCACACAAACACCTCTGCTCAGGTAGCTTCAGTAATTTGCCTGGTCAGAGGAAGCCAAGGAGTGAGTGGTAAACACTCTGCCATCAGTGGCCCGCAGATCCTCAGGGACTCGAGCGTGATGCTTCAGAGACCCACCAAGGGCAATTAAGAAAAGTCAGCCTTTAAAAGGCATGAAATATTGGTGCTTGCTCCTGCTGGAAAAAAGACATTTATCAATCAAAACGAGCTGAAAGTGGTTTTGCTGAGACAGCTTAGCTTAGGGGTGTCCGTTCTGTCTGACCTTACGAGCTACATCCCTAAATTCTCCTGTGTCCAGGACTCCCCAGGCAAAAATCCCATCCCATGGATGTCTGTGGGCAGCTGATGAAACATCAAGGGCCTCCTGCCGTGGGCAGGGGACCAGCAATTATCCCAGGCTGACCCGAGAACAGAGAATCATGGAATCAGAGTGGTAAGGGTTGGAAGAGACCTCAAACACCATCTAATTCCACCCTCTTTCCACGGAGAGGGACACCTTCTACCAGACCACGTTGTGCAGAGCTTCATTCAACCTGGCTTTGAACATTCCCAGGGATAGGGCATCCACAGCTTCTCTAGGCAACCTGTGCCAGGGCCTCACACCCTCACAGGGAAGAATTTCTTCCCAAGTCCTAAATCATGGCTACCCCTCACCCTTTCCTAGCCTGATCACCTCTCACCCACCATGCCCTGCTGCAGGAGCCAGAGCTGGATTCAGGGACAGCCAAATCTACGTCTTTTTCCTCACAGGGCAGGTGGGACCCCTCTGCAACTCACCTTTCCCACCCCAGAGAGCTGAAAAACCACTCCACAGCGGGCACTGAGGTGGATGGGCTGGGGAAGCAGGGACAAACACACCAGCACTGAAGATCCCACATTTGGAGAGGCTGATGCAGAGGAGGAGCAACAGTCCCTGTTGTTATGTGGTAACTGGATGGAGGTACCAAGGGTTGTGCTTATTTAAGGTCATGGAAGAAAAGAGTCTTCAAAAACTACTGGAAGTCAGTGAGGGGATGACTTTGTGAAGCACCTGGGGAGGGCTGTGAGTGGTGGCAGGGGGGGAAAGTGCAGAGGAGTTGGTACGAAGGGCATGGAAAATGTGGGGGGGAGCAGGCGAAGTGGGGGAGAGCTGGAGTTATGCAGGGCACAGAGGCAAGGACAAGGAGCTTGAACGAGATGCAGCAGAGAAAGGGGGAGTTAGTGGGTGATTGTGAAAGGCTGGGCTGGTCCTGGCAAAGACAGAAAAGGGTTTCAGCAGCTCTGTTCTAACTGGGTATCAGGGAGGACGGAGAAAAGGAAGTTCTATTTAATAACTAATAAGCAAATAATTAGCGTGGATTTTTATAAGTGCAATTTGAAAGGTAGAATTTAGCCCCTTCCTTTGCTTTCTCCACACACACAGACTTTGATTCCTGCCATTGCTGGGAACAGCTCTGGTATTTTATTTAGCTTTGCTGTCATTTGTATTGAATTTTTCTTCCTCTGCCACATGCGTGGTAAATGTTTTCATTTCATCCTGGCCCAGAAATGCTCAGGACCCACTCTGAGCTCTCTTACTCCAGCTCTGTGTCGCTGCAAATCCATCAGTAATGTTGTGGTTGCCCCCAGTTTTTTGCAGATGTAAATGAAAGAAGAGTCAAGCCTTGTATTTGGTTCAGGAGGGCTGACTGCCTTTTAATAGAAGCATAATGAAACCATCAAGAGTTTTCATTCAATTAGAGTTTTTCTCCCTCTGGCAAATGATTATAACACATTTATAGCGTAATGGGCAATTACTTTATACTCCTTGTCTGTTGACATCCTATTAAGCCTACATTTTCTGTCCCTAACAAAGAGATCAGATATAATTGTTAGGAACTACAAGGAATACATAAGAACTACCAGAATACATTTAAGCAGAATGAATATGGATCTGTTAGTGAGACGCATGATGTGCAATGGCAGATTCCTCCACTCCTTTCTGCTCTGAGGAAATCTCAATTACATATTCTTTTATTCCTTCATACATTAACATTTCTTCTGGTGTCAAGAATGATCTTTGTGCTGAGTGGGTGTTGATTATACATTGAATTCTGTGCTTGTGAATACGAGCCCGAGAGGTGTGATGAAGGCTGCAGAGGAAAGTTTTGCCCCTCTTTGAAGATAAGTGTATTGACAGAGGCTTTTTAAACCTGCAGCTGGGAGGCAGGGGAGGCAGAGCAGGGGCAGGGACTGATGCAGCACCTCTCTTGTGAAGCACAGTGGGTGGCTGTAGCAATGCTGATGTTTTCTTTAGCTCAATGACATTTCTTATCCAGCCTCTGAAGGACATGAATCTTCCTGCAGTGCTCTTCCACCTTGGGATGTCCTGTCAGGCAACAGGCAGATGAGTTCATCTGAGTGGGTGTTGGTGGGAGCTGTGAGTACACATTCCTGAGAGCAGAGCACACTCCTCGGGTAGGGGGAGTCAGCAAAGCCTTTACAGGGCAATTTCAACAATAGAAACCCAACAGATCCTCACTCTGGAGCAGCAGCCTGCAGGATCCTCCCTGCTCGCACACAAACTGCCCCTGCTCTGGGGCTCACCTTTCTCAGCACCAGAGATCTCATGGGCACAGCAGCAATTCCCTTTTGACTCGTCCTGCTCATCCTGCTGCAGGGCTCTGGGATGCTGTCAGGTGGGAGGTCTCAGGGATGCTGTCAGGTGGGAGGTCTCAGGGATGCTGTCAGGTGGGAGGCCAGGCAGCATCTCCAAGTTGCACCACCCTTGGTTGTGGTCATCACCGCTGAATTACTCTGCCTCGAGATGCTTTAGACCAGTATTGGCTGTGGCAAACTCAGTGAAATTGTGCAGGACATGTACAGGCCTCTGCAGACTGTGGGTCTTCACCTGAATGCTTCTCTCCCCATCCTCGTGGTGTTCCAGCTCATTCCAGCTCCTGGTAGCAGCAGCGTGGATGTCTTGTTACTGACACTTTAAAGGGTGACAAACTGTGCACACAGAGACCTTCTTCACCTGCCTGGCTTTGTGCTCGTGCATTATCCTCCATGATCACACAGGACTGACAGGAGAAATGATGCCACCTCCTGACACGGTGGCCTGGGAATTTGAGCACACGCCGGGAATTCCTACCCGGCCGTGCAACAGGATCAGTTCACAGCTCAGGAATCATCTTACAAAGAGCAGCTCTGAGGACCAGGGACAGAGGAGTCACTCAGAAAGAGACGTTACTCAGGTGCTACATCCACAGGGTCAGGGGAGTGGGACAGAGCTTGGTCTGACAATTTCCATGGCAGCAGAGTCCACATCGGGGCTATGGGAGGTCTGAAGGGGGTGGTGAAAGCAGCAAGTAAGACAAACCACTAAATCTGCAGGTCCAAAAGACCACTTACAAGACTCTGAGAAGACTCTTTTCCACCATTATTGACAATTTTGGGGGTTGGGGTTGCTTTTCCCCAAGCTTCTTTTGAAACATCCACATGTGGGTGGATTTTTGTGTGAGTTGAGTTGTTGTCTCTGCTGATTCCCAGAAACCTTTCAAGCAGTGGGTGATTTATCACAAAGTCAGGGTTAAACTGATGACAACTTGGGGCCAAGAAGGAATTTTGTGCATGCATCAGACACCTGCCACTGGCTTAGGGCCACGACTTTTAACTTTTACCCACAGAGCGGGGTAAAATATCCTCCTCAGTGTCACCCAAGTCCTCACTGACACACAATAAAGGTGTTAAACAAACTCAAGGTGCAAATTTAACACACTGGAGGTGTTAAAATTGCTATCAGTGTCTGAGAGGCAGGCAGGGACACGTCATTGGCATGTGGGGACTGGCACGTGTGCTGTGCTGGGTGTCCCTGTGAGCCTGAATCTGTCACCACACTGTTTGTGATCCCAGGGGTGGACTTTGGTGAACTGGGGATCCCTTTCCATGCCTTTCCCCCCGTGTTTCTGTGCATTTCTCTATAGAACAAGAGCGCAAGCATCTGTGATTCTGACTGCTGTCTTGTCTCTTCTTCCCAAAGGTTTAAGCACTGCTTTATTTCATATTCTACCTAAACCATTCGTTTCATAACTAATCTGTCACAGATTTCATTTCTAAGTCAATTATCTGGGTTTTCTGAAATCAAATACCTGTGTGCCTTCTGTTTTAAGAGTCAATATGAATTTCATTATATTTTATTATTGTTTAATAGCACCGGGAACACGATGCTTGGAGGCAGCCTGAATTTTGATTCAAAATGTCAGGTCTTTTTCTGAATAGCTCTATCAGCTGGAGACCTTCCCCATCAGCTCTTGCATAAAGCAAAAGGAGGCAAATGGGCAGATAAGCTAACTAGGAAATAAAGAGACATTCCTTCCCTTGACCTAGAAGCCTGGCAGGACTCTTCTTCAATGCAGTGCATTATGTAGTGGTTTCCACTATTATGCATATATTTAGCAACAGCCACTCACCAGCCTGCAAAGGGAATAGGGTGGTGAAGGATGGAAATCAAGGGAGGAAAGAAACACCAGGGATGTTTTGTGCCTGCTTTTATATTTCAAATATTGCACTGGAATATACACGAGGATTTCTCTCCATTATAACGTGGGGCTTCATAGCTTTTAATACCTTTGGCATCTCTCCATTAATATAATTCCTGTAACATTTCTGAACAAAAACCCACTTCAAACTGCTGTCCAGACCAATCCCAAAGCAGCTCTAATTACCAGCAAAGGTAAGAAAATGCACCACAGTGCAATGAGGAATGCAGGGACCTATTGGAGAGCATATCCTTAAACAGTCCTCACCCTCCAGCTGGAGAATACCTATAGGGAAAGACTTTGCCCAGAAAGAGGATTTTGATAATCTTTTAGGCTGGTTATTTTTGCTGGGTTCCTACTTTGCAGTATTGTGGCTTACAAAGAACTTTCTGATATCTTGAGTGCTTGGTATCGGCTGGTGTTTAGATTCTCTAATTTAAAGACCTGCTGGGGGAAAGTACCTACAAATGTCCATGTGTTGTCATTTTTTTTCAGCTCCCCTCTGGTCAAAGGCAGTTCATTCTGAATATTGAAGTTTGGGTATCAGAGAATTATTCACTGGATTAAACTGACCCTGCAGGGAATGTTTGATCTTCAGTCATCATCCTTCACCACCAGTCCTGACCTGGCAGAGTCCTTCTGCAATTGCAGCATGAATTCCCCTGCAAGAGGATTGGAAATACACTTTCTGGACACAGAGGAGCTGCTACAGGTGGGACATGAGTGGCCTGAGACCGAACACAGGAGTCAGCCCTCAAGCAGCCAGACTCAGAGAGGAGCTGAAGTAGAGCCATGTGAAAAGTTGGCATTTATGGTGTCTCTTCACTGCATTCAGCAGTGCACATGTCTCAGCAGATGAACATTCCTATGAAAACATCAATAAATGGAATAACAAAGTGCTTCCCAGGTGCCTAGTACAGGCCCTCTCTGTGTTCTTGTATTATTCAAACCCTGAGCAGTGAGGAAAAGCCTCCAGGTGAGCCTCACACACCTCCCATGTTTGACAGCTCCTACTGACATTGTTTCTTCAAGGACATTTTTATATTTAAATGAAAGCCAAACTCATTTACAAGGTGTTCAGTCTCTTTTAAAGGCTTTTAGAAGCAAGATGTGTGGCTCAAGTTAATTCTGTCCTTGGCTCTGTACTAATCCCAGTAATGAGACCATTTCCTTGGTAATCTACCAGTCACTGCAAGCTGTATTTTAGAGCGGGCACTGAAGTGACTGAGAAGTCCAGAACACTTTGTAGATGGAGCATTCAGAGCCCAACCTTTCCACTGAAAAAAAAAAAATCCAAATTTATTTTTCTTTGTCAAAGTGATTATTGATTGGCTTAAGGCAAAGCTGGGGACTAACCATATGGGGATGTCTGTTATACGATTGGATTAGTGTTTGGACCTAACCCCACTCCAGCTCTGTCTCCAGGATCAATAGAAGATGCTAAAGAATGATTAGCCTTGCAGCTGCATTGTGTGCTGTGATTCTTCAGTTATATGGGGGGAAAAAAGACAAACTGATCAGGGGATTTAGAAAGATTAATATCATGTCTATAAAATACCATTTTATTATTTCCTATACTGGGAATATTCAGCAGTAATCAGCCACACAGAAATATCAAACACAGGTTCTTATGTAGTTCAACTTGCTGTTCCAACCTAGAAGATGTAAAATCTTAAATGTTTTGGCTGTAACTTTGCTTGTAATAATTATCAGAGAATTAGATCAGAGTAATTTCTTTCTAAAAGGATGGAGATACACCAATTTCACCCAAAACCACAAATTCATGAGGACATTATAAAGCTTTCTCCATATTTTTTCAAAAATATACCACCTTCCCTTTATCCTGCTTTTAGAATATAGCACAGGGCTTTTCTGCTTTAAGATGAGTGTGGAAAAACAGGGTTTAGTACAAAAGGACCCCCTACCTTCTAATACTAGAGATGGCTTGGGTTACTAATCCCTGTTTCTAGGAGCAGATGCTGATTGTCCTATTAATCAAAGCAAATCATTAGGCATTAATTACACTTAGTAACAGAATAATTGCTTGGTTTACCTAAACTGTGGTAGGAATGTTTTTTTTCTTTCTGAGCAGGATAAGCTTATTTAAATGATGTCACAAACACACACACAAAGCACAAGGAAAGTAGAGCAGAATCTGGTTTGTTTTGCACATGCATGAGGTGAGCTGGTCTTGGAAACAGCATCTGTGAGGCTAAGAAAACACCAGTTCAGAGGTGTTCTGGCAGAAGGGATGATTGTTGAGATATAGGAAGAAATAGTCAATAAATCTTTTATCTTGATTGGTGAAAATGCTGGGAACTGGGGTTTTTTCTGCCTCTCCACCTGGGGTTTGAATGCTGGGTGATCCAGACTTTCTGTTACAGCACGTAAAGGTGAGTGGCTCAAATACACTCCCAGTGTTAGCAAAATACCTTCCCTGACCAAATAAAGGAAATAAAGACAAAGGGGGTATGGTCTAACAGTGCATTATCACCTTTAGTGTGTTCTATTGATCAGAGTTTGTTTGCTGGGGAGAGGGGGCCCTTTCTGTCAGCCTGGTGCTGTAACAAAAGGCTGATGTGACTCATGCCCACTGCACCCACAGCAGCTCCAAGTGCTCAGAAAGGTAAGAGCTCCAGCACTAACACACACCTTGGATTAAACATCCAAGTGAACAGTGTTGGCTTTTCCTGCCGACAGCTTTAGAAATACCCTGTCTTCCCTGGAGAGAAGGATTGTGCTCCTGGTGAATAAAAAAAAAAACCCAAAAAATTTTTCTAAACCAAACCTTAGAATAGCTTGCACCAGGTTTTCACCTGAAACTCCTGGAGCTAAAAGCTCAGCACAGCTTCACAGTATTTATTCACAATAAATGTCCTACAAAGGTGACATTTCAGTGGTGTATGGGTTTGTTTTCGGTGGGAATCCTGGGGTGAATCGTGTTTGTGCATTATTAAGATCATAATTCAGCTTTAGCAGAATCATGACTTCATGCTCAGAGGCTAAGCCTTTATGTAAGAGACACTCAGCTTGCTTCCAGGAAAAGATTAATTGTACCCTGTTCAATTTGCAGCTCAAACAACCAAAATACACATCATCACAACTGAAATTAAATCAAATGAACCAACTTAGGTTTTTCTCCCACTTGTTCAGTCTAATAAAAGTATTGGAACAGGCTGCCCAGGGAAGTGGTAGAATCACCATCTCTGGAAGTGTTCAAAAAATGTGTGGACCTTGTAGCACATAGAAGTAACAATGATGGTGACAAAGTCATTATTAACATGTTAATTTTTACACCATTTGAAAACAGAGATAGTGGGAGACTGCCCGGAGACAGGCCCAGCTTCCAGAGGCTACATAAAACAAAGAAATTTAGAAATTCACCACTGAGACCTAAATAAAATAAGACTGGCCCCAGAAATGGTTACATGGTGTTTATAGTTGTTCTAATCACAAGTTTATTTAATGGCACAAGCATACCAGGGTGTCAATGCCCCATCCCTTGAAGTGTTCCAGGCCAAGCTGGATGGGGCTTTCAACAACCTGGTCTAGTGAAAAAGCATCCCTGCTTGTGGCAGGGGTGTTAGAATCATCTTTAGGTCATCTTTAAGGTTCCTTCCAACCCAAGCCGTTCTGGGATTCTGTTAGTGGCTTAAATTCACCAGCAGTTTATTTGGACTCTGCACTGATTCCACACCTTTCTATACCCACATGTGCTTTGGGAAGCAGGAGGCTGACAGCTGAAGTGGGTGTGGAACAGGGATTGTGCTGCTTCCATGTGCACACACCTCTGCTTGCAGATACTCAGTTTATGAAAACAAAGTTCTTGTGATCATAAGCACACAAACAGCCAGATCTTCCAGACACTGGAGTGGTGCTTATACCAGGCTCTAAGTACCAGCAAGAGGAACAAAGCTGAAAAACAACACATGCTTTGTCCTTTCTCTGCTTTCTCTGGCTCTGGGGTATCAGGAATGCAACCAGACTCAGTTAACACCTGACTTCTCATTAAACAAACTCTTCATACGAAACAAATCTATCACATGATAAATATTGCCACTCGTGGACAACTCTCTCAACAAAATCATTTGTTGAGTTCAGCTGGTACCTCCAGCTGTCACAAGGAGATGGAGAAAGAAGTGAGCTCCAAGTTCAGGGTTTTGGCTCCATCCATTACAAGAATCCCCCCCCCACTGACAAGGGCATCCTCCATTTGTGATGCTCTAGGTGTCCTCGCATTCCCAAGAGTATATCCAAGAAGCTGGCCAGCCACAGGACCTGTTCTGCAGCATGCAAGCATCTCAGCTGCAGCCATCCCTTTTCACCCAGCCTGCGGGGCTGGAGCAGTGCCTGGATTAAGTGCAGCCCACTTCACAAACGAAGAGCGGCCGCCTTGGCGTGTTCAGGTCAGCACCGCAGAACAACGGGGCACGTTGTGAGCAAGCACCAAATGAAAAGATACTTTATGCCTTGGTCAGGCCAGGCCAGCGTGGCAGCACTGAGTGCCAGGGCTGGCACTTTGCACAACAGGGGAGTTACATAAGTGGGAGCACACAGACACTCGGGCATCTCTGCGCCAGGGTTTCCAAATTTCTCTGCTACTGTCTATATCAGCAATGGTTTTATTTGCTGTGTCTTTACTTCAGCGTCTCCCCAGATCAGTGCCCATCTAAGTTGATGTAATCAGCCGCTGAGGTCCTCAAAATGAGCTGTAAAAGCAGCAGGAAAGCAGAGGTCCCTGCCTAGCAGGATTTGGCCACGTCCTCAGAGTGGTGCCCAGCACTCGCTGGAGCCAGCGCACAGCAGGGAGGAGACACTGAGGAGATAAAGCATTTGGGTCAAAGAACAGTGACTCAGCTGGAATTAACAGGACCCATTTGGGGATCTGTTTTCCCACCCAGTGTTCCTTCTTCACGCTTCATGATCCTGTTCCTTTTCTCATATCCTGCTTTCTTGCTTATTTTGTGTTTTCCTGCTTGTCCTCCCCTGCTTGAACCTCTGTCTCAATGCCCCTGCCTTCACTTCGTGTCTGTCATTCTGCTCCAGATCTTACAACACATGCAGGAGCTAAGGTTGCATCTGGCCAAGTGATACTCTCAGCATCTTGAGAGCTCACCAGCAGTGAGACTAAAGGTGGCATCAGTAACTTTGGTGACACAAATCTACTTTGCCAAAATTCATCTTCTCTCCCAGAGGATGGAAAACTATGAATTTGGTGGCCAAAAACAGTGGCCCAAGCCTGCCTTCCTGCAAGTCCTCTCTGGGTTCAGCCCCATTGTTTTGGGAGAGCAGGTGACAGCAGCATATGACCCCGTGTTTTTCACAGTATCCTGTGCACATCTGTGACACTGTGTATAATGTAATACAAACAGAATTACCAGGGATTAAGGTTTTGTTTCTGCTCCTACTAATAAACGCCAAAATCCCCGCTGACTTTGCTGAAATAAAACCAGGCCTTAAGTGACCCACCACTGACATTTGCAGGGATCCTCCCGAACTCCGAGGCACCTTCGGTACGATGCGCTCGCCATATGGGTGGCCTCCTTTCCGCCCCCCACAGCAGCTGCCAGAGGCTGCAGTGCTGACTGGAGTAATGACAATAAAAATGGCCCCAACAGAGACAGTGTTTATTATAGGAAAAACAAGGCTGGTTTCCCAGGCCACTGACCGGGCATCTTGGGGCTGCCTGGAGTCCTTCGCGCTGGCTGATGCTGCCCTGCACAGGAGCTGTTGCTGTAGCCCCTGATAAAAGGAAACCTGCTGAGGGCTGGGGACGTGCACCTGTGCCACAGATCCACCTTCCTCTGCTTGAATCCATCTCTGAAAGCACTGAAACATGCAGACATTGATCAACCCTGCCTAAGGTCTTACTACAGTCTTGGGGTAAGCAGGAGGAAATGTGTTACAGCTCAGGCACTAATTGTCAGTCTGGTTTTTCCCCCTACAACTTTTTCCTTCTTGCCATTTGCCTCTCTTTCCCTCATCAGATTTGTTCTTTCATCATCTTCCTAGACTGACAAGCACTTGAAAGGACATTCAACACTTTGAAAGCTGCTGTTTTTCAGATTTTATAAATTTCTCCCAGCGTAAGTTCCTGATGACAACTCTGCTCAGAGCACAGTTCGTCAGGAACACTGACCTAGTGGAAATAGCCTGGTTTGAATTCCATGCACAGTGCCTTCCTGAAATAGCCTGACAAAATCTAGCCAACAAGAGGAATTCCATTTTATTTCCAACTAGCACATTTTCCAAAGGCTTAGAATTTAAGGTTTTTTCCCTTCTGCAGATGCTATGAAATTAGTGGGAATTGTTTATTTTTACTATTTTAGTTGATACTTTCTTTTTAATGATTCTACATAGCTTAGACTGACTGGTACTGTGAGGCACTGATCACATTTGATTTCCAGTCAAGTTGCTTAAAACTTTTGGGAAGCACTCGGCATTTTATCATCCAGCCCTTCATTGTCTGCCAGTCTTTTTAAAATGTAAAATGCTTAAAGCCTGGACTCTTTCATTGTGTGTAACACAATGAGGCCCTAAAAGAAGCTGTGCCCCATGGGCACTCTAATATAAATGGTAATTGCTACATGGGTCTCCCAGCTATAACTACACAGTAATTCAGACACATCCTTGTTTTCACTGATGGGGAATGGGAAGGATTGCTCACAAAACAATCTGTCAAGTCATAACAGCAGCAACATTTTCCCAGCTAGGAGTATGTACACAAAATGTACCCAGTTCTCACATACAGTGATTTAAAAAATCAGATGATTTTTATATAAAAATATCTAAATTAATAAAAAATAAATTAATAAAATTAAAAATTATATTAAAATATAAAAATATAAAATATCTAAAAGTATATATATTTTTAATAAAACTAAGTTTTATTCAGTTTATTATTTTTAGTTAGTTGCTACGTATTTCCTGAAATCTCGGCCGCATTTATCAATATGATTCAGCAGTGACTATTGTTTTCTCTTGCCCAGACCTCGGTCACACTGATTATAGCTCCACAGGTCTACATTGCAAATACAGCACAAGGCAGTTGTGTGCCTTGATACTTATTTATCATTTTGTCGTGTGAATGAACAGCTAATTTTGACTGCAATATTTCAAATTTTCTGTTCTCTCTCCATATTTGTTTCAGTATAGAATCATAGAATCATGGAATGGTTTACCTTGGAAGGAATCTTAACGACCATCTCGTTCCAAACCCCCTGCCATGGGCAGGGACACCTTCCACTAGACTGGGTAAGTCCCACCCAGCCTGGCCTTGAACTCCAGGGATGATGAGCCCACAGCTGCTCCAGGCAACCTGTTCCAGTGCCTCACTAGCCTTTGGGTAAAGAATTTCTTCTTAATATATTATCTAAATCTGCCCTGCTTCAGCTTAAGGCCACTCCTCCTTGTCCTATCACTACGTGCCCTTGCAGTATCCTGGTTTATTAATTAAACTCTATTCATATTACAACCCTCAATAACAGAATTTTCTGTATAAGGACCAGTGCTTCAGCTAGGGAAACTTCACATATAGTTAAATGTTACCTGTGTGGATCATTAGGTTATAAAGCTACTTTGGTGACAGAGTCACTGTACTGCTACACATGGCAAAAACAGATAATTGAAGCACACACCTGTTTTAGCAACAACTTCCACTCAGGAACTTGTAGAGACATAGACATTTCCATAAAACTACAGCCTTTCAAGAGACACACTCATCATTGAACTTTTATCTTCCCTGCCTAAGAAACCAAAACAATAAAAACAAAACCAAACTAAAAACCACCCATCAAACCCAAATAAAATCTTATCTGAAGTTGTTCTGCACAACTTAACTGGTACCAAAAATTTTACCAAGTCTGGATATATAAGTAGATGGCAAATAATCCCATGGAATTAGCCTTATAAAAGCAGAGAGATTCATTTGCTGCTCCTAACTTCATTTTGTAATTTACAAAGACAATATAGAAGCACTGACCATCAACTGTCATTCTTGATATGATGACAACAGATAACTTCACTATTTCTGAAGCTCTGGAAGAAATCACTAACCCAGCAGCACTCCCTTGTCAAAAGCATCACTATAACTGACAGAGTAATCCACAAAAGACAGAAAACAGAAATTCAAATCATTATTTTACTTTATGCCAATACTTGCAAATGATAAAAGCACTCTGCCCAGCCCTTGACAATCTACTTATTCCAGTAATGTCAGCTCAGATAAAACTCAGCAGAGGAATCTGAAACATATACAGCATCCACTGGAGCATCCTTCTCTTTTTTTTCCTTTTTGTGTTGTAAAGTGTTCTCTGATAAAATATTGACACTGCAATGTGTGAGCTAGCTGTGATAAACGTGCAGGGCAGTGTGTGCTGCTGCCAGCCCCACGCTGCTGGGAACGAGGCATTCACACACCAAAAAAGACTTGTGCCTCAACCCTCTGACCCTCTGCTTCTGCTCTGCATCACAGAGACTCCCAAGGTAATGCCAAGAAAATTCTGGCAACACAGAAATTTTTCTGCTTTAGGACAACCTGACCCCAAACACTGTTCATTGTTATATTAATGAGGAGTGTGAGGTGCTCAGTGACTGCGATGATGCAGCAACACTCACCTAAGGACTAGGTACAATTCCAATGCAACACAAGACAAATAATTCAAGTATTATATTGATAAGCAACAAGAATATCTTGGAACTCTTTAAAACAAAGATCTGGAGAACTCATCTCTTCTGTCCATCCAAATATCGGCTTTTTTAACAATTCTTCAAAAACTTGTCACTGCAATTGGTAATTTTGACATCACTCTGTCTACAAGTGATAGAGCAGAAAAATCTACCCAAACAGTGATCCCCCTGGTTATGTGATCAGAATGCTTCTCCTGTGCTAGAAATTTACTAAAGATCTATTTTTTGGAAAGCTGGGAAGAGCACAATCCAAGACAAAGTGGAGGTTTACATGGAGTCATGACCTACTTCAAGGAACCAGCTTCTTTTAAATGCTCTGTCTGGATGATCAACCTGGGTTCAAAAGCACCTCTGAAGTGGTGATTTCCATGTAATCTGTGATTTACATCTTTTTTTATCACAACTCTACTACTCTTTAGTTTCCGATGACAAGTATTAGGTCAAGATAAAAAACTAAAAAAATCTAAGAGGCCATGGTTCTGCATCATTCTCCTTCAACAAAATAACAGTGGCAACACTGGGTCTGCACTGAGCAGAGGTGGTCAAGGCCTTGGTTAAACATCTCCCCACTAAAGATCATACTGGTAACAACTGGCAAATTTTCCAAGAGCCTCTTCCAGCTGTGAGGGAGAAAAATAAATAGGCAGCTGCCTATGGTAACTCCTTCAATGCACGTAGCAGTGAGCTCCATGAGTGGTGGTGTTCATTCCCAAGGAAAAGAACCACCCTGAAGAATTTATTGTGCCTAGTGACATTTTTTAAGTCCATGTGGCACGATTTGAAATTGTATTGTACAGCTTAGGTAATGGCTAGAGTGCTTCAGAGGCTTGGCATCTCCCTAGAATGTAATGGAAACAGTGCTTCCAGAGGTTTTGTAATGGTTAAGAAACATTCTTAACCACTTTTTACCCCTAAGTTCTGGACAGGAGCCCTTTTCAGCTGTGGCAGCGAGGAACATCACTGATCACAGCATCATGAATCTTGTGGAAACAGTTAAAACTTGCCACACATGTGCCTCAAGAAAAAGAAAAGAGCAGCAGGAGACCACACTTAGCTCAAGGCAGTCCTGCTCTGGCAGAAGGGAGCAGATAAGAACTGCAAGCTCAAAACTGAGTGTCAGTATGGACTGTCAGTTTCCAAGCTTCCCACCAGTTAGAGCAGCTGGTTCCCCACTAGCAAGAACTTTTTGTAACTTAGTCCTCTACTTCTTTCCCTTCCCCAACCCAAGCTTCAAAGGATTACGGAGCAAGTCCTCTGCTGTATGAAATAATTGTGTGGATGCTTTGTGGCCTGTGGTATGATACAGAAAATTAAGTTCCTGTTTTAAAACTTTTGACACTATTCCTCCTGTGGAGTCGTAACAGCCAAAGTATTTTCCTTTCGCATACATCTAAACATTCTATTAACATGGTAATGCCCATGTTTTGGTATTTCTTTCACACCCTTGCTTAATTTGAATGAAACTAAATAGAAGCTACCTATTATTACTGAATTCAAGTGAATCCTGAAAAGAAAAAAATCTGGGATGTAGCAAGGTGGGTGGAAAGGTTTACCTTTCCAAAGGTAACGTGTTGCAAGTGCTAAAAAGAGCATCATCCTCACATCAAATCAAGCAAGGTACAGGATCCAAGAAACAACGTGCCAAGAGGCAATTTCTCAGCAAGATGTTAGTATCAGAACACAAAGTGATGTGTCTGGAAGCAGAACTGCTGAGCTGCAAACAACCTGGGTGTGAGTCAGAGAATATTAGGACAGTGCCTGTCCACCAGGAATACAGACTTGATTGCATGTGACTTGTGTCAACTCTGGAGACATCAAGAACAGAACATAAAAGCAAGGCAACAGAGATATTTCTAAATGAGCCATTCAGCCTCTAAGGCAACGAATCTGGCAACAACTCAAGTTTCAGGAGGAAAAAAGTCAGCATTCCAGGTTTGTGTTCCGCAGTTATAGCCTTCATTCATTTTTCTCAGGCAAAAGGTCACCAAAACATCATGTTTTAAATCATTAAAAGACACAATCAATCTCCTTTCAAACTAGCCCATAACTTTGAAACCAGAATCCAATTGCCTGTTCAGGCTCATTAGTGTCTTTGGATCCTAATGACCCACTCAGTTGCAGTAAATGAAAAACTAATCCTTGTTTTATGCCATTGGCCGAAAAGGATTAGTCAACTCTTGCTGCCCCTGCAATCAGCCTTGCACTGGGGGGATTATGGCCATCTAATACTGTAAGTCTACACATTCCAATCTGTTGCAATATGTAGCACTTAAAGCTTATTTCCTTGAAATGCTTAAACGTATTAATGCTGTAGTGTAAGATTGTTTTCTTAGGATGGAGTCATTCACCTGCCCCTGCCCCCAAAGCCTGCATTTACCCACACATGCAGGGATGACCTGTTACTCCCAAAACAAAGTTTTAATTATGTTTATGGTCTTGAAATGAAAAATTTTAAAGTATTTTTTTTCTTTGCATAGAGCCCAGACTGGAGATGAAATGACATACAGAATTTCCATGGGGTTCAATTTAAGAGGTAGCTGTAATTTAAGAGGTAGCTAGAAATAAAGCCACTACTTACATACAATGTTCTCTGATCTACTCTGTGGGCTGTAACTCCAGTTTTGTACCACTTGTAGCACTGCAGTTTTTCCAGCTCAGAATTCTGGTTGCTCTTGTTACATTACACATAAAATCAGTGAGCAATTCGATGAGCCTACAACGCCATGGCATAACCTTTTTGTTTTCCTCAAAATATTCACACAACGTTGTCACTGACAATTCAGTGTGGTAAAGAGACAATTTTAACACTCTCAGTTGCCCTTTTTAACACTCTCCATTGCCCTATTCATACAGTTTTTCTGATGTAAAATATAAATAACTCTTGTGGTTTCATCACCTTAAGTATTATACATAACAGCACAATAAAATTTGTCCTGCAGGGAGGTGTGCTGGGCATATGTACTTTAGATCGATATACTTGGACTGAAGTTACAGAAAATTCATAAATTGCTCTGAACATGAAACTTGATTTTTGAGTGGGAACAGTTTGCTCAATGTCTTATTTCCTATTAAAAGCGGTGTCTGAAGGCATAAAACAGCAGTACATGAAAATAAATCTTATATTCCACAACCCCTGGAAATCATAATATTTGTCTTTACCTCATAGTTTCTAAATTAATTTTTTAGTGTCAAACTTACACAGCGGTTGCTTATTTGTCAGCCAAATATCCCCAACTATTTGTAAACATGCTTTACATTTATGCATCAGTAAAATTTTCAGTAAAATACTAGATGGTGCTCCAGTCACGATGTTATGTTACTTTACAAATTAAAACAATTTTTTTACTGGAAGACCACTTTGCAGAACAAGGCAAATGTGGAAAAATGCTCTCTGTGTTATTTCTGATCAGAAAAATGACATTTCGATATAGCTGTTATTTCTGTGGGAGAAAGAAAACCAAGGCATCAGTGTCTTCCTCATTACAGCAGCAGATAAGAGTGTAAATTTCATTAGTAAACGGCTTCAAAGTTTTTTACTCAACAAATTCAAAAATTTATTTACTCAGATATCATTATACTTCCTACAAGGCTGGTGACACAAAATATTTATTATTAATATTTATTTAACCTGGTGCAGGGTGATACATTAGCTTTTACAAGCAGTATTTCAAGTAAAGCAGTTTCCTGTCAAAAACTTCATTAAAAACTTAAGTGGAACAGTAAAGATATCAGGGTTCTAAATAAACATTTGCCTTCTGGTTAGGATACTCCTATAAGATTCAAAGTCAAATTCCTGCCCTGCTTATTTAAGAGGGGTTTTTGCTGTTAGTTCCTTTGGGCTTGGTCGTGAGCCTGAACTCTGTTTGACTCGGTGCAATCCAAGGAGAGAACAAAAAGGCACCCCCACCTCCAAGGACTCCCAGCACAAGTGCCCAATGTCACCATATTGCCACTTTGCTGACAGCTGCACTGCTTTTAAGGGATTACAGCTCCCAGCTGCCATTGCTTCTGGAGGTTCCTGGGCTCCAGTTCAGTTGCAGTCACGTGTGTGATACCTGCAGTACCTGGTTTTTGCTCTCAAGCAGCCCTTGCGACCCTGACAGGAGAATCTGTCTACACAGCTGTCAGAATAGAGATGGATGCAGCAGGTGTGTAAAGGGCAAACCAAAGTAACACTGGGCAGTGAGATACCTACCAGGGTCAGCACTCCAGCAACACGACTGCTGTTGATTTTACAGGCATAACCAGGGACCATTTTTAGGTGGAATTTGACAGATACCTATGAAAAAATCCCAGTGTGTGTTTATAAGGAGTTCATGGTCTTAGACCACAGAAAAGTATCCCAAATGCTGAGTGGCTGCCTCTTCTGAAGCAGCTTTCTCTGCTTTGTTATTAATCAGCCTATCCAATTTGTGTCAGTAAACATCCAGCAAGACCTAGGACTGTGGTTTCTCCCACTTCAACCTGCAGCCTTGACTTCCAGACTGTAACAAAATAGGCATGGATAACAGAATTCATCAGGAGAGAGTTATGGAATAATTGAGCAAACAAAATTACACCTGCTGGCTTTCCAAATTATCTCAGAATATCTGTCAGCAGTGTACCATAAAACACTGACCCAGCTAAAAGATAGAGACTCAAACTTGCCTCCACCTTAGGCTTTTCAGATTGACAGGTATGCAGTAGATTAGAAAACCTGTGTCTCACTTCTTAGTAGCTGGACTTCAGCAGGATTTCACTAAAACTTCCAATTCACTTCCAGTTAAAAAAAAATTCCAACTTTCACAAATCTCTAGGCACAAAAATAGTCCATTTAGGAGTTTGGCAGAAAAGAAACAGTGGCATGGATAATCAAGCTTTTGGTCATTAAGGGCTTTGCAGGGCAGCAAAGGGAAAGGGACTCTACTACTCCCCTTTGAACTTGGTTGAAATTTTTTTGGCAGACTGTGCAGACTAAAGGTGGGATGCATTTTGGCCACTTGCTTCTCTCAGTCTGTGTGCCCTTCTGACTCTTGCATTTGCAATCTCTTCTGTGAAGTGTGCTGAATGATGTGGTCCTCCCTTTATTTTGCTTGCCTGCTGTCAGGCAGGGGGTTTACTTCATAGTAAGTTGACTGGGAAACCCAATTCCCTTATAGTTTTGTGAGGAGTTTCAAAAATTAGTAACCTATGTCTCATATGTAACAGAAAAAATAACTTCAAAGTGATCTGGTGTTTCTTTCAAAGGTCATAAATGTGAAAGTTGTGGTTCTAGAAAAGATGGTTCTGAGGGATTCCCAGGGCACAATGCTCTGGTGGCTCAGAACAGTCAGCATTCCTTGCTGAGTAACCCTGGTATTGTCCTAACAGCCATTCTTGCCATAAGGAAAGGCCTCTGTGGAGAACTGTGGGATATACTCGTACTGACCACAGCTAGGCTTGGGAACTGTCTCTGTCTTTTTTGAAAGACGTTAGATAAAGAGGAAGGAACTTGGTTTGGGGATTTTGAGTAGAAAGAAAGAAATTGAAACGTTAAGTATTACAATTGCAACATTGTTCCACCTCACATATTAAGAAATACCTACAAAACTTTACATAAAATTAACAAAAATGTTTATTTAAAATATTTTATAAATCAGCTGTTATACACAGAATGCTCAAGAACATTGTCTTTAATTCAAATTCAGCTTTTACTGCTACAATAGTCATTCTTACTAACACAAGTAATTTAGTTTATATCAGAAGCTGAAAGTTCTCACACAGACATTGAATTAATACACTACTCTAAAATGATATTTCTGTTTGTCAGTGCCAATTTACCAAGAGCCTATCATAACATTTTATGAAAAGACACATTTCAAAGACAAATAAGAAAAATAAAAGCTGCATCTCAAAACGTGTGCTTGATGAACACACATTGCAGCAATTGCAACAATGTATTCTTACAGGAAATGGACGGAGAAGATGAAATGCTTTGTACTTTAATGCAAGAAACTGAAAAGATTTGTCAAGGCTAAGTAGGAAAAGAATGTAAAAGGAAGTCAAAGGTATTCAAAAGAATGTAAATGGCTTTGTATTTTGTAAGGAAGAATGAAAACCTTTCATAGAAGGAGACTGTGATGATCTCTGATCCTGTCCAAATGCAAATGAAAAACTATCATCTTTTCCATCTCCAAATGCATGAGAAGTCGATTCCAAGAGGAAGGGAAAGGCAAATGCAGCCTCATTTTCTGGTTTCCCGAAGAAGCTTGCTATATGGAATACATACAATATTTATTATTAGATTAAACCTTACTGAGAGAATACTGCATTCAGCATATGCTTCTTTATTAACATATTGTACCAAATATCCCACTGAGCATCAGCCTACAGTTGTGTGTTTATTTCTCCACCAGAGGTGGTGTTTCCAGGGGGTTGTTATTAGAATCGACATCGAAGGAAGTGTGGAGCACTTGAATGGTTTAGAGCAATAGAACACTTCTGCATGATACATTTTGCAACAGAGGTATTTGTAAACAGAATCTGCAAAAGTGTTTCTTTAGAGAAAAATGTGATCAATCCTTGAAATGCTTGGACTTCTTCTTCTCCCTTGCAAGTCCTTCATTTTGCTTCAAACACACCTAACACTATCCCTATTTCTTTCTTTCTCATACCTCTTCTTTTCCATGATACATCAGACATTTGGAGCCCAACATGCAAGGAAAGACTTAAGCTAAGGATTTTGTTAAAATACAAATGAGCACAATAAACCACTGAGCTACGTTATCACAACTGAACATCCTTTCAGACAACCAAAGGAGCTCTGTTAAGCTGGATCATGAGCCTGCCAGTCATAGAAACACAAGCAGAAGAGAGCTGATATACACAAGTACATCTGAGTTTCAGACTTACCAATATCTTTGTGTGGGGATGGAGAGTTCAGGTTTCCCATAGAATAATTTTCATCTGTCTGAAATGTAAACAAATTTTTAATTTAACAAATGAGAAAGGCAAGAAGTGAACTCTAATGCTGATATGTAGTATGTTCATTTGCTTTTGGTGAGAAAGACACTGTCTCAGTTATGTTTAATACTTAAATATGTATTAACTCATAACTATACTCATAACTGTACTCAGTTATGTTTAATACTTTAATACATTCACTTAAAGTTAGCAGCCATTACAAAATGCATATTTAAAGGTATTTATCAGTACATAAAGTTGCAAGGCAAGTTCTTTGATCAGATGGGTTTTATGATATTTCCATGCAGCTGCAAACACCCTTCCTCCATTCTTCTAGGAAAAAACTAGACTGATAACAGTCCAAAAGCTGACCTGACTTACTGCTGGTTTTTTAAACCAACAAGATTCAAAATTATTCAGATCTGTGACATTTATAAAATCTCCAAGCAACAACACAAATACTACCTACTGAGTAGGGCCTCCTATGGCCAGAAAGAGCAGCAGGATAACCACTTGTCACTCTTAAAACAAGTTCTTAGACAAGATTTAAAATAGATACTGAAGTCCTTCAAAACTCCCATCAAAGTTTAAAGAATCCCAGATCTGCTACAGCCTGGTAAATTCTTGGTTTCTGCTGCTGAGCAGACACAAAATAATGTGGGTTCTGACAGCACTGGGTGACTTAAAACCCACCTCATTCCTAAACAGCTCACAAACCACTCAGCAGTGTGTTCTCTCCTACACACAGCCCATGCTGTGAGACACCAACCACATGTATCTGGCCAAAGCCAGAACAAAATGATGCTTTCCCTCATCCCTCCTTCAACTTCCAGCCAGAAACCATAAGACTGAGCACACCCCCTGAAGCAGGAGCTACCTGGGCTCAAATCCCTTATTTGCATAATGGCGCTTGGATCTACACTGCCAAGAGATACCTAAGGCCTGTCTTATGCACACATCTGTCCTGGATCCTCAGTTATCTACCTAAGGCCCAGGAGAGGAAAAATTACTCTAGAGCACTGGAGTTGGGGAACCTGCAAAGAAAATGGAGGATCTGGATTCCATTCCCTGTTCCATTTAATTGCCTACCTAGCTCCTCCATTTGCGTATAGCTACTCCATATTTGCTATTCAATAGCCCTAATAGATTGTCCTTTCTTCCTTTCTCACTGTTCTTCACTTCACCAAGACAAAACCACACAGGAGAAGCATGTGAGTTGTGAATGCTGCTAGAGAACCTGAATTTTGCACTGTAACACTGAACCAGAAGCCTTCTGGTGAGTTGAGTCATTGTATATTTGCACATGAGCCATATATGAGAGATTCATACTTGGTTAGAAGTCATCACAGGGGGATTGCCAGGAAAGGAATTAAACATTTTCAAAGGACATAAAATATAAAATTAAACAAGACATTTTTTTAAAAAAATTGCTACAAAGATAACCAACCTGAAAAATCTCATTCAGTGTCAGAGTTGTTTTGTTCACATACTTTGCTTCGTGGAAATTTAATATTCACAGTTAATAATTTTTACCTCATCAGATGAATTTTGTGCTCCAAACAGAGAAGAATCAAATAAATTAAAGCCAGGTGACTTCTGGGAGAAGTTCATGAGAGAAAAGAAAGCAGGAGATTTTGATGTTCCTTCTTCACAACCTAGACTTTGAATGCTGTAAATACAGAAAGGTAGAAACTATATTAATAGTTTTTTAAGTGATGTAGATTTTTTTTTTCCTTCTATTTTTTTCTTTTCCTCTTTTTTCACTTTTTCACATCCCCATACTTTCCATCAATAATTGCTTTTTGCATCACAGAACAGGTAACACAATTCTTTAAAGTAAAGTTTAAAATTTGTGCCTGCTCAGCAGCTCCCTGCCCTCTTAACAAAAACAAAACAAAACAAAACAAAACAAAACAAAACTAAAAAAGTCTGTTTAAAGATAGAAATCAGAGTAACAAATATTACTGCAGGAAAAGACAATATATATATTTCTAAGCAAAGTACCGATCTTTTAAAACAGCTTCAACTTGGAATGATATTGTAAGAAGAAAACTTAATAAATATCAAGCATAACTCAGGAAAAAATCTGAATATTTTCAGAAGAGCTTTCTAGAAAATTCTTTCTCTAGCATCTTTCAAAAAGAGCAGAAATGCTTATACAATAAATGTGAGTACAACTTTTTGCTCAGAACCAAAATAAAAGTTGAAATCATACTAGTCAAATGGAGGTGTTTTTGAGAACTGTGGTTTTTTCCCCTTTAAGTCAGGTGTTTTAGGTGCTCTTAAGAAAGGTTCTGCACTTTCTTCTGCTATGTCAGGATTATCTTCATGTGGCTTAAAACCTGTGTACACATCCTATTAAAAAGAAATAAATAATGATGTTTATGACATATAAAATTTCCCAAAATATCATTAGTCCTTTTAATTATACATGTGTTCTCAGTGGAGCCAGCACTGAGCCTGTTTATTACAGTTCTGTGCAAGAAATGAGTTTCAAATGCAGATTTTTTTCAAAACATTTCATCAGCTCCCATTAATGAAAGTGTTATGCACCAATTGATACAAAAACTGTGATGTGCATAGGAGAGTCATCCTAAAGAGCCTATTGCTAGGGGTGGATAAAATCCTTCAGAACTCTGAGGTGGTCAACAGCAATGATGGCTACATTAGCCATCAGAAGGCATTGATTGGCTCCTCATTGTCCTGTGCCTTATAATGAGTCACTTTACCAATTTCTGGGACTTGCCTCTTGCCAGCTGAATCAAGTATGTCAAAATACTTTGACTATTTTAAATAAACTTCGTACTTAAGACATAAGAAATGCTTTTCTTACTTGAGGTACATACGAACAGCCCATTAGCTCATCTGCCTCTTTATCAGCATGTTCAGCCTCCTGGCTTGCTGCACAAAAAAGACAGCACTGCCTGGATTATAACAGCATTTTGAACAGATACAGAAAAATTACATTGTGGGAAAGAATCCTTGAGAAAAGTTCACTAGCTTGGCATTGCTATTGGTAAAGGAGTGTTCTGACTGTGGTTTTCCTAACAACTCACTTTGTGGCTCTGTCCGTAACAATTACCTCTTGTTCTGCCACTTACTCGCTGTTGTTAAAGCATTACTCAGGCTGCTTGTTGTGGTTTGGTGTGTTCAAACCTGCCCATTGTTCCCTGAGAGTGCTGTGTTTGTCTACTCCAGCTATTGCCCTCTGAGAGTGCTAACATCAGTCACTGGAAACCAGGTGGCAACAATATAAAAAGCACATCCTTGTGACAGTGATGAAGTGTAGTTTAAAGAACTAGGCAAGAGTCAGGATGAGAAATGAGAAGAAACATTACCAGACCTTCTGGTATCAGAGTTTCTGCTTTAACCTTCAGACTGTGCTGCATCTCAGGCACTGTGGGTTAAGGTCCTATTCATTCTCTTTGTAAAAAGTATTCTCTTTGTAAAAAAAATCAGACTACAGTCTTTTACATGCATCTAAATTAGCACTACAATTAGAAAAAGAAATATTTAAACTGAAGCTCCATTCCTTGTGATTTCAAAACTGACAGGTGTGTTTATAACTAGCTTGTTCTTTTCTGTAAGCATTCGGCATGTTTTTTTCCAGTTTAATTTAATTCTCCATTATTTTTAATAATCTTAATCTGATTCTTCAAGACACCTAAATTACTGGGTTTATCATACACCTTTTCTTTGCATTTTCTCATGCCTTCTGGGTAGATGTTAAGACTGGATTTCATTTTAGCCAAGTAATTTGTGACTTGAGTGTGAACTTACAAGAGACGTTGGACAGATCCTTTCATCCATAGTGGTCAGTGCAGACTAAATTCCACATTACTGAGCAGTTCAGTCTCTATTTAAATTAGGAGTCCGCCTGTCTGCTATACTCAAATTTTGAGCTAAACAATCAAGGTGGAAAAGAAATGCAAATGCTGGCCCTTTTAATGCCAGAATGAAAATCTGGTCCCTAGAATTTTCTGGTTTATAATTATATGATTCAACCTCATTAAAAAAATTACAGTAGTACTTTACCCATTACTGCATTTTCACTCTCAAACTGTTGATTGGAAGTCAACTGCTTTGGAAGATCTGACAGTCTAAAAGACAAAATTTAGTGTTTGTCTAAATGTGAATTATTTCCATAAACCCCAGCCTCAAGAATGAAAACTACTTTATTAAAGAAAAGTTACCTGAATTTCACTTGGTTTTGTATGCTTACTCTTGATGGACCTTGGGCAGTTTGTGGGTTATTAGTCCCTGCAGTGTCAATAACCATCTAAAAGACAGAAAAAAATTCAGATGAGGCAGCAAAAGAAATTGTCACTTCAACAATATCACTCTGATTTCTCCTTAGACTGTGGAAATCTCTTCTTTTAACTGGAAATTAAGGATCAGACAATGTAAAAACTTTATCTTTGCTTTACCTACATTTTGACAGCATGATACCCAAAACCAGTTCTGTAATTTTTTAATAAAGTCTTAGTCACAGCACTGATACGTAGATGTGATTAATTAACTTTTCTGTAACACAAATAATGCTATGCCATTTACAAATTTCGTGCAGGTTTGCTACTGCTGCAGTCGTGCTTGTCAACACAGAAAGGGCTGGGGCCAGGCCTGGCTCTGCCTCTGAGGGCCAGCTGAGCATCCACATCAGTCTCAGTCAGCTCGGGCCTCATGTGTGGATTGAAAAACTGCAGAAGATTTGGAAATACTCCCACCTCACGGATTTTCATCAGAGTAGAAGCCATAACTCTTCTATATAGCACTTATTTGTGCCTTAAGAGCAGGGTGAGGAATCTATGCCTCAGCATCAAATAACACATTATTTTACAGGGAGGGTCTAGTTCTTGTTTATTTTTAATTAACAAAATGTATCAAACTGAATTCTATTCGGGGTAGGAGAGCAAAGGGCTGGTTCTGCAGAATGTGTCTGCCACTCAACTCCTGTAGTGTACAGCACACCTTTTCTGAAGCATAGCCAGCTTCTTTCTTCCAATCTTTTTATTTTTCCTCAGACTCCATCTTCTTTTCCTTGTTGCCATCACCCTTCCTTAAAGCTCTCTTAACCTCGACTTACTGCTTCCCACAATTGTCTAAGTGCAATTCTAGGTCCCAGATTCCCAGCCTCATCTCTAGATTACCCTGGCAACAGCCCTTCCATCATCCTCATCATGTCCAACTCCCTAAGCCAGTCACAAATCAGAATTGCTTGAAATTTCTTCTGGTCTTGTCCCACTCAGTCCTGTCACTGTCCTTCATCTTGTCTTGTGTTATGAAGGCTTTGTCTTCTCACACAGGCTTCACTCTAAACCATTTAGTGATTCACTCACTTCATTCTTCAGTTCCCTTGAAATTCTTAAGAAAATCACAACTGGTTATGCTAACTTTTTTTACTTGATTTTTGTTGTTCATTAAATTTTGATTTTAAATAGATGCAGTGAGATGTCCCTTAGAAAGAAGGTTTAGAGACAGAAACTTCCCCAAGTTCCTGCACAGCAAACAGAGTTACAGACTCTTCTACCCCTTATGGCCTTACCTCCTCTGATTTCTCCATTAATACTTTAACAATCTATTGCTCCTATGAATGGTGTTGCACTCCATTACACTATTGGTGGTTTTCACAACTTTGCAAGTTGTACCTCCAGCTTCCTTCTGTATTAGTTTATTGTATTTGAATAAAAAATATTGTATCTGAATAAAGCTGCAATTCACTCTACCATTTTAAAAAAGTGCCACAGTAACTATGTTCTTATGGGTGAGAGACAGAAAATGGAGTTGTGGGCTCCTGCAGGGCACCAGGAAGCCAGGAAGTTGTTCATGGTTTTGTTCCTCTCAGCCCAGATTTCTGTTTCTGGTTAAACCTCAGAATGGAGCTGTTAACTGTAGGCTGTCCTGTACACTTAGTCCTTTATTAAATCCTTTATTATGGAGTAGATGGCTCATAATTCATCAGAAACAGAAGATTCTGATCCTCCATTAGAGTTCCAAATTTTTGCTACATGCAGAATCTACAGAGGTTATTTTAAATGCTAAAAGCTATTATACAAAATGAGTTGGTAAGATGGTCCACCTCGAGTTTGGTGTTAGAATGCACTTTGTAAGAACATAGATATTTTCAGAATGAAAAGGCACCAAAGAAATATTTTTGCTGTGAATACCAAACAACTGCAGATTACCATGATCAGCAATTTACAGTGCCAACAGGTTTTATACAAGACATAACACCATGAGGTATACTTGAAATGTTTTAAATTTAAACAACCACATAAACCAGTTTATATAACTTCACATTTTTACCAGTGGGAGAGCAACACACCTGCGATGAATTTTCTGCAAGGCTGGAGGAACTGTTGGTGGCCACTGAAAGTTCCTCTGGTTTCTCTTTTTCTTCTCTCCCTAAATTTACAAATATTATGTAATATTGTCAATAGGATTAAGTATCCAAAGCATTGCATTGGTTAACTGAACTTGGGAACAAACCTTATAAATTTCCCTTTTAATAGAGAGCAAAGAGAAACTTATCACAAAATATCAGAGTATCAAACAAACAAGAGTTGTTTAATGTACTTATGCAAACAGTGCTAAAGGTATTTTAGATTTGAAATTAAATTATTTTCAGATGTTTCTGACACCATGCATCAGGTGTATCTGTCATGTTACTTTACTCATTGCACAGATAAGGGAGAAATCAGACACAGATTTCCAGAACATGAAAAATGGTAAGCACCCGACTTCCATTGGAAGCCTGGCTTCAGCTATAAGTAGTTGAGCAGTTCACTCGATTTGTTATCATCAATTACCCATTCTTTTGCACTGAATAATCCAAAATGCTCACTGAGAAGTCATTAAAAGCACTACACCTGTTTCTGGTCGTTGCTTTGAGAATCTAAAACTCTCTACAGACTGGACAAATTTCTGAGGAATGCATGGGACACGTAATGTTTTATACAGCTGGTGTTTCTCCTTTGGCAAAGATGGGTGTTCACACTCTTCAGACATCCTAAACAAATTTAAATTTGAAAAAAAAATATTCATTGCAAAAGAAAAGAATTCATTACATATAATTGCTTCAAATAAATAAAATTCTCAAGGGCATTGGATGTAGTCAAGGACGTTCTACCACCTTCAGAACCAGTAGGTGATAAAAATGAGGTTTTCTTTAAATAATATCAGAGAGGGAATACTTCTGAAAAAGAAGCCATAAAGGAGTAATAAGTCAATAATAAGAACACTGATGGATTAAATTTTGCCAGTGTCAAAGAAAAGTATTAGTATTGTGGAGTTTTACATTTTGATTAAAGTGCCTCATTATTGTAGTTCTGAAATCACTTTTTCACATTTAAAACCATTTTTTCTCTCTCTCTCTCTCTCCGAGATTGTCTGGAATACTCACACTACACATACACAAAAGAGAAAACTGCAGCAAGTGTTTTCACTTGTGGGGTAATTATCTGTGTAGGGTAAATAGCCCTTTACAGTGCAGAAAGACAAAGGTTAGCAGAACAATGAAGAGCAAAGTGGCTATTTGGCACAGGAACATTTACTATTTCATAGAATAATGAGTTCTATTTTATTTTCTCTCTGGCATTCCTGCTTAGGGCCTCTGTGCTTCTAGCTACAACATCTGGTTTGTAGCTGACTGAACAACGCTGTTCAGAACAAATGAAGAACTGAGTCAGTCCTCTTGTTCTTCTTGAATTTCTCCATAAACAAAGATAAGATAAAATGCAGGATACACTTTACAAGATAGTGTCGAGTAAAATTAGCAACACAAATAAAAACACCACTGAGAAGCACTGGCTAAAATATAAGGACCTAACACATTAAACTCATATACGTACAACTGTGCTCACATAAAACCATGAAAGCACCTCAGCCAAGTATCTCTGATGAAAAGCACTGTTTTCTCTTGTAGTTACATTTATACCTGGTGCTGTGCTGGACTGAGGCTGAACAAACTGTACAAAACATATACCAGCTAAGAAATCAAAAAGTAAAGTAAACCTTTTAGTTACATTAATTCTAGATAAACCTGTGTCAAGAATGAATACTACAGAAAACAAGATGTGTGTGGCTGGTGTATCTTTAAATTCAGACCCAGGGAGCTCAAAAGCAAGGAGAAATCAAAACAGAGCTAAGCACAGAACTCTGGCTAAAACTGCTTCACTTTGCTCCAAATGGCTCATTTTACCACAATCATCATTTAAAGATCAATTGAACAAGGCTACTGTGGCTGAGATCATCAGTCAGACTGCCATAAGTGGGGGGGGGG
>VZRQ01004231.1:21108-43698 GCA_013397975.1 Machaerirhynchus nigripectus | reverse complement strand
GGGGTTTGTGGTTGGGGGGTTTTTTGCTTGGTTGGTTGGTTTGGGGTTTTTTTCAGAATTTAGGATGTCAAACTATGTTTTTAAAAGTTCCTCGAGTCAGTTTCCTTGTGCTTCTGTAAAGCCTAGCAGACAACTCTATATTTCTAAAGACTTACTCTCCATTAAATAAAAAATCCTCTTACAATGCATATCTATACAGAAGAATTTCTCAAAGGCAGAGTTACAAACCAAACTCAGAAATTCTTCAGATACTCATTCTTTAAGTAAAAAAACCTTCCAAAGGAGCCTGCAGTTAATGCATATGCATTACACCTGCTCCTTTCCCTCCACAAAAACACTATTGAAATATAAACCATGCACATCTTCTCTGACATTAATTAATACTAGTGGAGAAAAATAAAACTGCATCATGAAGCTCAAAACAATCCAAATTGCAGCAACAAGAGCAATCATTTGTCTTCTTTCTCTACTTCATTGTTAGCAGACATCTGAGTAGATAAAAACTCTTTATCTTGATCCATACTGCAGTGGTTTTTTAAAGTGTAAAGAAAAAAAGAGATATTCTCAAGCCAAAATAAAGTGCCATTTCCTTAGTAGTATTTTCTTCTTTGTAGCACAAAGAAACCCAAGGATTAATACTAATTTCCACTAGAGCAATCAAGTGCGTATCTCATTATACATATGAAGAATCACACCTGCTTCTGTGGTATTTACAGCTACTGAAGCCACGTTCAGTATTCTCATCAGGAGCATTCTTTTGAGTTGGCTTTTCATATATGTTTACATTAGAAGTCCAGAAACAACTTTATAATTACTTTTCTAAGAATTATATTATCAAGTTTTTTCTTTGATCAGTAAAAGTCAATCACTTCTGATGCAGAGATGCTGAAAGAACTGCAATAACCCACCATGGAATCACCTTTATGTGCAGCTTTAGCAAAAAGCTCTCACTTGGAAAGTAATAGATGGAATTAATACGTGACCAAATTGTAAAAGAAATAAATAAAAGATTATAGAGTCATGGAATTAAATCTCTCCCAACCATTTTAGAAAAGCAGAGAGAATGAACACTATATATGCCCCAGCACAGTTCAACATATCAGCCTTTCTATGTAATAAATAGAATGTGTAACTGAGAAATCAAGACCAGGGCTTCAAAAGAGTTGAGTCCTGTTTGGTGATTGATGAGAGCTCCTGCTTTGGAAATTAAACCGTGGTACTTGTCAGTGTAACTGGTGAGCTGTGAATCAGCTACAAGAGCTGGTAAGAGCAGAGGAATCTGTGTTTTATACTCCTAACCAACTTCTAACTGGCCAGCACTGAGTGATTCAAACAACAGGCTTTTTAAAAGAACAGTTCCCACTGCCATCCTGCTGCCCAGAGCAGAACATAGATATCAGCACCTACTAACTGGCTTGCGAGTTGGCTTCTTGTCTTGAAGCCTTCTAAAGCTGTTCATGGGTATTAATTTGTACATTGTTCTGCCCAGTGCTTTCACTGCTGTCTTTAGTTCTTTCCCTTGATGCTGCTGGTTTCATGCTGGTCTGGATCAGCTCATGGAGATTCACAGCACAATTCCTTTTTATTTCTCCTTCTGTGGCAGAAGATGAAGATATCTCCTCTTCACAAAGATCTTTTTGCTCACTAGTAACTTTGTAGTGGCTGCAGGACAGTTCGAAAGAAATTCCTGCCTTTGGTACCCACATTCTGCTGTTGTATTTTTGTACATTGCTTTCAATCTGCAAAGGTTTTATTTCCTATGGCTCATTTTCTCAACACATTTTCTGCTTAGGTTTTCTTTTCTGCTTAGGTTTTTCTTTTCCAGAGTTTTTGTTGTTGTTGTTGTTGTTGTTTTTTCCACATCTTCATAATACACCCATTTTAAGCAGTCACTTCCATGCTTTCTAGTGAAGATTTTTTTTAATACACTAATGTCAGATAAAGAAATTACAAAACAAATTTTGTGCCATTTTCTACAAGCCTTTATGTTGTGGAACATACACAGCTTCGGGTGAAGGTAAAAGCAGACTCCATGGCAGGAAAAGAAATGTACAAATGGCAGGTCTGGCAGTGCACCCTGTGGGTTCCTTACCACGAGGAGCCTCACTGAGGGACTCTTACACCTCCATACCCAGAGCGTGGATCTCTGCCTCTTACAGCAGGTCTTTTATTGGTATTTTGTGTTCTGCAGATTGAACACACACGGGTTTCTTTGAAAATTCGAAGAGAGTGCTTCCCATCTTTTTTTTTTACCTTGTCTTAAAACTAAGGGGATTTCTTGCTTCCCCATGTTTCTGTTCTTGCCAGTTACAAAAATCTTACATGAGAAGGTAAAATGGGTGCAGAGGCTACACCCCAAAGAACTGATCATCTGAATTATTCATAGGTCTGTAAGAAGATATTAAAGACCTAAAATGTCCCTGTGAAAAGGATCTTAGGAATTATTAAAATTCAACAGTTTTATAGATATAGTCCACTAAATGCCTGCTTAAAGCCCTAAAAGGATTCTTTTTCAAGCACACCATAATATAAAATCACTTAGACAAAGTCTTTCAGACAAATTTTCGCTTTAAAATGGATTTTGGTCTAGAAGTGTCAGCTCGACAGGAGATGTTTCAACATTCACAAGGACTCCAGATAAGTGTAAGATAGTACTCATGGTGATTTTCAGTCATTGTAATTGAGCTCAAATTAAAGTGAGTCCCAGCTGTAAATGATCGCTGACTAATTTCCTAAGCCATTAATCCTGTCTATGAAACTTTCACTCATGCTTGTTTTTAAGAACTAAATTAAGAGTTAAATTTCTTAAGTAGTTCAGAGGTGAAGACAACTGACATGTAGAACCCTGACTCCTTTTCCAAACATATATTTAGTAGAGTAAATGTTATTTTATCTCTGACTGCACAGTCACTGTAGTTGCATTCAAAACTACTCACACAGATCTCTCAGCAGTAGCTGAGGAGAAAAATGCTTCTACAAAATATTTTTATATTTCCGGATACAAAATATTTATTTCCGGATACATTGAGCTTCCAAGAATCAAAATTTGTCACCATCTTAACCCCTAGAAATATAAAACTTTTTAAATTACATCATTAAATCACATGACCAGGATTAGAGAAGCTTGCCAGTCCTTATTTAACAACATTTGTAGCAGTCTTCGTGTAAATTCTGAGATAGTATTCTGGATAAAAGCAAGGGGAAAAATAATTTTGAAGTGTACCTTTCTTTAAACTCTTCTGGCTTCTCAAGACTTTTCTGATTTTTTCCTTCAATCTTTTCAGAATTATTTTGATCTTCTTTAGTCTCTTTGAACATCTTAAAAGATAAAGAACAAATGGCATAAAAAATTGACAAAACTTGAAATATTTTAGCTATGTGCTGCAGAAGTTTTCTAAACCTGATGCATCAGTGCTCAGTAGTTTTTGTAGCCAAGAGGTTCTGAAGAAAAAACGAGAACAAAGTTAAAAAGAGGCAATATTTTTTGTTGGAACTGTAACAACTGGAATAAACACAGACGTTTTGGAGCATGGGCTCTAAATCTCAGAACCTGGAGCTCCTTACATGGTCTCCTTCATGGCCATAAACAAATTCACCACATCCCTTCTTGCTGTGTGTTTACACAGCACATCCCACATTAGGAGCTTGAGTCTGTGACTACAAGTGTCAAACAGGATCACAGAATATAAACAGAAAAAACCACCTGTGCAAAACATGCTGCTATCAGCACAAGGCAGCAAATGGAGTGCTTGATCATCTGGTCCAGACAGGTAAAAGCACCCAGATGCAATGCTATAAAAAGTAACTAAACCTTTACAAGACTGGGCTACTCAGGCTTAGAAGAGACATTTTACACAGGAGTGGGTCCAAATTCTGTACTGACAAAATCCCTTTGATTTTTTGGAAGATTCTCCCTTTGGAATCAGTGCTTTTCCTAGTCAGTGGAACTGCATTGATCTCCTGTCTAAAATCAGCCAGTTTTGCTGCTGGGTATTATACACCCACACATGTATTTTGGGAAAAAAAAATAAGAAGGAAAGAAGGAATATCCATTATTCTTATTGATGCCTTTTTCTGGTCTTAAAATCAAGAGGCGAACACGGTTAGAAGGGGAAAAGGGCATTACCTTGGTATTTATTGTAAGGATCCTTAGGTGCACCACGACCAGGTCGAATACACCTCCATGCACCCCCGCAATGCCACCCCAATCCCCCTCCTCTATATCTGGTCTTACATTCTAGGTCTTACTAATTAGCATATCTATCAAAAATTCCCCAATGAGAGGTTCGAATGAGCCCCCCTCTCTAAGGAACCCTCCCCTGGATGGTTCTATCTTAGTTTACAAAATGTGTTCTGGAGAGGACCTTGGGGCCTGGGCACACTGGCACCCTAACTACAAAGCCTCTAAAATGTTTAGTCTCTTAGCTTAACAAACAAGTCCAAGAATGTAGGCAAAAAGCACCAAGAATACAGAAGCTGCAAAAAGGTATAACAGGGGTATAAAAGAAAAGACAAAAATCATCATGGCATCATTATTGTAAAGCGTATTTAGTTAAACACAAACCCTTTAAAACCCAGTAGGACCTGTGAAAGCTGCACACTCAAGCCCTGGGGCTCACTGAGGAGTGGCCCTGGTCTATTTTCAAGTGTATTCTCCTGAGCTGACACCAAAGTCATCGTGACACGATGCCTTAGTAGAAACTGTGGCACAAACTGAGGTCAACAGAAAGCAAGCTTTAAGCAGCTTTACATTCATGAACCCCTCTTCTCTAAGAAAACATATGTGATGCTATAGAAACATAATTATAAGGCTGGAATCATCCTGTTGGTCTGTGTGCTTGAAAATACACGTTTTTGATATTTCAGAAAATGTATGACCGGGTGCTGTGTACGACCACACACATAACATGTATTTATATAAAATACAATTAACATATAGTTACCTTTTTTAAGTCACCAATTTTCATTTGTAATTCTTCTGCTTCTTTTTGCAGTTTGGTGGTTTCCCGTGCAGCAGCTTCAGCAAGCTGCAACATTTCCTCTGTTTTTTTCTTCATGGAGGCACTTCCATGTCATGGAATATATTTTACCACAATATATTTTTTCAAGCAAGGGATGCCATCAGACCCCTGACCTCTCTGTGCCATAACACAAATGCCAGAGGTGCAGGAAGCTCTGATAAATCTACATTTCCTTGGCAAATCTTCAACTCTAACTTCAATTCAGCTTCTCCTAAATGAAGTGTTTTGATGGATATGTTATTAAATTAAATTTTATTTTCCCTCCCCAAAATGCTCCCATAAATTTAAACTGAATAGCTGAATTTAACCTTCAGTTTTCTCACAGAGAAATGGCAGTGCTGCCACTTTAAACATAAATATATAAATATATAAATAATTACTTTCTTTTCTAACAGAAAATTGTGAAAGGTAAATATAAAACTCCTTTCCTGCCAACTGAATAAACACTAGAAATCAAGGATACATGTGTACAGCCCAATCATTTATGGATTTAAAAGGAGCAGCCTCTGCAAAAATAAAATTTACTTTCAGATCATTAACCAAAAAATTAATTTTCTTAACAAATACAAGATAAATTAATAGATCAGGAGCATTTTTCTTGGCTTAGTATAGATAGCAAAAATCACAGTATAACAGTAATGGCATTAAAAACGGCACTAAAAAGATATTAAAATTAAAATTTTGAGAGGTTTGATCTAAAGGAATCTTGGAACATTTTTAACCCAAGAAGATCAACGACAAGCCCCTCCCCATTACATTTATGAGTTGGAGGAAGGAATATTAGTATGGATGATCTAAATTCTTATTTGCTGTAGATTTTTTTTCCAAAAATGCTGTAACAAAGAGAATATATTTTATTAGCTTAAAGGAAACTGTGGAAAAGTAGAGGTTTTCTCTATGGCACCTTTAATGTGCAGTGCACTGCCAAAAGGCTTTATTGTAAAAGCAGTGACAATAGCAGTACCCAGAATATCCAAGCAAGCATCTTCTTTCCATTTGTATTTTTCACAGCGTTTCAAAACCCTCTTTTGGATTTCTTCAACTTCTTCCTTTTTTTTGTAGTACTCCTGGGCAAGAGCAGTTTCTGTATATTTTTTGCGGTGTTCCTGCAAAGTCTTTGTACACTGGGCTATGGAATCCTGATACATTTTCCTATAAAAATACATGTAATTTAATTTTTTTATTGAATTTTTTTTAAAATCCAAAAAAGTTTTAATATTTTTTCACTTTTTTCAGGAAGCTGTAGTTTAAAAGGAAAAAGAAACCTATAAATTTATGGCATCAGCTCAGTTAATTTGCTGCTATCATAGGAAGAAAAATTGGATTATATTTAATATGGCAATATTTGGCTTTATTTTTTTATTTTCCATCTATATTCAAGGAAGACCATGCTGTACATAACAAAAAATAGTCATGATGTAAAAACCAGCCAAACTTCCCTGTTCTGAAGCAAATGTAGAGTATACCATATACAAAGGCAGCCTGGCACATGACAAATGTGTTTTTCCCTGTGTAATTATCATGAAACTCACTGCAGGCCAAAGTATCTGCTGGTGCATACTGGCACAATTCCATCAGTTTCCATGGAGCTGGATCAAAGTTACAGTAGAAGAGAATTTGGCCAAACCTTCCATATTTAAAGCAGCCTGGTGCACCACTGGACTAAGAGCTGCCTCCAAGGAGATGCTGAGTAATCCCTGTCTGACTCAGGGAAGCCCTAAACACACATATCAGTCACACTGAAACAACAGGACTCTTCATACCTAAGGTTAAGCAAACACTTCAGTGTTTAAATGGCAAAGAGGCAGAATGCTCAGCTTCTTGTGGGGCTGCCCTGTAAATTAATTTTACACTAAATGTAATTTCACTGACATCATGTGAGCACATAGCTATGAATTACTAAAGTAGGTAACATCAATTAATTCAGGAAAAGCTTATGTGAACAATGGAGAGGCAAATTTAAAAATATTACTAGTACACCTAAAGATTAGCTAGAAGTTCCTTTATGGGAAAAACTATGATGCATAAAAGCAACTAAAGCCAGAAACTCACCTCTTAATCTGCCCCTACATTAAGGAACAGCTCTCACTTCTTGCAAAGCACACAGGATTTCTCTTTAAGGAACACATTTTATCTCAAACTACTATTAATCATTTAATTGCAGCATGACTGAAAGGCTATATTTGGTGGTCATGGCTGTCCACTGGCTGTGCCAGGCAATGGGAGAGGGAAAAACTTATGTCCAAATTCAATACTAGCAACTTCTGCTCTTACAAAAGGAAAACAAATTCACAGGGCAAAACACAGTAAGATTGTCATTTTCAAATAAAACTACACTCCAGGCACGAGTTCCTGTTAAACTGACTGAAGTTCAATATACTTTAGGGGAAAGAAGTCATAGGTCAACACTGTGAATCAAACCCAGGAACTGTTATTTCCCAAACTTCACATAGAAAATTACACCCACCTATTTGTTTTTCTACACAGGTGGTCTCAGGAATCTAAGTTTTTTGATTTACTTAATATTTCTGTATACTGTACAAAATTTCCCAGGTATGAAAGATGAAAAACATTCAGTTCTACTGAATTAAATAGATGTTACAACAATAACTGATCAAAAAAAATATTTGCTAATAAACAACTTAGAATGCACTACAAATAAATTTAAACAAGATAAATAGGTAAAATAATTTGTTGCAACAGGTACATTTCAAGCTTGTGAATATAATCCTAAAACTTTATATTCTTTTCCCAAAACCTATTTTTCACACATAATATTTATGGCCATATATAGTATAGTAGCCTTCAGAAATTGTCACTATTTTTGATATTTTCTCCAAGTAATTTTACATCCTCCAGTTCATGCAGATAACACAGACTATTTAGAATTCAGCACTGTTAACATTAATTAGAAAAAGTTTTAATCTAATTACAACAGGAAAAGGGCAGCACTCACAACCCTCTGAACATTATGTGAATAGCAATTTATTACTTTTTCCTTCTTCATACCACTTATCTTTCAGGATTAACTTCCAGTTCATATAAACATTCTTCTATGTACTTGAAACCAATAACAACAAAAAAATGTGGAACATTTTATAAGCCTCCATTATAAGTGCCTAATTAAACACAAACTGATCTGCCCATCTTTTAAAAACATCTTTCCATCTAAACCAGCATGTCCTCAGTGCCCCCAAATGCCAGACTAAAAAGAACACTCAGCTCATAAAGTTCTAAAGACACTTATTTTTCTTCCTAATTTAAATATTTAGAATTTGCTGAATGCACATCTTGCTGACTTGAACATAACCATCAAATGCTTTGGTGCAGAGAGACTATATTTGAGGCACAGTTTTGAAAAATACATGAATTAAATTTATTTTATGATTTGTAGTCATGATGTCTTATAAATAAGCTCAGGAAAACAGATCAAACACTTTCATGTTAGAATTGAAACTAGTTATCTAAAGAAGCAATTTAAAAGTAATGCTTCTTTGGCTTGTCAGCTCAAATTAGTGAAAGCCAAAATGGCTTAATCATATACTCATAGAAAGCCAATTTAGCCTTATTTTTCACCAAATTTAGAGCTCTGAACAGGAAGAAGAAAGATAAGCTACTGAGTTAATTAAAGGCTCTCAGGCATGCTGTTTCTGCTGTCTTGGACAACTGGCAAAAAGAATGATTACAAAAGACTCGAAGCCAATGTTTTAAATCACCTAAATTTACTACTCTAAACTGGTATTTAGGTATCTGGAGGGGTCTGCCATGACTTTTGCACCACAGAGCCAAGCAGTCTCCACCCCCTCACAAGCAGAGCAGTGCAGGTGAGCAGCCTCTCTAAAATGGAGATCAGTTTTACTTTGCTAAATAGAACTTTGGGGGGTTACCTTGGCACAGCACATCTGGAACATTTCCATGAGAATCTTCAGGGTCTGTTCTTTATTTCATTGACTGTAGGCAGCTACACTGCACAATTAATAATTTATTTTAAATGCCAAGTCTAATTAATGAAGATGAAACACCTGAGGTGCCGCTCACTGAACAGAATTAATTTGTAATTTAATGCTGACTAGAAGTTTGCTCACAACTAGTCTTAAAATGGTTTTAGGCCAGGCTTTTCTGAGCCACTTACTCATTTCTCAGGACCTAAGACTGAATTTGCATGCTTTGTGGTTGTTTTGAAGGGTATACAACAGTATACAAAAACTTGATTTGTATATTCTGATAATCCTATGTAATTCATATTCAAAAATAAGGAAAAGCATAAAATTACCTTCTATGCTTCTAATTGTTACTTGAAAACCTTTTTTTTTTTTTATTGGGCTGTTCTTGAAACAGTAGGCAATCAAACAATGTTCTGAAAGATTGTAATAGGCATTTGGGAAGCAACTGAATTTCAAGAATTCATATTTTATCATATTTCATTGGCAGCTCCAAAATAACATATGATCTCCTAATAATGTAAAAAAAAATCTTGTAATTATTCAGTCATTTATAACTAAATATAAACTCCTGAAAATTTGCAACAGTTTTTTAATGCAGACAGCACTAGTTTTGCTGATCAGTTTAGTCACTACTATGGCTGGAAACCTCATAGATACCTCTCATTTTCTGTATCTTCCTCTAAAGCTTTAATTTCATTTTTCAAATATTCTTCATGCTTTTTAAGAATTGCATAGGTGGGCTTCCAGCTGTGGACGAAGTAAACAAAAACCAAAAGCATATTGGTGGTCTTTCTTAGTAAAAAAATATTTAGAAAAGAAGACACCAAGTTACTTTAGCTAGCTTACTAGAACAAATGATTTATTAATTTTTTGAAAGTTAAACATAAATGGGTTTAGTATAGAAATCTTTTGCATACATTTATTTTGTTATTATTTTAAACCTGGAAATTCAAGAAAAAATATATATTTAGAATTAAGAAAGTTTACAAAGCACTTTTTAAGGAATTAACGGAATGAACTTCCCAAAATTTTGGAGCTAATGCTAGGTAATGAGGCATCTAAAACCACAGATTAGGTCCTCAACACATCACCATCAGTAAATAATTTAGATATGTTGAATCTTCTTGTTGGAGACACCCATAACTTCATTCCCACCAGTATCACCAGCACCCATCTCATACCTAAATGCAAGCAGCAGTCACAAACTCAGAATTTCCTCCATTTGCTAAGCAAGTCCTGCTCAGAAAGCATCAAAGTGGTTTTCCTGCAGCAGGATGCTCTAGATGGTACTGAGAGCAGAGCAGCTTCACACAATACTTATGACTATTAAAACAGCAGGACTTCCTCAACACCCAGGCATTAGAGATAGCTCTGCCTTAGATATGGGAATGCTAGAAAAACAGGCAGATAGACTTTCTGATTCAAGTGAAATTCAGATGTGATCTTTAGGGGAGGCATATTTAAAAGTTTTTGAAAAGAAAGCATCCTCCCTGGAAAGAAAAGGTATAAGACACATGAACCATATAAGACACATGAACCATCCAGCACTCCTGGCATGAATTGTTGGGCACCACTGGTGATTAAAAGTCGAAGTACAAAATCTTACTTCATCATATCTACTGCAAATTCAGCAGAAAGCTGAATTTCAAAAGGGTCAGATTTTTTCAAAAGCAGAAGCCAACGTACTTATATAAAAATGTGTTTGCACACCAGACACTGTAATGTTCTTTTACTCAGAAAACTCCATGACTTTCTTTGGAGGAAAAAAAACCCAAAGATGTAAAATTCATAGAGATTTTATTAATCAGAGTACAAGCCATGTTGTGAGTTACATTTTTTGTTCACATCTATTCTGTGGACATGGCAAGAACATGAAGAACACTGGTTGGGGAACACAACCAGGTATGCAGGATTCAAGCAGCTCATTTACTAGTTTGCTAAATGCATCACTGTTTCATGGATGTCCTTGGTAGCCATCCCATTTATTTGTCCTTCCTTTCATCAGCTAGAGTATAAAAAAGATCTTTATCCACACTACTCTGAGAGCAATAAAATGATCCTGCAGTTTGGCTAGTGGGACAAGACAATTTCTGTTCCTAACTAACAACATTCTGAGTTCACGTGGCTTTTTTCATAATTATCTTCTTTCTATTTCCATTAAATCCCACCATACTTGCATCCAAATTTAAAAATTGTAAGAGAAACAATAAAATTGGAATAGGTTCCATCAGCAGCATTTCACTACTTCTTACTGCTCTGGGATCAACACTTCTAGTTTGAATCCTTCAAGAAACTAAATATTAGCAAAATGTCATCACTTGTCTAAAAATACATGTTTCATTTGGGCCAATTTCTGTCTTCAGGTCTTTATTACATAGACCAATATGGATTTCTTTAGAAAACACAGTGTTATCCCAATACATCTGTCCCATATATCATATTTTCTCTAGACTTGTTGAATACAAGAACCTTTATTTTGTTCAAAGTCTTCAAATCTGCTTCAATATACTCATGATGTCTTGTAACCCAGACAAAACGTTGTTTCTTTGAGAGCTAAATTGAACTCTATCACTGGCAATTAGTCAGCTGTGAGGGTGATTGTGACTCCAAAACAGTATCTGAATTTACAAAACCAACATTAGAATCATGTCCAGTATAGATGGAGTGTCAACTAGAATAAATTTTAGAAGTTTGGGGTGATTCTACTGTGTAAGTGCTCTAATTGTCTGGTCTTATAGCCAGGGCTTGTTTATTGCAGTTTTCAGTCTGTCGTTAAATGACATTTCCAATAATTTAAGACACAAAGTCTCTACTCTTCTGCAAGCATTGTCCTTCTATGAATACATGTATTCATTAATGAGTCACTTCTCATTTTCAGTCTCTTTACACTAATGCCATTAATTATTCTTTGTAGGACTTGAGCCAAAACCCATTGAATTCAATGATTAAAATTTAGATCAGATCCTTAGTTCTACCCTTAATTTTTTACTTCTTCATTTGCATCACGTAACAGTTTGTCATTTGCAAACAGATTTGCAGCTTCAAAAAGATATCAAAGGAAGCAGTGTGGATAGTTTTATGAACTTGCATAAGTGCTCATTTTATTCTACACTGGAGGCAAAAACTTAATGTAATGGAAAAAGAGAATTTTTTTTAACCAAGGTCAGATCTTTTCCCAACTCTTTTAATGGTAAAGATACAAATCAGTATTGAATGGCAATTCATTCAAATAAGCCAGCCACTACACCCACTTTATTCACTAGTGATTCCATTCTTTCTTTTTCTTTCTGACAGTTCAAAATAAACCTAGAAAGGACCCCAAAAACCCATCTTTACTTCCCTCTTTATTCTTAGAAACACCCACACTCTCCCTTCACATTGTAAAAAAAAAATTTCAAATGCATGTCATAGATATTTTTATTGAAGTACTTACCTTTAGATATAGAATTGTAAGAAAACAAAACAGAATTTGCCAACAAATCATCACTCCAGCTGCTGAGGAACTATTCAGATCGTGGAGAAATGGAACACTGATGGATTTTATTACCTGGCACAAACTTTCTGTATTGTCAAATACAGATTTGCCTTTTTAGCTACCCTTGCAAACACCTGAGGTTTTAATTTTTAAAAACTACATGTCAGGAAGCAAAAAGTCCTCGTAGCTAAATTGTCTCTTGAAAAGCTTCTGATTACTAAGATCCAAAAGTGATCAGCACTTAAAACTTGAACTAATTATCTGATACAAACATTTATGTAAGGAAAATTGTGAATGACAGCCCATTGCATTCATCAAAAGATTGCACCCAGAAGACAAATTTTGCCGTCTGGAGCAAAACTGATACTAGAATCTGCCAGCAGAAGCACACACGTCCGTGTATGTAGAGGCAGTTACGGCACATCTTGTCTGAAAATAAGTATAGAACAAAAAATAACATGAAATATACTGTGAACAAAGAATAGAAAGATGATCAATTTTAGGAAGTCTTTTTTTAACAGTGTTCTTAATATTGGTCAAATTTGACAAAACTCAAATGCATCTAAGTGTAAAAAAACTATGCTTCTGTTACCTTACTACATGAATACTTTAGCATGCTGCAAAGACAGTACCTGTGATCTTCTGAAAACAGGGGATTTTAATAAAAAAACAACCCAAAATTAAATGTAGTCTGCTTTTCTATAATTCTTCCTTAGGGGATGGGTAATACTGTAATTTTTATACCTAAAGATTTGCAGTTTAAAAAAACAAGAGAATACTAAAGTTTGCTTTAACATCACTGCTGTCAGAACACACCCACACATATTTTTCCTTTACTTCCTCACTGCCTTCCTTAATGCCAGCCACAACTCAGGGTTCAGCTTTTTTAGCTCTTTTATACTTACACATCACAGTTCTTCTTGCTGCTCTCGTTTTGCTTTTGCAAATCAGCAAGTACCTCATTGCTGGTTTTTATATTTTCCTCCAACCAAGCAATCCGACTCTTTTTTTCTGTGATTTCTGCAGTGTACGCTGAAATTAAAAAATAAATTAAAAAGCATATCCATGCATTTTCAACAAATCCATGAAGCAAAAAGTCCACATTCAGAATGATTAAAAATTCCTTCCAAAAAACTTCAACTCCATAATGCCAGGTGAGCAGACAGCTTGCAATTAAGCAAAGTAACAACAAAGTGAGGTAAAAGATAGGGATTTTCAGCTGCGTGGTACCTTAATTATCATCTAATATTGTGAGACTGACATTATTTGTGCTGTTTTTGAATCCCAGTCTGTATAGAACTGAAATAACTATTGGTGGTATTCCCCAGTTCAGTGTTCCCACTGAAACACTCCAAACCATGCACTGTTCACTCACTCTAGCCACTCTTTCAGTGTTTGAAAGAGTGTCCTCAGGACACTCTTTCAAACACTTGTATTCTTTTGCAGAAGCCCATAAAGTCAAATGTTCTGAGTGGGAAAGTTGACTACAATAAAGGAAAAATAAAAACATCACTAAAGGCATGTAAGCAATTAATGGAAAACAGAGAAAATTAAAATAAAAAGGAATTTTACTCAATGTGGGAATGTGTGACATATGATAAATTAATTTAGGACACAGGTTAATTAGTTTAAAAGTGCATTATAATGACAAGTTCTCAAGGACTATGATATTTGTGGACATTCTTAAGGCAAACTTAATTCTCCCTCCTCTGACAGCAGACAGCTGATAACACTTTCTGAATGAGTAGTTAGAGGAGAATCTATGTTGTTGAACATGATCAGTGTTCTCTTCACAAGTAAAAGCTGTGAAGGCTATCATGCATGCTCACTTTGCAATGCAATAAGCACAGCTTGGTGAATATTTTTTCTCTACATTCTTTAATTCTTTTTTTTTTAATGCAAGATTTCAGATTTATCAGTGCAAAATCATCCCGCGTTATCATTGCTGCCCTGAAGCACTAAATACCAGTGTAGGTGGCCCTACAGAGAAGTCAATTACATCCTGCCCTTCTCATCTACTCAACTGGGAAGAGCATCTTAGTGATGCAAGATGGGTCTTGAGTTGTTGGAATTACTGCTCTGGAATTTCATTTCATCCTGAAGTTTGGATCTGGTTTTGCACTGCTTGCTATATATTAATTTTCAACAGCATCTGCATTTATAGCAGAAAATAAACCACTTCTCACAGAGAAATGTCAGTCAGTGAAAAGCAAAAAATTCTCAATGTAATTTAATATCTTGGGTTATGCTGAATTATCCTTGGGTTATCTTCAGTCCCTTAATATTTTCAGTGTCTAAAGTCAGTAACTTGCCTTTTCTCAGCATGAAGCATAAATATTGGACAACTGACATAGCTTCATTTCTGTCAATAAACAGCTGAATGTGGCAGAACCCTGTAGAAGACTTTCTGAGATTTACCAAAATATAACATAATGCTATTAACAAAATATACACTTCACATCTCATTCAGTATTTTTTACAGATGAGCACTTCTGTAATCTGTTCAACTCACCCTTTGCTTTCACAAGGACCTGGTGGGTGAGATCCATCTCACCCAGTGTTAGTGTAGGGACCTGCCTCAGAGCAACGCACCCATGGCTGCAGCTACACCCAGCAGAGACAAGCTGACACCTTTAAAGTTTGCTTTATCTAACCCACTTTAAACTGTTTCTTCAGGATAAGATAAAGCACACCCTAAAAGTGCCTATTTCCCTCCACTGGTAAGAAAGGGACTGTAGCCAAACAGCCTGATGAATCTCACACCAAAAGTCCAAGCTGAATGCTACAGCTGTTCATCTGCCAAGTAAAACTCACACAGAGACAAAATTACACCAGTGTTGCCATTTTTTGCTAAGTTTTTGAAAGACTTAACCCAAACTGCTAAAAGCCTGAGTGTTGGCTGTGTTTACACATATTTGGGCATCTCTGAACTGAACACAAAGGCAGCTATGCCGTGTTACTACCCAGCCTTCGGATTTTCCCTAAGAGCACGCTCCTTTACCCTAAGCCTGCATAAATGTTAAGAAAAGTCTCATCTCTAAGGTTCAGTTGTGTGACTGGAGAGTTAAACCAGAATCCAAGGTGTGCCAGATTTAGTGTTACAGATGTTTTCATGTTTAAGATGCTTCAGTTTAATTGTGATAATCTTAATGAATAAGTACTTGCTTGGACATATCAGTGAAGATTATTAGAAATGTTATAATCAAAAAGAACACCAATTAGACCAGATTTTTCTCTTTTCCTTTTTTTTCCCCCCTGAAGGTTATGTGCTTGAATATCTACCTATGAATTACCAGTGGTGAGCACAGATGTTCTCAAATTGTTTGTGGTAGAGAAACTGTACTTCAGACATTATCATGAGTGATTCCACAGAGTAGCATGGTTAAAAAAGTCAGTCCAGACATAAGCCCATAATATTGTGTTGTCTGTAAGCCCTGGGGGAGAACAAATTTAATGCAGAGCAAGACTTTCTCTTTGGGTTTACTGTTTTCAATTTCAAATAAAGTAACCAGCTGCTTGATTGCAAAAAAAGAAGAACCAGGCTTGAGTACGTAGTAGCAACTGAGAGAACTTTCATTATTTTAAGAAAACAGAGAGAGAGAAGAAGCAGTGAGGCAGAGGTCCAAATCTGGAAAGAACAAAAAACATGAAGAAAGAAAGGGAGGCAAGTGGCAGATGTATTGAGCAAGCACAGCTGAATCAAAGGGCTGCCAGTGACTGTGAGGAGCTGCAGAGTCAGAGCAGGAAATGGCGCAGCATGAAACTGGCTGTCCATGAGACAGCTGAACAGCCTCAGCTAAAAGTCGTGAGCTAAAGCAAAGTCTGCTGGGGAGAATGGGCAAGTATTGATGGCTAAAGATGAGGCAGGGTGAGAGCAGGACATGGGACAGCTTCCACTGTTTATCCTGCTTCCGCCCCCGAGACACAGAACATGTCCCAGGATTAATGAAACAAAATCAGTGTTCAGCATCCAATAAAATGGTACTTTATCACTACTCACAATTTATCTGATGATCCCCATGTTCCTTTGCATAGCGAGTTTTTTCTACCTGGAAAACTTAAGAAGAAAATAACCCTTTGTTACATACATATATATGAGTGGAGCTGTGAAACAAACATATGCTGTGCAGCACTAATTGCACAAACTCTGATTAACAAGTATTTTAGCAAATTATCTAAATAGCAATTTTACTATTAAATAGCTGTTAGTACCCCTCTCCACAACCTCCCAGCTAACAAAACATTACATAGGGAAAGAACAAAAGCTTAATTATACATTTATTTGAAGTTAATATAACTGTTTAAAGCAGAAAATATCACTGTATGCAGTGTATAAGTAACTGTTAATAAAAAATGTATGATATAATGACCTACCGAGCTTGACCAGAATTTCACCCAAGTTGATCGAAACTTGGTCACTCATTGTTTAAACTGCAAAAGTAAAATGCAATTCAAGCATTTACACAGTCAAAAGCTTTGTTGATACAATAAACGAGTCAAAATTGCAAGACAATGCCACACATTTTAACATAAAAGGGAGAAAAGTAGTTTTAACTGCATTTGAATTACTATCTAAACCACTTTAGTGGAACCACATTTCTCACTAATGGTGGTAAGGGACTTGTAAGAGTCCAAACCACAGTTCGGAAAAAAAGGAGATTTATAATTTAGGTAAAGCGTTGCTCCTGGAGCAGTTCTGTTTGAGAGGGCTAATGTTCTCAGAAGGCATGAAGAATGCAAGGAGTGATGCTTGTGTGCAAAATGCAGAGCCTCTACTCCAGCTGGTTACTAAGCCTATGGACTGCGGTGCTGCTGATGGAAAAGCTCCTTCAGCATCCTGCACACTGCTCCCGCACAGCCACCAAGTCCATTTAAATCAAAGGGGTGTAAATGCTAAGCGTGACTAAAGACACAATTCTCATCAAATGGAAAACGGATTGTTGCAAATTCTTTCTTCTGTTTGTATCGTGCTGCTATGTGCAGAAATTCAGTTACGGGTTTTTAAAGAGATGGGGGATGGCGGAGATCTCTAAAAGGGATGCAAACACCGTTCATCAGAACGCTCTGGACACCGCTCGTTAGCCCAGGTGCTCTAACAGTGAGCAGAGTTGTCTGCACTGTGACTGCACCACAGTGGCTCCCCCATCACACTGCGAGAGAAGCAAAGCCACGACAAATTGGTGAGGAGGATGAGATCCTAATCCAGGATAAAGTGGAATAGAAAACAACTGCAGAATTTAACTAAAGTGGCATTAAGGCTACATCCTGCAGCAGTGAGGCTGAGGGAGCGGGAGGGGGCGGAGGCAGCGTTTAAAACACTGGGTGTTTGACAGAAATGAATTTGTCTAATAGTTAAGGGAGGATCAGAACACCTAATCCAAGTGACTGGATTAGCACAGGCTGTGATAAAAACTCCGAGAAAGAGATAATAGTTTTACCAAATGTATTTAAAAGATTAAAATCCTAGTTTCTAGTGCCTGGAAACACTTAAGATAGCAAATTAAAAAATCTTCTGAAATACTAAGAAAAATACTAAGAAATATTACCTCAAGTCACAGATCAAGGCAGAATATTTTTGCTTTTACACCATGTGAAAGAAAATCCAAAGTAATTCCTTCTGATTAAAAAAAAAAATTGTTTGGAACGTGTATTAAAAAGCTGTTCTCTAGAAGAAGTTTAACAGTGTTTATTAGCTTGTTTTCTGCAACTTCCCATAAAAACTGCAAGATATTGGGGCAAACACATTTTATTTATTGTTTTATAAACTGCAACACAAAGTTCATCAATAGAGCAGACTGCATAGCTGTATATTATTAAGATAGAGACTATTATATTATCACATAAAAATACAAATAATTTTACCTTTTGAATATTTTTGCAGAAGAGTACTAATGTTTTTGTAGAGAGAACTAAAGTGTTAAGGGTTTTTTTTACTGTAGTTTTACAATAAAACTTATGAAAAGGGTAAAGTGGCAGAAAATAGTACTGCTGAAAGCATGCATATGTAAAACACTTGTTATTCTGGTAATGTTAAAATTAAGTAGTGTAACTGCAAATGCCAAATGCTATTCTGTGCTGTGAATTAAGAGGATACAGGTGTCACTAGTAGAAAAGGCTGAGAGATTCAATGGCACTGGTAATATATACAGTGTTTGCAGGTTCTAAAAACAGTAGGTAACACCAGCCTGCAACAAACTTTGGGCATCTGATGTCTTCCAGGATAGGACTGTAGCAAAGACTGATTCTTGGACATACTGCAGAAAAGTAGCATCAAACCTTTAGCCAGCTCTGGATGACAAATTCAGAGGAAATTCTCCTATGTGGCTGATATTTTTGTTAAAGATAAATATCTAACACACGCGACTGGCTAAACAGGCTTCAGACTGCTAATGGGGCTATTCAGGATGCTGCCAGGAGAAAAGCATTATTATGCATTTTGCGTTTTTGCACGGCATTAATGTAATTATACGGAATTCAATCGCTGCAATAAAGTTTCATATATTAGAAGATTGTATTGGGTGCAGAACCCACAAGCAAACTGCCTGACGTGGTCTCAAGCCATTATAGCACTAACATTAATAATGCCACTTCTCCGTAACCCACCTGGCAACAGCCAGGTTCTTCATTAAAAGGTGGAAAATACCCATAACCTGTGAGGTAAATCTCTTCCTTAAAATCCACATCTCGAGTCTACCACTTGTGTTCTACCAGTATTAATTCCATTGGCTCTATATGAATAATTTTTATTTTAGCGAGAGCAAACCTGTGCTTCTCCCGTGCTATTCATTACTGTTTATGACTGTAAAGGTTGTTTGAATCTTCTTGAAATTTAGAAGAGCTTACACTTCGTGACTTTTTATCTCTGTTGATAAAATAAAAATGTGGCTCTCATCGTGTTGTTTATGCTCCTCTGCCCATCTTTTACCACACCGCTTTAGGAAAGCCGTGAGGAGACCTGAACCCCGTGAGTAGACCTGAACCAAGCACCCACTGGATTGCCACATTTTGCTTAGTCTGGCACATACCAAACAAAGCGGTTTTGCTGCAGATTATTCCCTAAAGTTCTGGGATTCAAAAATTAAAACTATTTTTGTCAAAAGAGAAAAAACTGGGGGGGAACCCCCTTCCTGCGGGACACCACAGGGGCTGCAAAGGAGCGCCACAAAATGGCGGCGTGAGAAACTGGGACCGAGTCCCTCAGGACGGAGAGCGGGGTCGGAGCGCTCAGGGGACCCTCTGCCTTAGGGGGCCAGCAGCATTGGGAAACCGACCAGAACGCCGCGGCCCCGCATCGTCTCGGGCCCTGCCAGAAGGGAAAGGGCGAGACTCACCCAAGAACGTCAGGCGAAGGGGCCAGAGCACCCCTCACCGCCGGACGCTGCCCCTCAGCGCCGGCCACGCCCCCGGGCCACCTCAGCCCTGCAGAAGGGTGCGGAGAGCGCGGCAGTTGCTACCTGGCCGCCGCGCTCCGTGACGGGGGTGGTGGGAGCCGGGGTGGCCGGGCAAGCCCGGAGCGGCTTCGGCGGCCGGGAGGAGAAGGGGCTGAGCACGTTCACCCAGCGGAACAACACCAGCGCCCGGCCGGGCGGGCTCATCCCCAGAGGCTGCGGCGCTCCGCTCCCTCAGGGACACATCGGCGGGGCGCGTGTGCCCCCCAACCACCCGTTTGCCTGAACAGTGGGACTTATGAGGGAAAGACCAACATTTCTGAGGGCTTCGGGCGAAAAGCGATGAGGATGCTCCATCTACCGGGGGCAGCGCGCAGGCGGGCGGTGGCCGGGCGGGGAGAGGAGGCAGCGCCGCTAGAACGGGGCATCGCCTGGAAACCTACCGGGGGTTAATTACACACATACGCGCTCCGAGATGTGACACAAAAATAGGGAGTTGCAGACTGTAACGTGCTTTATCCAACCCTCCATGTCCTACTCGTGTTGCTGACCCAGCTGGTGGAAATCAGCCTAAATCCTCCTTCCATGAATCCCTCACGGGGCCGGCCCTCAGATAGTTTAAAGAGGCATTGAAGCATCTCCCTTCTCATCCCGGAGGGAGCTTCACACTAAGGATGCTGCCGAATGCCGCCGCTCGCCTCAACACAAGTTGTGCTCACAAAATTGCGTGTTTGTTTGTTTATGGAAGTGCAGCATTGCAAGGCAAAAATGCACAGCCCGGGCGTGCAAGAAACTAGAAAATGATGCTTCCCTCCATAGCTGATTGTTTTTTCCTCCCTATTGAGGTTATTGAGGTAGAGGGTGGATTCAAGATTATCGATAAGCAAAGGAAAATAAGTTGGGGGGTAGGGTACAAGCTGGAGGGGAAAAAGAACCATCAGCTGATAAAAGAAGAAATGATAGAGAAATAGAAACAGGACTGAAGAGAGAGACACAGAGAAAACCCTCTCTGCCAACTGCAGCCCAGGTGTCAGTCAGATGCGATGCTGCTTTCAGAACAGTCAATTCAACCAACGAGAAAGGCAGCTTCAAAGAGAAATAGCTGACCTACCTGGCTTCAGGTCAGACGTGAGGAAGGGAAATAAAAAAGAGAGGGATATGGAAAGAGGCATGTTCTTTTGGAAGCCAGATGTCTGCAGCCTCTGCTCTGTGCACCCCGCTGGTGGTGAGGCTCTGTCCTTTCCAGGAACATCTCCCACCTATCTCCCTGCCTGTCCCGGAGGGTGAGAGCCGGCTCCTTGCCCTGCTCCCTAGGGACACTCCAATTCCTAGATGCTTCTGGGGCTCTGCCACTCCGTCTTCCCAAAACGTTAAATGTTTTCCCAAGATTCAAACTTTATCCTGACTTAAGCAATTCCTTAAAGACCCTCTAAACTCTAAATGGGAATTTACCAGCCGAGTAGCAGATAACTTCAGTGATGCTCATTTACACCTCCCCATGTCCCAGTAATTTAAATAGCGGTGCCAAGGGAGGCACAGGTTCCCACAGATCCAAGGACCCCAGTTCACCCGGAAGGCGGTCAGTCAGTTCAACAAGCTTTGGGTAAAGCCGGCAGGGACTTCCCGGTTAATTCCCCCTAGGGCCTGTCCCCACTGGGGCGTGGCAGGGCTCGGGAGCTCCCTTACCCATCTATTTATTATAAAGACTTCCAACCCGAGATTATCACTCTGTACCCACCAAAAAAAAACGCCTTCTGAAGCTGCAGAAAGGGGAACTTTGTGTCCCACTGGTTTTCTTGTTTGTTTTCTCTTGCTTCCCAACAGAATCCCTGTAAAAATTCCCCAGCTAACTCCAAAGCCATAAACAACCGGTTTCATTACCGATGGCAAGCAGGAAGGGCTCTTTCATATTATCATCTCTAATCAATGAAGAATGGGTTGCATTACTTTGAAAAGAGACGTGGTCAAGTAAGGGCCCAGAAAAGGCTCCCAAACCCCCTCCCCACTGCTGGCAGACCCCCAAGCCCATCATCCTGTTAGCGGAGGGCCAGGGTGCTGCCTCCCGTTGAGCTCCATGCCTCTCTCCTGTGTTCTGGCCGCTCCCCCCAGTCCTGATCGCCTGCTCTTCCAGCTGATGGAGACGGCAAATAAACCCAGGATGTTCCCCACAGAGAGGACAGGGCACCCCGTGCCCCTAGCATCATCTGTGATCGAGTTTGGGAAGGTCTCTGGAGACACCCGGCCAAATAATCCCAAAAGAAAGCAGGGAGGTGTCGCTGCCTGATTTATTGGGAAAAGGGATGGAAGGTTCCTGTCCTCATGAAGCTGCTCTGGGATAAACTTGCTCCTTGAAGCTGCACTGTAATGCTGGAGCCCAGGCAGATGCTCCCCTTCAGCCGTGGCCCCAATCCTGTTTCCAAGCCCGGGGTGGTGCCTGACTCCCACATGGTACCCAAAGCTGCGGAGATGCTCCCTCACAAGAAAAGAGGGACCCCGATTCCTGAGCAGCCTTCAACTACAGCGAGTCATCTCCAGGAAGGGCTGGAGCCCAGCTCAGTGCCAGCGCCCAGGCCAGCCGGGACACAGGATTTCTCCCGGACTCAGCCCCAGAAACATTCAGACACCTCAGGATATCTGACTGTGGTTCTTCACCTCCCCCAAACCCGCGAATTGTCTTCATTCCTGCTTTCTGCTAAATAAGTGTTTTTGTGACAACCCTCGTCCCCATCCTGGGAGAAGTTGTAATATTTAAAGGACTTGAA
>VZRQ01004231.1:0-13994 GCA_013397975.1 Machaerirhynchus nigripectus | reverse complement strand
GGATTGCTATGGTAGATTTTTTCTATTATTATTATTAATTATTATTATTTTTGGCTTGTTCTCTATGTGCACAGGTGACTTGTAGAGCATGTGCAGGACGAAACTGTATGAAGCAGCCTAAAACCATAATAAAATATTTGGTGAACGACCCTCGCATCTGCTTTGAAATGACGGTGTCGGTCTCAAGCCCGCCAGTTTACGCAGAGCAGATCTCCGAGGCCACGGGTATTTCAGCAGCAGCTCGGCAGGAACCGATCTAGCGGGTTCCCGGGACCGGGGGTGATGTCTTTGCCAGGCAGGGAGCCGGGAGGAGCCGGGAAAAGGCGAGAGGAGCGGGAACGGGGCTGGCGCGGGATGCGGATGCCCGAGGAAGAGAAGGAGGCGGCATCGCCGCAGCTTCTTCTCTCCCAGGGGCTGAAGCTTTGGGGATTATGGGGGCGAATTTTCCGAGAGGGACGAAGGGAAAAAAAAGAAAAAAAATAATATTATGGAGAGAAATGGTCGGCGCACAGCCCAGCCGGGGAAACTAAGCTTCCTCCCTCACCTGGCAAAGGCAAGGAGAAGATGGGGAACTAACAGTTCTCCATGCCAGTGAAAGGCCATAACGCCGGCGAAATTACCCCAAATCGCCACCCCTGCGATGTGCCAGGGGCTGTCCCCACTATCCACCTCCCTCACTTTGTTTTGCGGCGGTTTTGCTGGAGGAGACCAAACGCCAGGTCCAAGGAGCGTGCTAAGCCTTTTTCCCCAGCAGAAGGATTTCATATTATACAATTTGACATTGATCTTTAAATCGCCTGAGCTGTGCTTTTTTTGTCTTCTCGGTCTCATCGCGTTTACTTGCCTGTCCTCAGAGAGATGCCTCCCCGGTAAGCTGATTGCTCGACTCGTTTTATTTAGCAGCCGAAGCCTGGCACCGGGGGAAGCCGGGCAGCACTGGGAGCGGGAGATGCCCCGGCTCCCGCTCGGCTCCGGCTCCCTGCGAGGGCGGCGGCCGGGGGGTACAGGGGCATTTCAGCTCCGTGATAGTTTAATTCAGTCCTGCTGCCTTTTATCGGGAGACATATTCCCGTCTCGGCAGTGACTTTCCCCCCTTTGCCTAAGTTTGAATTTAAAACCTGGATTCAAGGCGTTTACACCGCCGATGCCTAAATCTGCGTTCCGTCCCCAAATGCACATGCCTTGGTTTTCCTTGCAGATTGTTCCAGTGATGGGCCAGGTTGCAGGAATTTTTTGGCTGTTTTTTCAAGTCAATTTTCAGGCAGCTCTCTCCCTGGTGGGATGTAACGGGCAAATAATCTACGTTTTAGGAGTGTGGAAGGGTCAGATCGCAGGGCGGGGAGCGGGGGCAGAGTCCGGGTCTCCACCTGCCTTTGGAGAACCCACCTGCGGGAGGGTCCGAAGCTCAGTATGCTCCCCAAACCCTGAGGTTTGTTGCCTCCTGAACACCACCGGATTTAAGCCGTGCAAGAAGAGCCCGGCTTTGCTGCTTAAGCGTCAGACGAAGGTGGCGTTATACCTTGGGTGTGGGGTTCGCTGATGGGCAGCGCTTCCCACCCATGCGGTTGTTTTGGGAGCAAAAGCGGTGTTCTCCCTCAAAACGGAATCTGCTGAAACACATCGTGTCCTTTCTTTATTTCTTTTCTTTCCCGGGGATCGGTGAATCGGGTTCGATTTCTCCGTCGGCTTCTGCGGGCAGAGTAGCAGCGCTTATTGTGGGGAATTAAAGCTTTCGGAAAGATATAAAGAGAGCGGAGAGCACATGCGCTCAGCGTCTGGTAACGTGGGATTTCTTTCCAACTAAAAAAACACCTGGAATCTGGACAATAGGCAGCGGGTCAATATCGTCTCTCTCGACAAAGGGTTTGAGTGTTATGAAGGATGCGGGATCTCCCCGAGTGGGCAGCGGAGGGACCCTCCCGCCGATGCTGGCGGCGAGAGCACAAACCAACCCCTTCCGAAAGAGTGGCCGGGGCGGGGAAAGGAGCACGGAGCCCCCGTGGGAAGAGCAGCCCCGCTGCCCGGCCTTGCTTGCCGTGGGAGAACGGGAGAACGGGGCGTCTCCCAGCTCCGCTTCTTCCCCGCCGGAGCGCCGCAGGGGCCGTGGGGCTGCGCCGGCGCCTTTGGTTCGACCGATAAGACCCAAAATAAGAAACCGCGGTTTCCCCACTCTGTCCCCGCGTCTGTTTGTGTTTTTTTCCCCCTTCTGCCTTTTCCCTTCCCTTATTGAAAATGAATGCCCTTCCCCTGGCATTTTCAGCAATTTTTTTTTTTACCCTAATGATCAGCCCAAGCCGTCGCCCTCCCGAGCCTCTGGTTGTTTTAAAAATAATAATAATTATAAACGGGTGAGAGTGAAGGAGCTTGTATTTACATTAAACAAAACGCTCCGAAAAGGTTCACTAAATAGTCTGCCTTGACCCCTCTCTCTCCCGTTTAACAAAGAAGGAAAATATTTTATCGAAAGTGAAGTGAATGGGGAAGGCGGAGAAGAGAAACAGCTTTTCCTCTCTTCAGCTGGGAAGGGGGGAGAAATGTTTGAATATTTCCGTTTCTTTTGAGAAGCGGGGCAGCCCCGGGCAGGGCTGAATGGGAAAGTCTTGTAAGCGGGCTGGGAGGCTGTCAAACTGCTCAGAGTAATCACTGCTAATGAAGGGGTCTCCAGCCCTCCCTGGGACAAAGGATGCTTACGAGTGCTCGCCGGGGCTGAATACCTAATAAGTTTGCAAGGGGGAAAAATGAGTGAGCTGTCCACAAATTGATTTTGCAAGAGGAAAAAAAAACAAAAAAGAAACAAAACAGAAAAAACTCCTTGCAACAACAACAAAAAAAAAAAGGGAAAAGCATAAGGCTTGCAGGTTGGGGAGAGAGCCTGGCCCCGGTGCAGCTGGGGACAGAAAGCCCACTTATCCAAGGAGCATTGTCCCAGTCCCACGCTGCAGAGGAGGACTGCTGCTGCTTGCAGTGGAAACTGGGGTGGAGGGAGGGCTGGGGGATGTAAGAGCCTTGTGAAAGCTACACCGGCCTCTCCAGGCCAGGGCTACTGCCCCAGCTGCTGCCTGGCCCATGTGGGTGCTGCCTGGCCCATTATGGGTGCTCACTGCACGCCTATCCTTGTGCTCCAGTTTGCTCAAGCCTTGCAGAGCGTTCATCCCATCCCCATCCCACAGCCCAGTCCCACAAAAGGGACTGTTCCCATTTTTTCTGCCACTGACTTTTGCCCTTTTTCTAACACGGTGTTTCCTTTCCAGAACAGAAAAAGGGGGGTGTCTGGATGTCTGGAAGTCTCTCAAATATTGCACCGCCACCAGAACTTCTCTTGGCTGGGAGGGCTCCTGTACAGAGGGTCGGCTTTGGCTTGCTGGCCTGGAGCTGGATGCTGGGAGATGCAAGAAGGGGCTGGATTTTGGGGGGAAACACCCTTGTGAGACAAGAAGAACGTGTGTGTCACAGCTGTGGGAAGCGGGAGAGTGAGCCGCGTTTTGGGCGTTTCACGCATCCAATTAAAGGCTTGGGAGGATCAGACTCTCTCAGATCCAGTTACCCCTGGCCACTGCTGGGGTAATACCATGAGAGAGAGCATAATACTCCCCAGCCACGTCTGCCCCCGCCTCTCAGCAATGCCAGGCACCGGCTTGTCCATGTTTCTGTTACTTCTTTCTTCTCCAGGAGAAGATCCACATGTTTGCTGGAGAGGAGGATGGAGGCGTCAGGGGCCAAAGAGAAAGGGCACTGTGGGTTGCAGAAGCTGCCAAACTTTGACCTGTCCTTTCCCTTGTCCCTTCTCCAAGGCTACCCTGCAGCACCAGCACCCCAAAGGAGCTGGAACCCTGGGCTGACCTTGGTGAGCCCCTATGAAGCAGGTCCAAAGGGTGAGACCTAGCTGGGAATTCAGGAAAGAAACATTTCATCTTAGATCCTTCGAGGCTTACAGCACTTTGCACTCTCTCAGCATTTATTCTTGGCACCAGGGTGACAGAAAAAGCCCATGGATTTATGTTCCCTTCTGTCAGGACTGGCTGCAAGACCCCCAGTCAAAGGCCAGGAAAAGGCTTCCCTTCCTTCATCACTAGCTGCATCCAGCCTAAACTCCCTTGAACTGCAGAAATTCCCTAGAAAACTCATTTTAACCCCACTGCCTTCTAACCTGTGACATAGGCCTCTCTGGCACACACCTTCCCCTGCAAGAAATACAGTTGGGAAGGAAATTTCCAGCTTCAAACTGTGTAAGAGCAAAGTGGGTTCACATATTTGTCCCCTCTGCCTCTTCCCAGAGGTGGGAGAGAGGCACTGTTGCCCCATAATCCTCCACACTTCGTTAATTTTCTCCTTACACTTAGCAGAGCTGGTGCCATTCCATCCCACTGGAGTCAGCCCAGAGCATCAGCCCTCACCACCGCTTCCACTATTTCTGTCCCAGAAACCCTAAAAATGATACCAGACACCCAGTGTTCTCCCTTTATAGGCTCTTTTCTCACTGTAAGGGGTAAAACCGAGGGGACTTGTCTTGTATCTTGGGATTGTCCAACAGTGCTGAGCTGAACCCCCTTCTGTGGGTGACCCTGACACCCAGCATGGGTGGGATGGGATCCTCATGCTCCCCACTTACTGCTGAGGGAAAAGCATCTCCTTTCCAGCAATGCCCAAGGAGGGGCTTGATGTGACCTCCAGGACTTCTTCCACACTATGCAGCCAAATAAATCGATTCAGACAAGACCTGCAGCTCACTAGCCCCAAAATCTGGATTTGCAGCTCATTTTCAGGCAACCAGGACAGCCTTACCAGGAGGGTGTCCATATGGAGACCAGACTTATGGGGCAGTCTCTCTTTTCCCTAGCACACCTTCATCCTGACTGGAAAACACCTGGCAGGGTTTTATCTCTTTATTGTCACAGTACCTGCCATGGAGCAGGAAGATGCTCTGCCGTGTCTGCGCTGTTAAATGACCTGTCCTGATACTGCTGCCTGCTGGTGGGGGCACTGCTCCGTGATTTTCAGCTCCCTCACCCTCCCAGTAACATGGCTGTGTTCATGGGAAAGGCTCTGCATGCCATGCTAGCTATTGAGCTCTTCCCTGGGGATCGTGTGAGACAGCTCTGCCTGGTCTGAGGCAAACCCGAGCCAGGGACTCTTCTAACGTTTTAATAGGATAAGTGATGAACCTCAGTGCCCTCATATGCTTTAATGTACAGATACAGCCAGACTAAATCACTTGAGACAACCCAAACAGCCTAAAGGATTTAGACACATCTCTTTATTTCCATTTAAAGCTGTTCCTCTTGATACCCCCTTTTTTTTCCTTTCTTTTTTTTTTAGCGGTCTAATATAAAGCAAAGATGTGAGAAGAGGGGCTGTCATAATCTAGAGGTAGGAGCAGAACAGAAACATCTATTTGTCCTGAGCACCCACATCTTATTTGCACCAGTCTCAGGAGTTCAACCCCTTTGAAAACTCCACAAAAGCTGGATAAATATTTCAGAGTGGATCTTCTAAGAGATAAACAGCCACTGCTGAGATCTGCATGCACACACAGGTATTGATCAGCAACAAGCTTCTCAGCCTTTATTCAATAACTCCATAGTAACCCCAATGACACAGTATTTGGGGCTTCTCCAGGATGAGCAGGAAGTTTTAACCCAGCACTACCTTCTCTTTCACAAGACCTGTTGATTTCAACAGAGAGCTCTACAACGGGAGAGCAGGACTTGACTATTTTTTCATCCAGAAGCCTTTTTCTGGTCTGAATCTTCTTTCAATGCCTTTAGTGGTTCCATTCAGGACAAAGCCATCCCGATCCTCCCAGTTTCACCCACTGAAATGCATGTGCTTCTTCAGAAGCAATTCTTGAAATGCTTTCATAACACGAAGTTGTAAAACCAAGGTAACTGAGGACGGAATGAGAGCTCTTGTCTTGGATCATTGTATGGGAGGGTAATTCCCCACTAAATGTACAGTGAACCAGCCTCACACAAGGACACACAGCTCCAGTGTCTTTCAGGCACCTTGAAGAAACACAGGAACACACAACCATTCCTCAGGGAGCAAATCACTGTCTGCAGGCTGGGAAAAAAGTCTTCTCCTAAACATCTCTATCAGGACATTTATATCAGAAACCGCTCTTCTGGCCAGCTCATTTCTTAAATCAATTTGAAGACTTTATAGGTTGTTCTCCAAAATTACCTTGTCTTGCAACCACTTTCTCTACCACACCTTCCACCAGTGCAGGTCAGCAGCCGGTCCCTGGAGTCACCCTGGGGACAGACATCCCCAAAACTGACATGGAGGGGGTTGATCTCCAGGGGCTGCCGTGTGGTCAGTGGGAGAGAGCAGTGCTCAGGTAGGTGACTCAGGGCGCCTAATCCCACTCTGGTTACTCTGGCGCAGTAATCCAGCCCTGTCAATCTGGCTCTGTTGCCCGGAGAGCCGGCCCCACCCTCCTCCCCCTCTGTCCTCAGCAGCAAGGAGATCCAGGCAGTTTTAACCAAGATCAGCTCTCTAACCAAGTTCACTGTCTGCCAAGGCTCGTCTCTGCCTATTGACCGCAGAGCGAGAGGGGACTCCTGAGGCCAGAGTTGATTTCTGTGAGTATTGTTCCCACTCAGTCGGTGATCCTTTTTATCCCCTGAGAGCCCCGAGTGCTGAAGGAGTGATGCAAACCAATTTGGTTGTTAAGCTTAAACTGCTGGAGTGTTTCCTGGCAGACTCATGTGGCAGGTCACTCGTGGGTCAGAAGGACTTCAGGGCTCCAGTGCTGGGATGTCTTCTGCAGGGAATGGCTCTTGAAGCAAAACTAGAGCCACATTGCTACTCAAGAGCACAAAGTTCATGGCTTCGTGGTGGATCTCATTATTTTTCAACTTTTTTTAAGCTATTTTGCCTGGTAATATTTCAATTTATTTTTATTCAATGCTAATAAACATACCTATTACATTATTTTAGCTGTTTTCTGCCATTTTCTTTAGGCTTTGCTTCTGATGGGAAATCACTGTCTCTTTGCTAAAGAGATGAGCCACAGGAACTCTGCTAAAAATCTTCCTCACAGCGGCATCCTTGGTGTGCACCGGACTTGATGGACGTGGTTGTTCACCAGCATCAGGTCTTGCCTTTTGCCCATCCTTCATCACACATTGGCTTTCAAGTGTCTCATCTCAAAATTAAGTGTTTGTAGAATGTGGGGCTTTAAGCAGATGAAATATAAAATATTCAGTTTTGTAGTGCAGTCTCAGAGTAAAGTGAACGAGATGCTCTGCCTGTGGCTTGTTTTTTTAGAGACAAAGTATTTGTTCTACTGCTTATTGCTGTTGCTAATTGCCGTCTGAGGGTTTGGAGGGGCAGGGCAGCAGGCTGCTTTGCTGGATGTGGAGCCCTTCGGAGATAAATGAGCTCTGAGAAGCAAAGAATTTGCTGTAGCAGCCCTGGAATATGTGCTGCATTTTGCAATAAGTGCTGCATTTTCCAAAGGCACCCAGTGCTCTCCATCTCCTTGCAGAGAGAGAGCTGCTGCTGCTCAGCTCTTTTATTTAGGAAGCCACGAAATGCAGTTGCCTTATTTAAATGCCTGAGTGTGAAAATGCTGACCCAAGATCTTAGGTTTGGGCCATGCTTGAATGCTTGCATGTTCACTTTCCTGAATCAAAATCAGATTCTTCTTCCTCTCTCATGCCCACACACATCACACACATCTACACACACAGAGGGAGGAGGCTGCAATTGAAGGAGCTCTTAGTGNCACACAGAGAGGGAGGAGAGGGAGGAGGTTGCAATTGAAGGAGCTCTTAGTATTCTGTCTAAACTAAATGTCCATTATGGAAATAAACATGCTCGAGGAAGAAAAAAACCATTGCACCCACATTAGCCATTGAATAGGTTATTACTTTACATGTACAGTATACAACTTTTCATATAGCTGATCTCTCTTGTACTGGAGCATGAACATTAACCTTCTACAGTTCACCTTGGTTTGCAAACTGCAAGAATCAATTCGCCTTAGATGGATGTTCACATCTAGTTAGCTTTCTGCATTATCTCAGCCGGAGAGGTCACTAAAAATAGTTGTATAGCACTTTAAATTTTCAACAGGGAGACTTTATTATCATTTAGATCCATCATCGCTGCTTTACCAACCACAGTTCTTCCAGCTGAAATAATGCACAGAGCTGGTAGTGGCTAAGTGTTTTCAGAGTTCATGCACTGATGAGCAGGACAGCTTGGACAATATCTGAATTGCTAGCAACAGCAAACTGAGCAAGCTGCATGGACAGTGTAACACTGGTTCGGTAAATCCCCACTGCTTCAACTATTTCATCAAAATTGCCTTTTTTTCTGCTCTCCTGCATGGCAGAAGTGGGACTGATCTGTCACTGTGTGCTGCCCTGATCCTGCAATGTCACCTTCATGATCCGCAGTCCCCAGCCTCCCTGCAGTCCTGCTGCAGTCTGTGGGACATTTGTGGTGCCAGGAAGCATCGAGGGGCCGCAGGATCATACCCACATTGTGTGGGACAGGGTGACAGAGGAAAGGCTGTTCTCAGCAGTGCTGCAGCACGATTTTCACTTGATATCTTTATTGCTTTTAACAATTTCCTGTGCTTTGTTACGAATAAGTCACCTTGCCAAGGCCCTCGCAGCCCTCCAGGCATTACAGCTTGCTGTTCACGTCACCTCCATGTGTCACTACATACACGGGGTTGTAGGGATACATTTTGTCTGTTCGGGTCTGTTTGTGTTACAGGACTGACCCAGCCATTGTGAGGTTCCTGAGTTTCACCTTCCAAGCACACACACGTGAGAGCTCAGTGCTGTGGCCCAGAGCCTTGGCCCAGCTGCTCACACTAGCACTGCTGATCTTGTTTGCACTTACAGAAAATTTATTTAAGCCATGAGGGCAAGGCTCAGAGAAGACATGAAATGCCTGGCAGCACCAAGTATCGGAAGATACCAAGGGTGTTGGAGCAGAGTGATTCCTTCATTACATTGCAAAGTAGGTGTAATTAATGAATTTCTTCTTTCATTTCTTTATTAGAATGGTTTTAATTATTTGTTGCATAAATAAATAAACAATCTTTCCTTCAGTATTGATTGCTGAGGTCTACATTGCATCTCACTGTCAATTCAAGCCAGAACTAAACATATCTTAAGACGAGAAGACAGGTTCTTGTTGACTTCAGTGACCATTAGATCAGATCATGCAACCACAGCATGAGACAATTCTCAGGGCTTTAATCAACTGGACATTAAAACTTTGTAGCAAGATGCACAACAGAACCTAAGAGAAGTCTTTTTCCACCCTTGCAGTTCTGCATCGTGTCTCCAGAAGAAGCTGTGCTGCTGGGCATTCAGAAAATCCATAGAGTACCTCTCAGTGCCTTGGGCCTTGGGGAAATGGGCTACAGCTTCCCTTCTGGAGCCAGAAGGAAACTCTCCTGATGGGTATCAAAGTGGATAAAATCATAGAATCACTGAATGGTTTGGGCTGGAAGGGGCCTGAAAGACCATCCAGTTCCAACCTCCTGCCAAGGGCAGGGACACCTTCCACTACCCCAGGTTGCTCCAAGCTCCGTCCAACCCAGCCTGGAACACTTCCTGGGATGGGGCAGCCACAAACCCAGTCAAATTAAAATTAGCCATCACGCAGACTGCCAACATCTTTGTGAGGGATGGAAGAAGTACAAAGCTCGGGGTGTTGTGTGGTCTTATTCCTCTCTCTCATTTCTGCCTCAGAGAAGTTTCAGACACCGGTCTTAGAAAAACGAGCTACCTGTGTTTTTTATCTTGCAAATGTTTATTCACAAGGAGACTCCTTCAACCAGTACTGTTCTTAACAAGTCAGGACTGATCATACCCAGCTGGCATCTCCTACCAGCCCAGGATGAAAGCCTTCTCCCATCACCCTTGGCCAGGACCTCTGCCCATATATCTCTGGAGCTTATCTAATCCCCACTGAGGCTCCCAGAAAGACCTGGCACCAACATGGATCTCTCTGCTAACACAACACACCTCTTCCACAACCTCCCCACCCGTCCTTGTCATACCAAACCCAGAGGTGAACATGGCCTGGCAGCAGGAGGAGATGCCAGAAAAGAGCAGAACACCGTGGTCCTGGGAGGAACCCCACAGTGAGGGACTTTTCGAGACAGAAAAGGATTTTCCACTCATGAATCCCCCTTTGAATTGTGAAAGCTTTTACCACCTAGAGCATCTCATGTCTCAGCATACCTAAACATGGTGCCAATTGTCACAGTATCACCTGTCTGGAAACTCTGCTGTAAGCACCTTTTCTCACATCACATGTAAGAAAAAAAGCAAGCAGAAAAACCCATTGTTTCTCTCCTGCTGTAACAGTCACCCATCTCCTAGAACCGTGCAAACCCCCTAAGTTCTTGAATCTTAACTCAAAAATTCTCCCATTCAGTCATTAACAATGAAAGCATTGACTGTTTTCCATATCGGTGTCTTCTGGATGTAAAATTTACAAACAAATGCAAAGGTAACCACAAATGAGAGGGATCCAGTGTTGATTAAAATGTGTTATCCACAGAGTTTATGGGCACACTGGGACACTCCATGGATAATGCATCTTAATCTTAGATGTTTGGAGCTGCAGGTGAGAGGTTTAACTAGCTGGAGAAGACCCTGATAGCAGTGAAAGAAATAAAGGGGATTTCAAAGGAAAGGAGACATTCCCCTAATGGATCTTCAGTCTCTACCCTCACTCTGCTGAAAGACTCCAGTTTCTGTGTCTTGTCTCAGAAAGGCATTTCCACATTGAATTGCCTGCAAGGTGAGCATGGGACTGCAGGTGTCCCAGTCCATGCTGAGTGCAGAGCACAGCAGAGCCCTGAGGGTGGCCTTGGTGGCACAGAGGACTAGACACGATGGTGAGCAAGGTGTGGAGGAGCCACTGCCTGGTGTTCAGACCCTGACAGGCACTGTGGCACATTCAGATGTGTTTGCACCCCCCTTTTCATCCACCATCCTCTGGGAGCCCCTCTGAGTGTGCCCAGGGGAAGAGGCTGGCACTGCCCCCCACATCTGTGCAGCTGATTTCAGAGCCCAAACCCAAGTGCACCATTTCCTCACTGACATGAGCAGGTCCCCTGGTGATAATGCTGGGGCAAAAATGGGTAAATTCAGGCTGAGGAGATTCTGCTGGAGCACACAAAAACCAGCCCCCGAGGGCCATCCCTTCGCCTTTTGGGAAGGGGCAGCAGCCTGGATTAGGGCTAAACGGATTTGTGCTTGCAGGACCCTGGGTCTCTAATTGGGTTTTTTTTTAATTCCTGTAATCCTGGATGATTTGGAGCAGATGCTTCGAGATTACTGCCAGGGCCCAAAGGTGACTGCAGGAAAAAAACAGTCAGAGCCCGGCTGAGCAGCGCAGTGGGCTGGGGGTGCTGCTGTCCTCAGGGGCTTCTCCCCTGCTTAGAGGGGCTGCAGCACCAGCAGGGGTTGGCCTGAGCTGGGTTTTGGCCTTGCAGCAGGATTTGGGTTTCTGGAAGTTGTTTTTGCTCTCCCAGCAGCCTGCAGGTGGGGGAGGATGGAGCCCATTTCCCAGGAGATGGCTGATGGGAAAGACAAAACCATACGGAGTTGCCAGAGAGAGTTCATTTTTCCTGCCTGCTCCTGAGCATGTGTGAAAATCCCCTGGGTGTTGGCAGCAGCCCTCACACCTGAAACCCCAACATGAAGCTGTGAAGGTGCCCTACCAGCCAGCCATGGCTTCAACTGATCCCATGAGCCAGGTCTTTCTGTGCAGCCCATCAGAGGATGAGGATTCAGCTGCTGTTGAATTTAACACATCAAATACTGGTGGGGACAGACTTTTGAAAAGGCAATAGGACAAGGGGTAATGGTTTTAAACTAATGGGGGGTAGAATCAGTCTGGATATGAGGAAGACATTTTTTATGATGAGGATGATGATGTGCTGGCACAGGATGCCCAGAGCTGGTGGATGTCCCATCCCTGGAAACATTCAAGGCCAGGTTGGAGAGGTCTCTGAGCAACCTGGTCTAGTGAAAAGTATACCTGCTCACTACAGGGGTTGGCTAGATGGCCTTCAAATGTCACTTCCAACCCAAACAAGTCTGTGTTCTGTGAAGGCCTGCTAAACACAGGTCTTGGCTTGGCACCATCCTGCTCTTCTCCAGGGCGCTGATGGAGCTCAGTGGCTCCTGTGTGGCTTTCACAGGGGACACCAAGGGACTGCATCAACCAGAGACACAACAAGAGGCAGGGGACAGGAGGGCAAGGAGTTTGGTCCAGGGGATAAGTCAAGGGGTTGTTCAGCCTGGAGAAAAGGAGGCTCAAGGGGGGCCTTCTCACTCTCCACAACTCCCTGGCAGGAGGGAGCAGCCAGCTGGGAGTCAGGCTCTTCTCTTGGGTAACAAGTGCCAGGACAAGAGGGAATGGCCTCAAGTTGCACCAGGGTAGGTTTAGGTTTAATATTACAAAAAATTTCTTCATTGAAAGGGTGGTCAGGCATTGGAACAGGTGGAGTCACCATCCCTGAAGTGTTCAAAAGACATTGTGGATGTGGCACCTTGGGACATGGTTTAGTGATGAACATGCCAGTGCTGGGTTATCTGTTGGACTTGATGGTCTTAAGGGTCTTTTCCAAGCTTAACCATCCTATGATTCTATGAAAATGAGCTTTCCTCTATACCAGCTCAGGGAATTCTGAGGATATTTTTAAAAAATCCCAGTCTATAGCCACCTCCTGCACAATGTAAAAATTCATTGAGGATGATGCCCAAGAAAACTTGGTTTTTCTTGGCCCAACAGGACTCCGCTGTCCATTCATGATCTCTTCCTTCCTTTGTCTCTTCACAGCTCTGGGTAGGATGAGCTGTAACCTGTACTTGATCTTTGGGAAACAGCTGCCTAACCTATACAAAATGTTCAGAGACTGGATCCAAAAGCAAACCTGTGTTTGTGGGCTCCAGAAATAATTTTGCAAGTCTCTAATGCTGCAACTTCAGGCAGCCATTTAGGCTAAAGTCTCTTCCCCGATCTTAATTATTTAACAAATACCATACAAAGACATGTAATATCTGCAATATTCATAGCCTGGGCAGCAGGCTGAAAACACTTGGATTTCCTTGAGGTTATTCGAGGTTTTCCTTTGAAGACCAGTATATTTCCATTGCTCTTCTGTCACTGAACACTGCCATACAACATTAATAGCACCTAACTGATTATTCACAGGCCATTTGTGAGAAAATGATGGCTCAGAGGTGGTTGCAGTAAACAAAAGCACGTCTTAAAAAGCTTAAACAAGACGTGTGTGCAGGCTGACTTGTATGAGGCAGAGATTAGCTACGATTATTAGTAAATACAAGCCCCAAGCCAGGGAAGCACTTAAGCACAATCTTCTGCACCACTAGCTTCCCAGAGCAGCCTCTCAAAAAATGCCTGGGATGCTTCAGGGTGTTCCCAGGCTCAGTGCTGGCCCATGGTGTGCAGGACCTGGGACTGTGGTGCCAGGGCTGTAGTGACCCTCTCACAGGAAAGCTGCTGTGCAGGTGGATGACAGCAGTGTCTTCCTTGCAGGGCAGGTGTTTTCTTCCTCTGTTGCTTGGAAAGGAAGGGAAGAGTTTATCTGGTTATGTGTATGTTAAATTTTTGGATAAAAAGGTTATAGCCAGGCAGTTTTATCGCTGCTTGGCAGAGCCAGCTGCTTAGAGAGGCTTTGGGTCAGGCTATTTAAAGGCACCATTGATCCCCAGCCTACTCTCTGCAGCTAAGAATCTGTGGCTGGAGAGGAGTGAGACCTCAGGCCTGCTGAGGGTGGCAGCAAGAAAAGGGGTCCAGAACACTCCTGCTCTGGGAAAGCATGCAGGTGTGGATGAGGATGGAAGATGTGTGTGACAAAGGATGAGCAGAGCTGTGTCTGTGTCCCCACACGCTGTGTCAGGCTCCGGAGCTGTCTCGGTGTCAAGGCAGGGCTCACCCGGCTGGCACCGATCATCCCTGCATGGATCAGCCACACCAACACT
>VZRQ01004230.1:1028332-1081051 GCA_013397975.1 Machaerirhynchus nigripectus | reverse complement strand
GGCGGCTGACCACCGTCACAACAACCTGCATTGTACATAAAACTTGCATTTAATTAAAAAAATTAGTTTTCATGTATCAGGAACCAAAACTAACCTTTATTTAAATAGCTTTTTAAGTCCCCTGTGACTGGAGAAGAGGAAATACTGCACTACTTTTTAATAAGTTTAAAAAGGAGGACCCTGGGCACTGCTGACCAGTCATCCTAATCTCAGTGCCCAGTAAGAACATGGAACAGATCCTCTTGGAAGATATGTCAAAACATATGGAAGAAAGGGAGGTGGTTAGTGACAGCCACCATGGCTCCACCCGGGGGAAATGGTGACTAACAAATCTGGTGCCCTTCTACGATAAAGTGACTATATCAAAGGGAAGAGTCACATGGACTTCTGTAAGGTCTTTGATATAGTCCCCCACAACATTCTTGCCACTAAATTGGAGAGCTGTTGGTTTGATGGATGAACTGTTAGATGAGTAAGGAGTTGGCTGGATGGCCACATGCAATGAGTTATAGTCAGTGAGTCAATGTTGAAACCAAAACAAATAAGGATGAGTGTCTTTCAAGGCTGCTGAACTGATACTACTTAATACTTTCAGCAATGACAGAGATAGTGGGATTGATTGCCCCCTCAGTAAGTTTGCTGATGACACCAAGCTGAGTGGTGCAGTTCATTCACTTAAGGGAAAGGATGCCAGAGGGATCTTGACATGTTTGAGAAATGAGTCTGTGTGAAATCTCATGGAGTTCAGCAAAGCCAAGTGCAAGATCCTACACCTGGTCTGGAGCAATGTCCAGTATTAATAGAGTGGTGAATGAATGGTAAGGTAGTAAGCCTGCAGAGAAAAACTTGGGGATACTGATGGATGAGCCAAGAATGTGCGCTTGCAGCCCAGGAAGCCAATTGTATCCTGGGCTGCATCACGAGAAGAGTGGCCAGCAGGTCAAGGCAGGTGATTTTGCCCCTCTACTCTGCTTTGGTGAGTCCCCATGTGGAGTACTGCATCCCAGTAAAAGAAAGACATTGGCCTATTAGAATGGGGCAGAGGAAGGCCACAAAAATGTTCCAAAGGCTGGAACTTTTCTCCAGTTAGGAAAGGCAGAGAGGGAGGGAGATGCCTGGAGAAGATTCTGGAGAAAGCTTGTTACAACCTTTCAGCACATAGAGCAGTTTTCTAAGTCTGCAGTGGCAGAACAAGAGACAATGGTTTTAAACTGAAAGAGGGTACATTTAGTTTGGACATACAAAAGTAATTATTACAGTGAGGGTTAGTGAGATGGTGGAATAGGTTGCCCAGAGATGTTGTGTGTGTCCCATCATTTGAAGTGTTCCAGATGATGCTGGGTGGGGCTTTGAACAACCTGACCTATTGAAAGATATCCATGCCCATGAAAAGGGTGTTGGACTAGGAGATTTTAAAGGGACTTTCCAACACAAACAATGATTCTATTACTCTAACATTATTTTTCTACAAAGTTAAGGGACTACTTTGTTTTAAATTCATGTATAATTTAAAAAAAAAGTTAAAAACTAAAAAAAGCTCTAAAACAGCAAAATGAATTTTTTAAAATATGCATTTTTGGCTGTTATTGGTGTTACTTTCATTGTGTGTTGATCCATTACTGGGGCTCAATTCATGTAAGACTGAAACAGTGAAAGCCCCTAATCAAAGTGGGCTCAGCCACAAATTACCAGGAAAGGGTGTCTGTGTCCCATGAGGAGCTGACTTCCTATGAGCTTTCCTACATCTCAGTAACTTACCATGTCCCTCTAGCTCAGCAGCAATTTATAATAGGAAAAGGGATTTTGGTAGTAAAAAGAGTGACAGACAATTACTGAAAATATGTTTTGAAGGTTCAAAGTAAATTGTAAAAAGTAGGATCACAACAGAGATTGCAGGTAGGTGTCAGAATTAATAAAGGAAATCATGAATCTGGAAGCCATTACCACAAAAGAACATACAGCAATGTAGTATTTTCTGTACTTTTAAACAAAAAGTTAAAAAAAAAAAAGTGGCTGCTTTTTGCAGGCTTTTTATTTTGTTATTGCAGCTTACTTAGCTATTTCTATACTATCAACTATGACAGTGCCTTGTTTCTAACCTGCACCCCGTGTGAATTATACAGATTTTTATTCAGACTACTGTTTATATTCTGAGGAGAGATAGAGTACAGTCATACAAAGTCTCACAAAGACTAGGATGTGATACAGCAGAAAACACTGAAAGATACTGGTTGATTCAACCTAAAGGTGTCTTCTACCTCATAAGAGTTGTATCCTGGATCAATCCCCTTCTTGGTCTTCAAAGGATACAATGGACATGTTTTCCTTCCACCTGATGCTTAAAGCCATATTTCCCTAAAGTCATCACTGAAATAGCCACTTCTTAGAGGTTTTAGCTCTAGTAATGGCTCTGGGTTTGAGTATTTTCTCATGTGATTTTTTTTTTCAACACTTACATGTTTCTCTCTCTTCACTCTCCGTTCCTCACACCATTTCAGTTGTTGGCCATTCAAAGAAAACACTGTGGTCCAGACCAGCCATTGTGTTTGAGCTCTGAATGAAAAAATCTTATGTAGTTCAATGCAAACTTACCACGTATTTTTAGTAATTTATACATCTGTTATAGTATTTAGAAATACTTGATGAGATGAACCCAAGAAGTCTCCTCCCACAAGTGCACAGCCCTAGAACCACTCTACTGATCATGTAGGTTAGATGACATCAGGTGACAAGGTATGGTGGGGATGGGCAACGGTCTTCTTAACTGTGGGTATAAGTAACTGGCAATCCAGTGTGAGCTCAGTCTACACATTCCAAGCATTTGATCAGGGAGTCTGGAATGAGAAGAGTCACTCAAAGGGTGGCAATGAAACGTTACCAACTGCTGAAGTTGTGAATCAGAGAAATACGGGAGTATTTTATATTCTTCATTAGAACTTTAAAGCTGAGCCAAAAGCCATTGTATTCCAGTGAACACAACAGCTGGATTAGTTAGTTTGCAGATACTTAATTAGAAAGCAGCATTAATTTTGAGCAACTGTGATGAGTCAGCTGCCTGTACACTACTGCACTTTAAAAGTAATCCAGATTCTAAATCAATACCTAACAGTTCAGGAACTTTCTGCATATATCTATATAAATGTAAATAGATAAATGTGTGTGTGTGTGTGAGCATTTGTCTATATGTATATAAGCTGAATTAAATGTTGCTTGGAGGAATTTGTACTCTGATAGTCTTGGACTTCATAGAGGTTCATGAGTCACAAATTTGCTTGAGAATCAATCTTGCAGTAGTGAGTGAAAAGAAAATAGACAAGCAGGGAAAGTTCACATTAAATGAAACTGGCATTACAAAGCATGAACTAGTTCATCTCCATGATAGAAAATAGAAGTAATTTCACATCAGGATCATATGAATAATTAATTCACCTTTCATTTAAGAATATACTCTGAACTGAAAGTATATGTGAAGTGGTATGTTACCTCTACTTAAAAACACTTTTTTGTTGGCATGGTTTAACTACTGAAGTCTAAAAAGAGAGAATGCCTCTACTATTAATCTTTAGTAAGCCATGCCAAATAGGAGAGCTGTAATTCAACAGGCTACAGCAAATAATTCCACATAATTTTGCATGTTATATAAATTTAATTTATTGAGAGAACATTGCCAATAAAAAAGACATATTGTTAGTACTGTAGACAAGGATGCTAGTTTAGAAAAGTTGTGACTAAAATTTGATTAATGCTGGCAAAGAAACTCACTTTCCATGTCCAAAAGTATTATATTTTTTTGTCCATGTTAGAATACATGTAAGTTGGTTTCATGATCCCTTTATGACACGATGTATTGCAATGACCTCAATATTCTCAGACCTGATTTTATAAATGTAGTACAAAACCACTCTTTTCATTAATCATAGTTATAAGTAATAATTTGTGCTAATTTTCAACTTACCTGAAAGAAACTGAGACCTACAGGAAGTAAAGTGAAAAAAGATCCATCCAAATGCAAAAAATACTGATTTTTATTGGTTCATTAATAAAATAAATACAGAATCATGCATTCTGTATTGAAAATTAAAATGCGACTTTATGTGCACTTAGTAGACACCAGAAATGTGTTGGTAGAAAAATAATAAAGCACTATTTATTCAAGTGTAATCAGATACGTTTTTGCCTATATTACGTTTATATATTTGCCTATATACATTTATATAAAAAAATTTTAATATATTACAGTGAAAAGGAATTATTCATGACAGCTAATGTATGAAGACAGGAAGAGGAGTACTAAAGTAAAGACACTAGGCACAACTGTCATTTTAGTTAATTTGTTCAAGTAAGGCATTATATTAGGCAAAAGGTTTGGATTCAGGAGCCCTGTCACTGCTTTCCTCAGTAATTTGGGCATATCACCTATTTTGTATGCATGTTTCCTTTTTCAGTTCTTTACGCACACATCAATTGCTGTTTGACAGTTACACAGTTCATTAATACAGAAGAAAGACATATCTCTTCATCTAGATAGATTCCAAATGTTAATCACAGCAGATTTTCATGTTATTTTGCTGATTTTTAAACTCACAGTTCACTCCTCTGAAGGCTCTGAAGAGAAAAAAAGGTTGGGTCTAACAATTTTTTTCTCTTCAAACTGATTATTCAATTTATTCCAGCAAAGTTATTGGTGGGGAAAGGCTGGTCTCCTGTAGGCAGCAATAATTGAAAGTAAACATTGAACAGGAACTAAAATAAGAAAGAAAAAAACGAGGCACAAAAACAACATACTTGCTGCAAACAAATAACTATTCCTAGAGCCTTAAATTTATCTTTGTACAGCCTTCATTGCTATTGTATGGTATGTTTTTTTCATTTCTTCTTCAAATAATAAAACTATTTTTCGCAACATTACACTGAAATTTATCCTCCCTGAATAAAAAAGTATTGTTTTAAGGGAACACATTCTATAGGCAGGCTTGACCCTTAAAATTTGTCTGTGTTATCTATGTTACAGTAATCCTTTGATATGAAGTTACCAAAGATGGAAAATAAGGAAAAATCTGCCTATCAGAACCTGAAATCTCTACAGAAAAAACTAAACTTCAGAGGTTTCAGATGGTTTGGTGAGTTCCCTGCCCTTCTCTTCCCACTATTTATATGGAACATTTAGAACTCTAATACCAGAACACAGAACTGTAATGCAACCATACAACATGAGAATTTATGTTTTAATAAGCTTAGTGAAAAATATATTGGGTAACAAAATAGGTACAATGATATTAATCTGAGAAATGAATTAAAAAACTGAGGTCCTGTGTATGTAACAAACCCAGGTTTCCTTGACAAAAGGCTGAAGATAAGCTTTAGTAAAATGTATCAGTTTTATGTGTAGGAATTCACTACATGCTCTTGTAAAGTCCTTTTCCAGCCCTCTCTTGTAGCTCCCATTAGGTACTGGAAGGCTGCTGTAAGATCTCCCCAGAGGCTTCTCTACTTCAGGCTAAGCAACCCCAGTTCTCTTAGCCTGTCCTCACAGGGGAGGTGCTCCAGCCCTTTGATCATCTTGGTGGTCCTCCTCTGGACTTGTTTCAACAGGTCCACATCCTTCTGCTGGGGATCCCAGACCTGGACACAGGATTCCAGGTGGGGTTGCATGAGAGCACAGTTGAGTGAGGGAATAGTCATGGGAACCAAAGAATAGAGAAACAAAGAACCAAAGACACCCTAGATGAACTGAACCCAAAACTCTGGCCCTGGACTAAGTAGCACAAGGATAGAAAAGCTGTGCTGACCTACCAGACCTTTTTCCTGGAATGCTTTGTGTCCCTGTGGGACAAGGAAATTTTAAGAGGAACTGCTGTGGTAACCTGTGCAAACGTCTCCTTAGGCAGAATGAATGAAAAGAAAATCAGTTCCACTAAATCATCAAAGGAACTGCCATCTGCTTGTCTTGAAGGTTTTCTCTACTTCTGATTAGAGTTTTAGTGGCAAAACAAGTCCTGGTATGTCATCTAAGCTTTACAGACAATGTAGAATATTAAAAGAAATGTTTGTAAAACATTACACTCATTATGCATGAGTGAATAAGTACTGATTTATTGGTATTCTGTTACGGTATTTCAATGTCTCATGAAAGGTTGTAGAAAAAGGTGAAAAGAGTACCACAAATGAAATTGATGCACGTTTAGAACAAAGATATAAAGGAAGAAAAGAAATGAGCATATTCTGAATTTTCCATAAAATCACTAGGCAGTAACTGTGAGAATGTTCTTTAATGACTTTACCACAGGCTACCAGAAACATTTTTTAGTATCTCCAATACATTTAAAATAAGTGTAAGGCTTTTTATTTAAACTAACATAAAGTAAACATAGACCTTTACATTCAAATTCATTTTATTTCAAATAGATATTTTAATTGATTCTGTGATAGTGTTATGCCTCCTGCCATAGGCAAATGTATTAGGCACAATATATTAGCATAATGAAAAGGTGATCTCTGCCTCGTGAAACAGACAACCCACACCCTTTTCTTTACCTTCAGTGCTCCTGTATGACCACTCTATAACCTTTGGGGTCCTTACACTGTTCTCACCAGAAAAAATATACTGTTCTCTCCTCAGTTTAAACCTAATGTGGTCAAATCTGACCTTGCTTTTTCCTGCAAGATCTCCATAGCCCCTGTTTAGATATTAATCTGTACTAGTGATAGAAACATGGAGATTGCCACTCAGACCCACAGACCAGGATCACCTAGGCTGCTTTTATTCCTTTGCCGTGCATGTCCACTCCCAGATCCTGCTCTATCTTCTGCCTTTTCCTGACTGGTTCTTTTTCATGAAAAAATAGTTCAAACCTTTACTTGTCTTTAGGATCTCCCACAGCTCTACCCTTCTGCTGTTCTGTCTCTCATCTCTGTCAGCATCATTGCCACATTTACCAAACTTTGGTTCATCTTTCCTCTACCGATACTCTATCCTGGTTACTAATACCTTTCCTATTACCTACAGTCCTCTGGATACTATAAGTAGCTATGACTTTTAAGCCACTTATTTTTCAAATTCTTAGTTTTAAGAACAACCCTAATGAACTCATAGGGATTACTTTGATTTTAGAAATTTTTGTAAGGATTTTTGACAATCACCAGTCTCTTAGTTTGTTTTTCACTGTAAAGTCATACAATGGATGATATTCCAAATATATAATGCTTTTCAAATCTTTAAAGAGAACGTCATCATGCTTCTGAGGAAAAAAAATCCAAGAACAGTCTTAAGTATCTTGATAGTTTTCATTTAAAAGACAATAAAATTTATCCCAACCTTGCAGTAATTATCTATTACTTTTGTTTTCCCCATTTTACATTACTTTTCTTCATTTTTGTTCAAATGTTTGGTGCTTTGTACTTTTTCTTCAATTGTTATCTTTTCAGATATCATCTTATGATGCATAATAGACACCCAACAGAGATCACTTAGAAACACAACATAATCATTAATACAATTAGTCAGATGATTGAAAGGTAGAATATCTTTTCATTTATTCTCTGTATTCAAACAGATAGCAAGCATCATCGTGAAGATCTTGATGATGATAAATGAAGACTAACGTGTTTTTTTCCAGCTATCTTATTTTGATTGAAAGATAACACCTATGCTTAGTAGCTGGATTTATGCAAACATAGGGATAGCAATGTGGGCAAAAAAAAAGGAAACCGGAAATATGATAATGTACTCAGGAAAAAGAAAAGCAAGAAAATTAAAACTCAAGCAATCAATCTACACTGAATATTCTGCCCCAGGCAATGACTGTGTGCACAGACTGTGAACCTATAGTTTTCTTTCAAAACAACCCCATACAGTGTATGGATAAGTACTTTGAAATGGAAAAGCAGTGTTTTTCCCAGAATCTTTGAAGAGATTAAAGTGATGCTAGAACAACTCAGAGAAAAAAGAAGAAATTAGATGAAGATGTCTTCATTAAAATAAATCATGCTATTTCAAGACACAAATAACTAGTCAGGTATTACTGATTACTACCTCCATGTGGTATAACTATATAGAGAATAGTGCCCGTCAGATAGTTAGTAGATCTGATAAAAGTCATGATGCCTTATCATCTGTCAAATTTTAAAACAAAAAAATGCAATGTAGAACATAGCACAATGAAATAAAATTAAAAATAAATGAAATCAATAGAAAACAGGTTTTAGACAAGAAAATTATAAGAACAATTATAAGAGTATAATTATAAAAAGAGGAGGGAAATAAACAAAAACTTGAAAGAAATACACTGAGTGTATCAGAGTTAAGCACCACTTCTGGGTTAACAACAGCTGGCAGCTACACACCATGCAGCTGTCTGCTTACCACCACATCACCCCAGGGAGATGAGGAGGAGAGCCAGAGGGGCAAAAATGAGAAAACTCATGGGTTGAGATAAAGTAGTAGGTAATGCAAAAGTCTCAGNTCTTCATTAAAATAAATCATGCTATTTCAAGACACAAATAACTAGTCAGGTATTACTGATTACTACCTCCATGTGGTATAACTATATAGAGAATAGTGCCCGTCAGATAGTTAGTAGATCTGATAAAAGTCATGATGCCTTATCATCTGTCAAATTTTAAAACAAAAAAATGCAATGTAGAACATAGCACAATGAAATAAAATTAAAAATAAATGAAATCAATAGAAAACAGGTTTTAGACAAGAAAATTATAAGAACAATTATAAGAGTATAATTATAAAAAGAGGAGGGAAATAAACAAAAACTTGAAAGAAATACACTGAGTGTATCAGAGTTAAGCACCACTTCTGGGTTAACAACAGCTGGCAGCTACACACCATGCAGCTGTCTGCTTACCACCACATCACCCCAGGGAGATGAGGAGGAGAGCCAGAGGGGCAAAAATGAGAAAACTCATGGGTTGAGATAAAGTAGTAGGTAATGCAAAAGTCTCAGACACAAGCAAAGCAAAAGAAGGAATTCATTCACCACTTCCCAAGGGCAGGCAGGAGTTCAGGCATCCCCAGAAAGGCAGGGCACCATCAGGGTGACTTAGGAAGGCAAGCACTGTAACTGCCAACACTCCTCCTTCTTCCCCTAGCTTTTATTGCTGAGCATGATGCCACATGGTAGAGAATATCCCTTGGGTCAGGTGGGGTCAGCTGTCCCAGCTGTGTCCCCTCCCAACTTCCTGTGCACCCTCAGCCTCCTTGCTGGTGGGGTGGTGTGAGAAGCAGAAAAGGCCTNCACCACTTCTGGGTTAACAACAGCTGGCAGCTACACACCATGCAGCTGTCTGCTTACCACCACATCACCCCAGGGAGATGAGGAGGAGAGCCAGAGGGGCAAAAATGAGAAAACTCATGGGTTGAGATAAAGTAGTAGGTAATGCAAAAGTCTCAGACACAAGCAAAGCAAAAGAAGGAATTCATTCACCACTTCCCAAGGGCAGGCAGGAGTTCAGGCATCCCCAGAAAGGCAGGGCACCATCAGGGTGACTTAGGAAGGCAAGCACTGTAACTGCCAACACTCCTCCTTCTTCCCCTAGCTTTTATTGCTGAGCATGATGCCATACTGTAGAGAATATCCCTTGGGTCAGTTGGGGTCAGCTGTCCCAGCTGTGTCCCCTCCCAACTTCCTGTGCACCCTCAGCTTCCTTGCTGGTGGGGTGGTGTGAGAAGCAGAAAAGGCCTTGGCTCTGTGTAAGCACTGCTCAGCAGTAACCAAAACATCCCTGTGTTATCAACACAGTTTTCAGCACAAATACAAACCAGAGTCCCATACACTGGTTTGGGCTGGGACAGAGTTAATTTTCTTCATAGTAGCTATCATCTTATAACAGTCACATTAAAATAAGAAGGAATATTTACTTTTTTCAGAAAAAATAGAGCATGTTCAATTAAAATAGAGAGGGAAAACATAATATTTATCAAGGCTGCCATTGGAAGAGAGGTAAAAGTAGAGTCACTCCTGTAAGAGATGATCAAACTCCATGAATAAAAGAGATTACATAGAAGGGTAGTTAACTAATGACACTTCATTTGAAGTTTCCAACATCAGCATTTGAACAGAGACACAAAGTACCAAATACTGGGACCAGATGGTATCCTTACCCAGTCCAGCACAGCTCCTGGTGGATCTATCGGAACTCCATCAATTAATGCTCCATTCCAGGGCAGTGCTAAGTATCACATTTTGAACTACTAGCCTGTCTCATGTTAGGCAAGATGAGGAATCTATTCACAATGTTCATTTCAGAGCATAACTACAGAAAGCCATTTAGGCAGAGATACTTCTTGGGAGATGCAAACATAAAACAAGAGGTAACAAGGTTCAGATTCTGATTGACAAGTTAGTTATAAAAACTGTCAAATCCATAGAGAGAAACCTCTGAGGCAGCATGGATGGATTATCATAATGTTTTTGACTTAGGCCTCTGTTTGGAAATCTTGAAAATTCTGAGACTGTAAACTGTTGTGAATAAAACAGCAATTTTTAGACTTTTACTAATCTTCACCAAAGACTGATATTTAGCTATTCTTGATAACAGCTGCAGATCCTTTCATGAAACTCTTTCCTGTTTATTCTTCAGTATTTGCATTTTGACTACAGGGGTAAGGCCTAAAACACTTGCAAAGTGAGATTAAGAAGACTGGGCCAAGATGTTAAGAAGTGATGGTCTGAGGAAATAACAAATCATGATTTAAAAATACATAGTTCGTGTGTTCTTGATAAGATTAACAACAATGTATTTAAATCCATGAGCCAAAAAGTCTCAACTACATAGCACTAAACCCATCACAGAAATTTAGACTGTGAAAAAGACATGAAGCAAGATAAAAATAAAAAAGAAAGGTAAGCAGAATGTGATGTTATAAGGTATATCAGTAGTATCTGCTCAGTGTTGATGAAGAATAGACACTAAAAAAAGTCATGACAAAAAAGTTATAGAACCATGGAATAGTTTGGGTTGGAAGGGAAGTTTAAAGGTCATCTACCCACCCTCCCCTGCAATAAGCAGGAATGTCTTCAACCAGATCAATTTTCTGAGGCCCCATCCAACCTGACCTTGAATGTTTCCAGGAATGGGGCATCTACCACCTCTCTGGACAACCCAGACAGCTAAAAAATCTGTGTCCTTTGTGATGAGCACCACTTATACAGGAATTGGAAAAGGTAAGAATATTGCTGGAGGACCAGAAATTATTAAATGGATTTCATATTGGATTTCCACAGGCTGTTGGAAGCCAGAAGATCAGGTACTGCATTGATTCAAAAACCTTCACATTCAAAAGCCAAACCCACAAAGCCTATGAAAAAGAAAACCTTTTTCTTTGGACCAAATACCACTCAGAGAAAAAAAGAAAAATTCCTCCACAAATAATAATGAGAGAAAAAAAAGCTGGTAAATACCACTTTGTCATATCTAAGTGCCCCATGGTCAAAAAACTTCTGGTCTTATTTAGTTGGCATTTTTCTTAATCATACAGTCTCCAAAACTCTTGATTTTAAATATTTAAGCCATCTACCACACATATACAATATACTGACCTGTAAGGATACAACTGACACCAACCATCCTGAAACTTTATTGATTCATAGCCAAAGGAAATAAATTAATCACACAAACAGAACTACAACCCCACCCACCCCCCTCCAAACATGCACATACAGTAACTATTCATGGAAAATATTCCTGTTACTCTATGTAAAAAAGCTTTTAAATCCTACCAGTGATATCACTTCTTCAAAACATTGCCAAGTGTGGCTTTCTCCTCTTGCTAAGTAGAGATGGTAGCACAGAAACAACAGTCCTAATTTCAGCACGAGCAATTTCCCTGCATTGACTTCAGATGTGGAAAATACTAAGGCTGAAAAGAAAAATTATGCTGGTGATTATTCATATAAGGAGTAACTAGTTGTCCTTTTCAGAAAAGAAAGACTTAAATTCTTGTCCTACATTCTCTGGTTGACTTAATACCTTAATTGAACCAACCCAGAAGAATAAACAAACTTTTCAGACAAGGATGTGTGCAGAACAATAATTTACTAATGCTTTTATCAGTACAAAATTAGAGGGAAAAATGTGAGAAAGTCAGTGGATCAATTTGCCAATCTATTTTGAAAGTCTGTTGCTAGACAAAATGTAACATAAGTGAAGTTTTTCATAATCACAGCAAATTTTAAGTGGAAAACATAAGGACTTATTAAAATCCATTATGACGCTAAGGGATAAAATGAGGCTTCAGGAATTAAAAACATCTTTAGCTAAACAGAGTAATGAACATAAAAACATAGTAACTGAAGAATAAACAAGTGAGAAAATGCTTGGAATTTTTAAATGAAGTCATTGTGCAGAAGTTAGACCTTATTTCAAAAAAAGTCCTTTTCTTGAATAGGTAGGAAAAACAGTGCCTTAGCAGATGTAGACAAATCTGTGTGACTTTGTACAGAAAGAACTTGCTCTTAAAGGTTCCAGAATTTACCTTAATTAATAATTTTTTAAAATCTGTTTAATTAATTAAAGAAATTCAGAAATTAAAATGAAAACAAGTATTCTATTGATCATTTCAAGTCTGAATATAGCCTATGCATATGGAAGGGCAAATATCTCAGAAGACAAAATATAATAATACTTAGAGGAATTATCAGGAATCTGCTCCTGTTTTTCTTTGCAATGAAATAATACATGAAATAATTTGGAGGTTTCAGGGATAGGCCAATCTTTCCCTCTTTTATTATAGAAGTTGTGAAAAAGATTAGTGAAGATTAAAAAAGGAAAGTTTAAACAGAAATATAGAAGGGAACTAGACAAGGAAAGGTGGTAGGGTAACACTTGTTTGGTTGCTTTGGTTTGCCTGTGCTTTATTAACACTATTTTTTTCCCCTCCAGTAATCTTTTACCACCTATGCACTTTTCATTATAGGGGAAAATTTACAATTATATCTTCGTTTTAACTAAGTACTCTAGGTCTGCCTTTCAGCAGGCACAAGGAAACAAATCCACAGATTTGTGCAGAGAAACTCCTTGCTTGGCCTTGTCTGAATGTCAGGCACCCACCAAAGCTGCTCTTTGTCAGCTGGACAAGGGAGAGAAAATGTGGGAGGCCCAGCCACGGTAGCAGCTGTGACAGCTGTCACTCAAGAAGGAGACGTCCTCAAAGAGCGGAACTCCTCCCAGGAGGAGGGATCCGAGGGCGGTACCGTGGTCTGAGGCTTGCCCCCTCTTCCAGAAGGTTCTGTTAAGTTTGACAGTTTATTGGTTAATACTCTTTGTACCCTCCCCTCAAAAATTTTTATTGGACCCTCACCCTGTGTACCCGCCCCCTTGCTGTACCCTGATTTGTCCGACCCTAATGCTCCACCCTGTTTCTGCTCCCCTTTTAAGCCTGTGCAGCCATATGCCAGGCGGAGTTGTCCCTCCATTTCTCTCCTTCCCGGACCCCTGTCCCCTCCAATAAAGGAGATTTCAGGGGAGACCCCCTCCCGCAGCCTCTCGCCTCCTGCCCGTTACTATCGTGCCTCGCCAGCTTCTCTCCAGGGACCGCGCCTCCTCAGCACGACCCAGCCGTGCACGCCTTGGAGGTGCCAGCCACAGCTGCACCTTGGGGCTCCCCAGCCGGTGCCTTCAGCGGAGAGCAGCCAGGATTCCCGGGCATATTACAACAAGAAAATAAAATAAAAGGCTTGCAGGTTGAGATCAGGACAGGGAGAGATCACTCACTAATTACCTCCATGGGAAAAATGGGCTCAGCTTGGGGAAATTAGTGTAATTTATTGCCAATCAAATCAGAGTAGGATAATGAAAAGTAATTGAAACACCTTCATTCCACCTCTCCCTTCTTCCCAGGCTGATCTTCACTCCTGATTTCTCTATCATATCCCCTCAGTTGCAGAGGAGGGTGGGAAAATGGTCTGAGTTCAGTTCCTCACATGTTCTCTTCTGCTCCTTCCTTCTTAGGGGAAAGTCTCCTCAAACTCTCCCCCTGCTCCAGCATGGCGTCCCTCCTTCAGGGGACAGCTCTCCGTGAACTTCTCCCATGTGAATTCTCCCCATGGACTACAGTTTTTTACAGACTGCTCCAGTGTGGGTCTCCCACAGGGTCACACGTCCTGCCCTCAAACCTGCTCCAGCATGGCGTCCCTCCTTCAGGGGACAGCTCTCCGTGAACTTCTCCCATGTGAATTCTCCCCATGGACTACAGTTTTTTACAGACTGCTCCAGTGTGGGTCTCCCACAGGGTCACACGTCCTGCCCTCAAACCTGCTCCAGCATGGGCTCCTCTCTCCTTGGGTCCAGAGGTCCTGCCTTGACCCTGCTCCAGCATGAGCTTCCCACAGGGTCACGGCCTCCTTTGGGTGTCCACCTGTTCTGGCATGGCGTTCTCCAAATGCAGCAGGGGGAACCTCTTCTCCTCCCTGGGCCTCCGTGGGCTGCAGGGGCACAGCTGCCTCACCATGGGCTGCACCACTGCCTGCAGGGTGGTGATGAATCTCCCCCTCTTTCTTCGCTGACCTTGGTGTCTCTAGCGTTGTTTCTCTCTCACTTGTATATTCTCACTTCTCTCTTCTCTGGCTGCAGTCACTGTTGCCCTTGCACTGGGGTTTTTTCGCCTTCCCAAATGTGTTATCCCAGAGGTGCTACCACCATCAACAACGGGCTTGACCTTGGCCAGAGGCAGGTCTTTTTGGGAGCTGGCGGGCATTGTTTACGTTGGCCATGTGGGACGCTTCTCGCAGCTTCTCACAGAAGCCACCCTTGTAGCCTCCACACTACCAAAATCTGGCCATTCAAACACAATTTAGAAACTTTATTTTTTATTTTTTTTGGTACCATATTTTCTGAATCTGTAAATTTACGCTCTATACTTATCTAAAAAAGATTGACCTCCTTTGTACTTCAAAATTGTTTTCATTGCAACACCATAGGCATAATAACTGTTCATTTTGCTAAAGAATTCCTACTATTGATTTTGATTAAGGAAAGTAATTTCCAATGTCAATAAATTTAATAAAATGAGAATAAAAGCATCTCTACAGAGAAGATTGCATCAACCCAGCCAAATGATCAAGAGAATTTTTCTCATGGGCACAAGCCTTATGTAAAGTGGGATATTCATGGCCTATTGATGCTTGAGCATAAGATCAATAATCCTGTAAATGCTTATATACATAGTTCATACAGTTTTATATAGACTATTCAGATGGATCTCATAATTCAAATAGATCTTAGATGCATGGAGTTGCACAGATTGTCCATTGCTTTCTGTTATATAGACTCTTAAATATCAGTACTACACCATTAATCTAGTCTAGCCTCATTTGAGCACCTGAAGCTAGACAATATTAATTCAACACATATTCAGTCCCTCTTGATACATCCTTATTTATGACCAGAGTTTTTAAGCACAGCAGCAAAAACAATATTAGGCTTCTTTTGCTGTCATCTCATTGTCATGTTGCAGTAAACTCCAGATCTGGAGTGTAAGAAACAATAACAGTAGTATATTTATAATATAAATTGCACACAATGCTATGTGCATGCAAAACAAACTTGCATGATAAAATACAGCATAAAAGAAAGAACTTATACATCTTTTTTCTCATACCATGGTCATTCAACATTTTAATTCCCTTCCTTCCTAAAGCTCCAATTAGGATAATTAAATCAAGTGATAACATCTTATTTTGAAAAATAGATGCTGTTTCACCATATGGTTGTGTCAAGAGAAATGCCCCTTCAGATATCAACAAATGAGAGACACCCTTGACAGTAATATTTGCAGCCAAAACTAATATGAGTTTCTAAGACTGATTTTTCAAGAAAAAAGAAATCTGATGTGATAAATGTCTACACATTTACAGCTAACATAAAGCAGGGCTTAGAAAGGTAAATCACCCCATTGCAGATTGCAACTATTCTTTTATATGCTTATTATGTTAAAATAAGTACTGACAATAGTGTGACTTAAAATACTGCGAATGACAACAAGCAAGTATAACCTAAGAAAATTTATTATGTTATCAACATTATTAAAAACTATTTGCTGCTACTTTGATAAACATATTAGTCTCTATGTATTTTAAGCCAAAGAACTTGAAAAATAGAATAAGCAATGCCAGTTATGTCCTCTCACATTATCCTCTGCTTCTCAAAAGAAGTAATAATCATAATTTGCAAATAAATAAAAGAAGGAAGTATTTATATTTTAATTGGCTCTCACTAAAATATAAGAAACTCATTTTATAGAAAATTACGTATGTTCTAAATGCACTTTCTATCTAAATAAAGGTGAAAATTAAAAATGTGTCAGAGATTTTTTCCATTACAGAGAGAATACAGTTATGAAAATATGTTCGATAGCAATTAAGAAATAATTTAAAACAAGAAAAAAGCCTTAAATGCTTCTAGCTTTCAACACCAACTTACAAAACAAGATTTAAATTTCATTGTAATCCAGATGTTCCAAGTGTTTGTTTTCAATGGAATCTTTTCTGCAAATAAACTAAATCCTCTAGTTCTGCTGATCTACGACAACACAATGGAGCGATGATGACTTAACCCATTGTTGTCAATAAACACTAAGATGTATTTTAATATGAATAACACAGTGACAGAATCAGCCAATATGAAGACTATAATGCAGTCATTCATATTTCATGAATGATTATCTAGAATGAGGAAAGCAGCTAAACCTAATCTGACATAAATAATGAATATTTTTGTTTGGTAAAGTGTATTGAGATAAGCTTTTTCCTGTTTTGCAACCAAAAATTAAGCTATTTAACATCTTAGGTTTATCACTTCAAAAAATGTTATTTTCTTATCAAGCTGAAATTATAGCAAGTCATTAAAGGGTAACTTAATTTTTGTTGTAATTATTAAGCACAACCTTTTTCACGCAAGAAGTTATTTTCCATTATTTACAGTTTTTTATATTTTATCTATTCCCATATAATTGCCTTCTTTTAATCGCTCCTTTTGACAGTCTCTGTCTTTCAAATTCACGTATAAGTTTCTGCTTACCTATGTCTTAGGAATTGTCAGAATATGAAGTTCTGGTATAAACACAGTTGCACTGATATAAAGAAAACAATCTTTTGTTGGGTTTCTCTTAACAAACTTTAGCCAAATAAATAGGCATCTGACCTAAGGCTCCATTAAGAGAGAAATGAGCTTCCACCGAGTTATTCATGTCGCTGATTTCAGAAATTCATTTTAGAACAGGATGAATCACTTTATATAGAGTTGTCTATCTTTCTCTTAAGAGTAGAAGTCTTATACTGCTAAATAGTACCACCTATTTAAATATGGAAGAACTCAAATTATGTGATTTGTAACAGATGACCTGCAATTACTCTAGAAGCAAAATTACTCTGAGGATTTATTCCTGTTCAGACCAAGAAAAAGCATCATTGCACTCTTATCTGTACAATCTTGTCTTTCTCAAGCCTCTTCTGGATAGCAGACAGAAGGACATGTGAGTCCTTTCTAAAGACAGCCTCCCACAGTGGGAATGGTGACCTGTCTAATAGCAGCAAAAATTTCTCAGTGAGCAGGTGGACTCTGAAACTTCCCTCCTGCCAACCATAGGCCTCCCTCTGCTCCAGTCAGCTCAGCACCATGTGCTCAGTAGCCAAAAAAAAAAGTTTATAAGCCAGTAGCCTTTTTTACTTGATTGCTAACCCCTCCCACAAACTGCATCATTTGTCATAGGGCCTAGCTGCACTCAGTTCTTTAAAAGGTAATCTGTAATAGCAGTTGTGTGCCTAAGGACCAGGTGTTTATTTGTTCTTGTCCTAAGTACATTCAGTGAATTAATTTAGAAAATCTGTGCAGGTTCTTTATCTTTTTTTGAGCATAAAGCTTATGTGAGCAACTACATGATAAATAGAGAATCAAGATATAAAGTCAATAAAACTGTGGCAAATGGGGAAAAGTGAAACAGAGGCTGGCCAGTATCTCAGAGGGAATGAAGGTGGTAAGTAGGGTGAACCTGGGAGGAGAAAATAGTAAATTATATGACTGAGATTATAAATTGTTCTTTTTTGAGCAGCCCTGCATGAATTCAGTGGAGTTCTGTTTACAGCAGAACAAAAAAAAATCTGTAATTTCTTTGACATTTGCATTGATTTCAACCTTTGGCTCTGGCACCTGGGTTGGCCTCCCTAATGCTGGCAAGGGAATGCTAAGAGAGGGTGGATGAGATAACTTGGCCACTTGATGTCCTAACAACTGACACATACACAAACAGCAGGCATAAGCTTCATTTCCTAAAGAAATCGGGCTGAAGTGCTGCTCTGGCACCTCATTGTTCTTTCAGTGGCAGTTGTTTTTTTGTTTTACATTATCATACAACAGTTTATGTGTTGTTAATTCACATTTTCATTGGTCTGAGGTAAAAACAGACGCCAACTGAGTCCCTGTGCCAAAATATTCCCCAAAAGCTTTGGTCTTAACTGTCTGTCTTTCCTTCAGCCAGGTATCCTGCACAGAGTAAATATTAATTGCTAATATTTTTATACGATGCAGCTTTATATTAAAATTAGAAAAATATGGAATGCTCAAAATGTACACTGTTTTTACACTCAGTGGCAATGCTTTTCATAACTGCCATTCAGTCTTAACTGTGCTCTAGTCATTACCAAAGCCCAGTTGAGGACAACTTTGTCTTGAATGTTCTCCTTTAATAAAAGAGATCTGGCATGGGCTGATAATTGGCACAGTGAGTTGTATTGTATGTCTTTCAAAGTTTGTGGTAAAGGGTTTTTTCCAGAATAAATGAGCATGCCCTTAGCACATTCTCACATTCCGGTAATTTCTGCCTGTCAGAATGGTGGACTTTGAGTGCAATTAAAGTAGTGACATACAAATGTAATTAGGTGTGTGTTACACACAGAAGTTGAATGGTGACAAAGTTCATTGTACAGTCAGTGAAAATTCTCTTGAGCTCCTGATATGTCGATGCTAAACCTGACAGTCAACTAGTTCAATCAGCTGCAGTTTCCCTTGTCCTTGTTTATGTCCGATGTTTTATTGTCCATGACTTCCTCAAGTAATTTTCATCTACTCTATAAATGGATGCTATTTCTAATGTTTTTTTTCTCTTTTTTTAGGGAACACCAAGTGTGTTTCAAAGCACAAAGGGAGAAGAGTGCACGTGAGCTACATGCTTTGGATGGCAGATGATTTATGAGTCTTGACAAGGCAATTTAAAGATTTTCTATTGCTGCATTCAAAATATGGTTTGTGTCTAACAGGAACTCCTATTACTATTAATTACCACTTGAAACAAAGTCATAGTTGCTGTGACATAAAATATGGAATATTATTTTGAAAAGTACACACTTAATCATGTATCATAGTTGAATGAGTTCAGAATCAATGTAAAGAAAATTTGAAAATTATTTGCCGCAGCTTCTGGTGTATAAACTGAAGCAAAATCCTTTTTATCACATAAGAAAAATAAAGGGGACAATAAAGGGGAAAAAAATAAAACATCCACGGCAAGTTAGTTAATTAAATATATCTTGGCAGTTTCAGTCATATTTAAAGTCATCTTTGGCAGATTACAGGCCTGGATTTGCTGCATTTCTATTCTAATAATAATGCAACATAACGTAAGAGGATTGCTTCACTGGACTATTTACTACTGAAGAGAAAATTGCTTTTATAATTATACATCCCCAATAAAAGTTACAGAAATATTGAAGACCATAAAAAAGTCATCTACCAATTATAAGGTTTGAATTCTCCGTTACACGTGTACAACACTTCCATTACTGTTAAAAGGATTTAGGAACCTACATTGAAGGATAAGCATAGCTGGTTGGATTTTTCATTGTAATTTGCATTGTAGTTTTTCCTGATAAATATTGTCTAGTGTAAAATTGTATTTATTATAACTTGTCATTTTTAATGGCTATAAAAACAAAATAACTATCAAGTTTGTGATAGAACATATGTGTAGGGATACCAAAAACTTAATTTCTATCTTCTTTTATTTGCCCCATATGTAAAAACCAGGATTCTAGCCATGTAACATATTGTCTAACTCAAAGGAAGCTGTTTCTGATATATATAGATAGATATATAGATATATAGATATATATGTACCCTTAAACTGTCTCGATGCTTACTTTGTCTCCTGGAACTCACCTGGTCATTAGGTCATTAGAAAACACACTATCTTCTTCTCGGCCAAGGAACCTATTTTTCTATTACAACAAAAATTATTAAGCTAACTCTTATAAATATCTCCAACAATGACTTTCTATTAACCCTTAAATGTACATCTGTTATCTAAGCCATATTGTCCATACTACCTAATAACTTTTTAAGTAATGACTTTGGCTTTGCTTCTAATAATTTGGAAAGTAGGGATTTTTTTTTTCAGGAGCCCAAGTATCAATTTAGAAAGCTGTGCTGTAGTAAAAATAGAAAACTTGGTCTTGATATCATTTGCATCAGCGAGACCTATTTTATGGCAGCAATGATTATGTTATGCCTTCTGCTAGGAAGGGAAAATATAAGCAAAGAACTGTTTTAAGCAGATAAATTGCAGACAAGGAAATGCTAAATCTTCCTCTCTTCCTGAAGCTGGAACAGTAATGATATGTCATTTTGAAGGGGATTATTGATTAGTGACAAAAGAATATTTACTGGTTGTGCCATTTGTTGTATCAATACAAAGAAAGGGGATTAGGTGCCACATTTGTCTGTGATGCAGAGGGATTACTGTGCTCTGTAGATCTGCTAAGTATAGAAAAGGCCACTTCTTGAGAGACATCTGTTAGTTTGGATGTTACTCAGCTTCTGTTTCCCACCAAGATCATTGCAAATGAGAGAATGGGTAAGTCATTGGCAGGAAATACTCTGCCTGAGTTATTCTTACTCTGTTGAGCATATGGCTCCATTATCTGTCACCACTTAGACCCATGCCACTTAATTTTGTTGAAATAAATGAAATGCTTATTGATTTCTAAATGCTCATGGGATACAAGTGATTCTCGTGGATAAATTTGATCATGAGGGCTTTGCTTCATGGGCTTCACAAGAATATTTTTTTCTCTTAGGGCCTTGATTTCAAATTAAAACAAGCATAAGAGATTTTAAAAGAATGTGTTATGCTTAATGCCATTAATTCTATTTTTTTCTAACAAATGTCTCTAATTAACCTAGAGCTGCCCCTTGAGACAAAAAAATTTTAAAACTCCATTCAAGCACTTTTTCCCTGCTCTGCCAGTTCTTGCCTAATTTTTCATGTGTCCATGGCTTTCTAAAATAAGAAATGAATTGCATTTTTTTCCCCCAAGCATCAAGGTAATTCATTCCAGAACTAGTTCTGTAAAGAGTGATCTAAAAAATAATTGAGCACACAAAGTGTGACATTTTAAAGCACATTAGAAGACATTCATTGCTTTGAAGACCTTACTGAGTGGTATACAGCAGCGAAGAGCTGAAGAGATGATTAAGTCAATTAATAGTCACAGAGAATTACAAAATATTTGCAATATGTCACCCTGACATGACCTTATGTACTCTTGTATTGATACAACATCACAGCGAAAACATCGCAAGGCATTATCAAGGCACCCTGTTGTGATTACTTTGTGGTTTTCCATAACTATTTGACACTATTTTTATCTTCCTTCTCTTTCCTCTTACTCATGACTTCTTAGAGGAGTCAAAGTATCTCACACTGTATATCTCTTTCCCTCTTTTTTACTATGTTTTTTGTTGTTTGTTTTCTTTTCTTTTGGGGTTGATTTCTTTCTTTTTTTTCTGGTGTGGATAATTTTCAGTGACCTGGTTTTATTTGTTCATCATTTTATGACTTTACTAAGGCAATGGCAAAGATCTTATTCTCTGGGTATTTTCTGGTCATAAAAGAAGAAAAGGTTTATAAACTCTTACTGACTATTTAGGAATTATAGTCAGGGATCAAAAAATATACAAGCCCCTGTATTCCAGAAGGATACAGCTAACTCAGCCCTTTGTGAGCCCTGATAATATAATTATAATTTAAAGAAGTATGGTGACTTTTTAAAAGGCAAATTTCAAGCCTTCAGTATCTCAAATTTCAGCCCTAATGCAAGATGTGAGAGGTACAGATTCAACGGAGCATATGGCTTTAAAGTTATTACAGATTTAGAGCACAGAGCCATTTCCAGTCCTGTGAAATTACTTCCCATGAAATATAATCTTCAATTTGCATTTTATTCTCGTTTCCTCCATTATTTTATTCTCCATTTATATTTTAACTCCCGCAGCACTCACTACTGGATAATGCCAGCTGATGAGTCAGTCATGAAGGCAGCACAGACACTATGATAACTAAGTTTCATTTTCTAGTCTCTGAAGAGGCAGCCACCAGCTTTGTTGCAAAGAAAAATTACTCATATTGCACATAAGATATGTGGATATTCAGAGTGAGTTTTATATGATGTTCAGTATGAAATTAAAAAGGAAAATATAATGATTTTATCTCAAAGAAATTATAACAGTAGCTAAAGGTAAGTTTGGGAGCTTTATGGTTGATGAATATGCAAATAAAAACAAGTATGGAAAAGCTTTACTCTCACTGTTCCTCTCTCTCTTTTCACATGGTAGCCCAAAGTAGTCCAAACACAAAGACAGGAGAAAGTTTATGGAATATGTGAGCTCTGGGTACCCTGGATGTGTTAATGCCACATAGACATGAGTGCTGTTAAAAGGTCCAGAGTAAACAATGTTCATTTTGATCTGGGAAGACTGTGGTTTGGATTCTTGGAGATTAGATGCTGCAAATGAAACCTTGGCTGTAGTAAAACAGGTTTCTTATCTGATCAAAAATGGTGAGTATAGGAGGATTGTAGAAGAGCTGCAGAATTCTGTATGTAAAACATCTGATGTAAAACAGCTGACTTCTAGAGTTTAGCTGGTCATCTATGGTTCTCTTTACTGTAAATGGAGATGAATCAGAATAACAAATTCATCTCATTAAAAAGTAAATAGCTAAAATAGATTAGATTAATCACACCAAAAAAAGCATTAATTTCTCATTTTCAACAAAAACAGCCTCTCTGATTAGCTCTGGATGTATACATCACAGATGTTTAAAGTTATGCTAGATACATCTTCTCTTCAGAGCACAATTCTTCCATGAATGTTTGAAAGATTTTGGATTTTTTATACCTATAGCAACGTATAAAATTGAAACTCAGAAGATTGCAACCTTTACATCCATAGAATTTTTCCTACATGATGCAAGAAATAATCATATGTAAATAACAAGCGGCACAAATATTTCACAGATGCGTTGCACCAACAATCCAAAAAATGCTTCTGAATCTTATAGACAAGCCAGTTAATTAAAAAAGTATTATTAATAATGTTAATGGTAGTATTAAAAACTGCCTTCAGTTAAAGTAAGAAAATCTGATTAAATTTTGCCTTTTTTTAATCATTTGCTGAGAAGCAGAAAATGATAAAATCTACCACCTGCATTCTTCTCCTCTGTTCTTTTCTGACATGCTGTCACTCCTTATTTGTTTGCTTAGTATTTCTGTGATAACAGAGGAAGGGAGGCAGCAGTCCACAGGAAACCAACAGAGAGGTAGTGAAAATTATAAAGAACTGGGGGGCGGGTTTTGACTAGGTGGGAAAATATATCATAGCCTTATCTTCTGGTAACATATTTAGACAATCTATTACAATATGATGTTAGGCACAAAACATGGCCACTAATGAATTATACTAATATCAGTCAATCAGTCTGAACAATATTGTCTTCAAGGGTTAATGCTTTTAAGTTTGAATAGTCTCACAAGGCTTATTTGTTCACACTGTTTCTAAAAACTAAGACAGCATATTTTAATTTAAGTTCTGAAAAATCCAATTGACAAATTTTACATGTTCTAGACAGAGTATGAAGGCTTGGAAGCCATTTCAAGCCAAAGTAAACAGAGAGAAAAACCTAAGTTGTTGCGTGTGTGTGTTAAAGCAAGCAAATATAAATATGGTTTTAGCCTTCTATTTTGAAGAAGCAGTGCAGCAAAGAATGCTCATAAATTAGTTTCCTAATAGTTTTGAATTTAAAAGTGACTAACTGTGATTCAAATCACACTTATGAAGTTTTTTTCTGTATTAGATCTTTGCTTACTAAGAAAAAGAATAATACTAACATGTTTTGAAAAGTCTTGATACCCACAATTGTCCAGATGTTTAATTTTATAAACATTAAGATTGAATTTTTTAACAGAAATCTGAATTTTGATTTAGCAAAAGTTAAACTAAGAAGCATAATCAGGGGTGCTTGTCCTTGATATATGAGAATAGAATAATAATGAATGTTGAATAAAAGTTTTCTATTACCTAATTAGTATAGTAGAAGTTATGCCTTGTGATTAATTCATGGTTTACTCTCTTTACCCAGAAAGGCAGCAATCATAGATAGGTCTCTTGAAGTCCCTATTTCCCCAGCTGTTGATAAATGACATCAGTTGAAATTTCTCCTTATGCAAGACTGAGCAAGTGAACCCTCTGGCCTGGCAGGGGTTTATGGTCTTTACTATTTCCCATGGCTTAGCTGAGCCTACTGCTCCTTACAAGCAAGCTGTGACTGTTTTGCTTTTTGCTACAGAGAATCATCTGAAATGAATTTTAGGTATCTTCTAATTTTTTTTGTCTTCCAAATCCTTTCCTTTCCCCAGCATGCTTCTTTCGTAGCTGGAGATAAAAAGAAGATAATAACCGTGGTACCCATATTTTTGCAATAGTTTTGTAGACTTCAGTTCACCTCTCATCATATCTAGAGTAGAAATGAAAGAACATAGAGTACCAATGCTATCCATTTTTGCAGAGTCATTACGAGTGGGGCAGAGGTAAAAGAACTCTGTACTTTACAGGAGAAAAATGTAAAAGGATTGCTTTTCTTAATAAGTTATTTCATTCTTTCATTCTGTCATGGGCTAGCTTGCTCAACAAAGCACGAAGAGACAATGCAAGGCCCGCAGATTAGTTCAATAAGTCAGATAATACAGTGAGTTATTCAACTCTGTAATATTAAGCATTGATAATTTCTAAGGGTAGCTGGCTCCTTAAGATTTGATAATGTTCTGGCTCAAACAAATAGGGGTTTAAAGCTGACCCCAGCTTTGGGGTCCCTTGGTTTTAGGAGTTTGACAGAGCAGCCAAAGATCTCTCTCCCTCACCTTCTTTCTTGCTGTAGTGTAGTTAACACTTCACTGAAAATTCCTCAGATCAAAACTTTTTTTTTTTTAGCCATAGCTCACTGATAGAAGTGAGAGGTGGAAACAGATAATGTGGAAAAAAGTGAATGAGAACATGAGCATTGCTCTAATTCTCAGGGATGGCAGCAGCACTAGAGGTAGTCCAGGCAAGAGGTCTGTCTCATTGTTTTGAAAATGGTGCTACTGCCATGCAAGATAAGCAAAAAACAGCTGGATTTTATTGTCACTCAGTTTTCTGTTTTAACATTTCTTATTCAGGAGAACTAGGTGTGTGTAATGCACTAGTGCTACATGAATACTGGTAATCCAACTAGGAGGCAATCCTAAAACCTCAAACTATAATACCTTCAAAAAGTAAAGAAAATTATAGGGAAAAAAATGTACTGCAAAATCAAAAAAAGAAAATAAGAGAAAGCTTTCTAACAGATCTGAATTTGCTGGGTCAAGATATTATTTTGAAAGGTATATTTGGGATTCCATTGTAATTCCTAATTTGAGATCACATTGTAAAAGGAAGTAAAGAAGTCAAATAAGGAAAAAGATTATTAGAAGGTCCTAATAAAGATTTTTCTTAAAAGTATCATGGACTGAAGAACATTATGAGAGCAGATTGGAAGTACTATCTGAGAAACTAGATGATATTGTGGTAGAATGAGATACAAGAAGAAAAATCTTCGTACATACATAACTTGAGAAAACCAGCCTGTTCTTTCCCTTTGACTTTTTTCCTGTGATTCAATTGGAAATGATCAGAGGGGCTTTTTTTCTTCGTCTGTTGTATAGCTTTGAGGGACAAATTATTTTTAACTTAAACAGACAGATGTAGCTTTCACAGAGTGTAGGTTCTTTAATTGAAAAAAGCCATGAAACAAATTTGAGTTAAAGGAGCTTTTGTGTCATCACCACATAATTGATACTCCTCTGAAGACACCAAAGAATGGGAGTATTAATTTAAGTTTAAAAAAAGAAAAGTCAAGATTCTAATGAAACTACAGAACATAAGTTGATTTCTTTTCTGTTTTTTTTTCTTTTATAATTAAGGCAAAGACTGGTACTGCAAAACCAATTTACAGATCAAGAATATGCTGTTGATTAGAGAAGCTGGTTTCTTTAAAATCTTAAATAAAATATTGATATTTCAATGTCGCTTAGAGTTGTGTCAAAGTCATAAGTCATTCAGACAATGGAAAATGTCAAGAAAAATATTTCTGGGAGTACTGAGTTATATAGCTCTGACAATAAGCAGTTTTATGTCTTTGGTGTTTTGTGATGTCTAAAACATCCACCTTCTCCAGAATGGGCTCCTCTCTCTACAGGTCTGGAGGTCCTTTCCAGGCCCCTGACCCAACACAAGTTTCCCATGGCTTCACAGCCCTCTTTTGGGCATCCACCTGCTCTGGCATGAGTCTGCTTCATGGGCTGCAGGTGGATCTGTGCAGCCCTGTAGTCCTCCATGGGCTACAGGGACACAGCTTCTTCACCGCTGTCCTCTCTACAGGCTGCAGAGGAATCTCAGCTCCTCCCCCTTCTTGGTATCTGTAGACTTCTTCCTCTCACATGTTCTCACTCCACTCTTCTCTGGCCACAATTACACCTGCACAGTACCTTTTTTTTTTCCTTCTTAAATATATAATCACTGAGGCTTTACCACCATTTCTAATTGACCCAGCCTTGACCAGAGGCACATACATCTTTGGAGCCACCAGTAACTGGCTCTGCTGGACATGTGGGAAGCTTCCGGCACCTCCTCACCAAAGCCACCCCTGTAACACCCCCACTATCCAAACCTGGCCATGGAAACCCAATACAGAGAACTCTGGCTGGGATGCTAAGGATCCTAGAAGTTATGAAGTATCTGGGTCTACACCAGGAAAGGTAGACCCAGACCATAGCCCATAGCTTTGTCTGCTGAGCAGCTGGGTACTTGGAGTTGGAAATGCAAGTTTGGGGGAGGTTCTCAACTCTCCACCAGGCAAGCTGAGAGGAAGCCAAGAGCCTTGAAGCCTTGGCTAGACAGAGCAACCTGGCAGCCAGGACTCACAGCTCATCAGCTTGCCATGTGGACTACTGAAGAGCTGGTAGCCTGGAAGCCCACCATCAGCCTTCATAAAAGGCAGCTGGGTGAGCTAGCATTGCGGATTGCTGTTGGAAACCTGCCTCCTTTCTGTCATAACTTCGTGAAAACTGAACTGTCTCCTGCAAACACTTCAGTTTTGATGAATTTGCAGTCTCTGCTCCATCTAACAATTTCCAAAACACTGATTCTGGAGTCTATCATTTGGGAAGTAAGGCTCTTCAGTACGAAAACAAATGTTCTCAGGAAACACAGAGTTTTGTACAACTGGCAAACAAAAATCCCCACTAAACTAATTGAGATATCCTTTCATGCATGACGAATGAAAGCTTCTTTGCCTGGCTTCTTTTTAACATTTTTAGTTTGTTGGGTTGATCAGCTACAATATTGAAAGGGAGAATACTGTTGCTTGCTTGTGCACTTTTTCATCAGATATTTGTCTGTTCTGAACATTATTTTGGAAAGCGTTGCCACTACTGGAATTACATCAGTGAAGTAACTCAGCAACTGACTCCATGATTAAAATATTGATATTTCTATAGATTAAAAGCTCCATCTAATACTGAAAAGAGAAAGTTGAAGTACATTAATATGCATTTTTTCTCTTTTTAATAGTCTACATAAATATCAGGTTTATTTAATCTATATTGATTTTTATTTAATCTAATGTTTCTATAACCTGAAAGACCAGGTATAAAGAAAGGAAGCTGATTTTTGAATTTTCATATTTTTAGGATAATTTTTCCACAAAAGAAATGTCATTTTCTTGTTACTCTTTATTCAATAAATCTTTCTGTATAAGCTGAGAACAACATAATGTGATAAATAACTTTGAACAACTGTGTTATTCCGCCTTTAAACACAGAATGGCATTGAGATTTTGTGGGGTTTTTATCTCTGGTCTCTGTAAACACTCTTTAAAAGATATATTTTATATCAGTAAAGCAGATTCCAGATAGTTCAGAAGAGCATAAATGAATGTAGATAACACAATGGAAGTATTTCAGGAAAGGTTCAGCAGTTCTCAAGAGTATCCTTCACACAAATGTAATGTCACTGCACTAGAAATTTCTGGATATTTTGAATTTCAAAAGGACTGTGTGTTATTCATTTAGTATGGCTGGGAATTTCAAAGGGACAAAGGAACTGAATTCAAAGCCAATAAGAATTGTTGTTTTGAGGTTTTTTTAAATACATCCTCTCTCACTGTATTCCTTTTTTTTTCCTAGTAGTCAACATTTCTGTGAGAACTTGTTTTGTTGGAGCTTTGGGGTTTGTTTCAGTTTGATTTTTTTAAAATTCTGTCATTGGATCTAATTTGGATTTCACTATGTTTTGTTTGCCATAACACTGATGTGAGGCTAAATTTTGTAGGTACTGTGCAGTAGTACCTAATTATATCAGGTGCCCAGAAACAGAGATAACAACAGATCTCTGAAAAAAAGACACCAACAAAGGCACAGATTCATTTGTGTTATTTCAGTGAGAATATATTGGTTCTAGCAAACACCCTGAAATCACCAGAAATGTTATCATTTATAGCAATGTCAGGGCTGCACTGATCTTCAGTGCAGAAAATCACAGCACACTCACATAACTTCTAGTTGCCTAAACTTACTGAAATCAATACTATGCTCAATTTTTTTTTTTTCAGAGAGTGGCTATGGATCACATTTACCTTTCAACTGGTGTAGACTGTCGATTTCAAGAAGGCAGTCAAATCACCTGGACATTCCAAGTATCTAGACCTTTCTTTCATGGTTCAAAGCACCATTCCCTGAGAATGTAACACTTTGGATTAAACTCTGAAAAGATCATAAATGCTGTGCAAACACGCTGCAGAAGCTGAGGCATCATTTTGATATATGAGTACTTGAATGTTAGCTTCTTGTGTCTCCTGCAATAAGGAGAAGAAAAATGAAAGAGGAAAAAAGGGGAAAGAGGAAAAGGTGTGTAATCAGATATATTGACCTTGTTTCATGGGAAACAGAGAGGGAATTGGGCTGTTAAGCTCCTGTATTATGTAAGAAATCAAAAGTTTTAACAGGATTTCTGTAATAAATTATATATTCTGATCAGAAAATCTCCTCCTCCATTTCTGATTTTTGAACAGTGAGAAAGTGTCTGTGCAGGTAAAAAATATTAATTTCTTTCTAGGTTCCATTTGAATTTGATCCAGAGAATATTTTGTGAAATATGACTAAGAGGTTTTGAATGTGAACCAAGGGTAGTACTTTGAAACATCAAAATAGAGATAAAAATAATTGTGCTATAGGTAGTAATACTGGGAATCCCAATTTCAGGGCCAGAGTAGCAGACAAAGAAGTTCCTGTTGCTTTTGCCTCTTTCTACTGTCAATGAAAGTTCAAGTATTTCATGGTCATTAGATAAAATCTCCTTCCTATCTCTTATAAAATTTTCAATGAGTATTATAAAGAAATAAATTTTGCATTGACACCATCCAAGGAGTAATTAAAAAAATCTCCTTAGTTACCAAGTTCGGTGCTTTATATATTTACTAGTACATATCTGACTTCTGCATTTTCCACCACTCCGGCAAGTTTTGTAACTAAGTTGCATAGATCATATTATGTAAGAGTTTCCTAAAAGCTTTTACCTGAAAGTGTCAGTAAATACTCAGGTATTCTACAATTAAAAAAAAATTACACTTTTGAGTGTCATTTTTTTAGTTCAAATTTTATTTTTTCTGTCCCCTCCTCCCTTCATCCTTGCTGAATCATTTCTGTCATAAATTAAGCAGTTCTCCAGTTGTTTAGTAGTTAGTAGACAGCTTCACTGGGTTTTTTTTGTTGTTTTGTGGGGTTTTTTTGTTTTGTTTGGTTTGCGGTTTGGTTTGGTTTTAGTCTTGGAAAATTCATTTCTGGTTTTAGGATTTGAATGGTGTGAACACAGGGTGAGGTAGATCTTGTGACAATTCTGATCTAGACTTAATAGCCTATATGAATATACCCAAATACCCTTGAATCATTTAAACATTTTTGATAATACTTTCATAAGATTTCTTCTTCGTCTGAGTTTCCACTGCACTCATAGTTAGACAATGAAGTGAAAGGTTTTATTTCAATCTTATCCTATAGACACTATATATTTTTGCTGTCCATTCTATTTCTAATTGGCACTCTATCTGACAAAGCTAAGTCAGAGTGAGCAAATCCTTCCTTTCCTAGATGAAGAAGGATCTGTTACAAGGTTCATAGTAAGAAAGAATGCATGGCCTGACTTTCATGAAGACATTTCTAAAGAACTTCCAAAATTATTCAAGTGCAGCTAAGGAATTCCTTATCTGTTATTGAGATATATCTCAGTGACTGTAAGCCTGTTTGCCTAAACATGTCATCCTATGCAACCACATCTCTCAGGTTCACACATTTCAGGCTTATAAAATTATTGGCCTACATGTACAGCTATTGACCATTTTGAAGGCTAAAAGACATCTGTGGTACTAAAGACTACTTTTTCAAGATAAGCAAGTTGGGTCAGCATTTCAGAAGATACTGACCCATGGTTAAATATTCAGTAATCAACTGGATTTCTCTAAAGGGCTTAGTAACCAGTAGCTCATGGATCCAAACTGACTGCATGTTCATCACTAATCTCTGAAAAGCTACTTCTTAGTATCAAGGAGCACCACTCTGTTAAAAAGCAGCTGAATTTCTAGTCTGCCTTTCAGTTTTGTGAGTGTGTTGACTTTGCTTTGATTACTATTTTTCTAACTGATCAAGAAGCACAGCATCATAATAATTTTGAAACTGTGCAGATAATGATCTCCATATGAAAATGAATGATAAATGACTGAATACTTGTAACAAAATTTTTGGTGTAGTACCTTTATGAGATGTATATGACCTTGATTTGCTATTTTTTCTGTTTGTTTGTTTTAGTTAAATGTAATTCAGCTACTAATTCCACCCCACCCACCCCCAACCCCCTGACATATGTAATAGATTCTGATTCACTTTTCAGTTTTATAAAAAATTTTGAAAATGGTGTTTTATTGTATCCACTGTATATTTGTCAGGCTGAATGATCATTCCCGTTGTGAGGCACATATTCTACTTCGGCTTTCATGCAGAATCTTACACTGTAAACTATGACAAGGTAACTTAGGTAAATAGAGGCTATGTTTCTAAGCTGAGTTCTATCCTCATCTATACCGTAAATTCACATGAGAAACTGAACATTATCAAGCTACAAAAACCAGAATCCTGCATATGTATGCATGTAGTTCTAAATAGCTTTTATTAGACATTAGAACGTAATTACTAGTTTTCATTGTCTTCCTAAAAGGCAGAGCAATAGATCAAAATATGTTCATGCCATTTACATGCAGGGAGTCAGATCAAATCTGATGAATTAACCCTTTCCAACAGTGAGAAATATGATTACAGAAAAGCTTTAACAAGTTGTGGTGTTGGAAAAAAACACTGCTCATTTCAAATAACTAATCATAAATACAACAGAGAACATAAACCAGGAATGAGGTATTTCCAACTTCAAACTCCCCTGAACTTGCTTCAGTCTTACATGTTTTTGTATTTTTTAAGTTGGATTTAAAGGGACTGAAAAAAGGGCACAGCAAAGGGGAAAAATCCAGGAAGAAAACCAGAAAAGACAGAGAGCTCTGCAAACAAATGTAAAAATACATTCACATATACACATAAAGGCTTAGATAAGGAGGTTTAAAAAAATCTAATAAAAAAAAATTCAGATCCCCTTTACCACAACCTGGATTATTTGTATTTGTTTTATCTATGAATTATGTTTTATCTATATATAGCTTTCTGTTTCCTCTAGCTATCTGTAATATTAGCTTTAGCATTATTGACTCCCCTAGTGGGAAATTAAATTGGTTGAAAATTTTCCTTCTTTTTATTTTTTTCTGGAAAACAAGGAAAAAAACAAATATAAGGCCCAAACAAGCTTTCATAGCAATAAAGATTATTTTGCTTCAGTAGTAGTTAAAAACTTATTTCAAGAATAAATACTCCTGTTATTTGATTGAGTTACATGTGGTGTTTTCCCCTTTCAAGAACAAATTGTGCATGTCACACATGCTGACAGGTATATATTTTCAAGTTTATCAGCAATGTCACAGAGTGCCCAGAGTCGTAAATTTTAATTTTTCTCCCTAAGTGGGAAAGTACCAAACTACCTCATTCAGTACTGAGAACAGATTAACTGATTTTATTATCTTTCTTAGAAGAAAACCAGAATGTGCAGCCAGATCAAAATATTGTAAAACATCTGTCTAAATGGCGTATTTTCTTACCCTTAAGAATTCTTCAAAGTCCTCTGATGAAAAGAATTCAGTGAGGTTTTATTTGCTTCCTCCTGTCCACCCCATGAAAAGCTCCAGCCAAACATTCAGAGCTCAGTTTGGGGTTAGCTGAGGGTATCCATCCAGCTACAGGAAATATGTTATTTAATTCCTTAACTGTTTTTTTTTTATTATCTTTAGCACAATTAAATCTTTTTAACAAAAATGAGGACTATAAAATCATATTACACAAATATGAATGATGTCCAAGGGTTTGAATTTTCTTCCTAAGCTGGAAATGAGTTACAGCTAGGAATAAAGATTTGCAGTAACAGAGTTGCTTATTTTAAAAAGTTGCTAACAATTGGATCTGTACTTCTATTACTGCTATTTGGGAAAAAAGGGTTGGATGCATTCTCTGAACTTATTTCCAATGTTGAAATTGAATTCAGCAGATTTGTGCAAATCTGGTTCATACAGCTTTGCTTTTCTGCTTGAACTGTTAATTTTCTCCAAATAGGAAGTGCAGATGAGGACTTCAGAAAGGACAGAGAGGTAACTGAAGCAATTATTGATATATAAAGTGATGAAGCAGTAAAGCAGTAAAATTAGCTAGAGTCTAATGGGTGATGATAAGCACTAATGTAACAGCATGTGAAAGGAAGATGGGAGAAAAGCCTACATGAAAGACTACACTTACCAGTAAGCAATTCATCCTTTCATTCCTTAAAATAAAAAGAATAGGAAAACATGTGGGTGAAATTGTGCCCTGCTATTCTAGTCACTTCATCCCACAATCCCTTTCATAAACATACTGAGTTCTGTCTCATAAGTGGAAAGATTTATTCCTCCTCTCAGTCCCAACAAGCTGTTCCTGAACATCTGACTGATCATTAAGAACTTTCATCTCACTCCAGGTTAAATTTTTCATCACCAGTTTGCACTTCTGTGTGATGTGATAGTCACCACATAAGAGCTGTTGTACTTTTATGCAAGGTCTGACATTTTCAACAATTAATATTTAGGGACCTTGAATTCCAGAACCCCCGCTATACTGGAAACAAGAAATGTCACTCTTGTTTCTTTCACTGTGGTAATGTGGCTAGAATGACAAAGCAAAGTTTTGGCAAAATGATGGAAAAATGATTTAAAATGTCACATAACTGTTCAGTGATAAGAATCTGAATGTGGCAAGCCAAATCTTTATAATACGTGTTTCAATCTATTTTATATAAAGAGATGTCTGCAGATTCAGAGCTCCAAACTGTATTTACACAGCCCAGGAATCCATATCAAGAGTTTCAGCTTTAAGTTCTTAGCCACAGTTTCGATACGATCTTTTGAACTAGATGTAAGTAGGTAGTAAGTAAACAGTCATTAGATCTAACTAGAAGAAAATACTTTTCTCCAAATCCACTTTAGGGCAGCTGAATTGCATGTTGGCTTTTGGGTTATTTTTCCCCTCAATAATCTGTCAAGGTATACATTACCTAGCATTTCTCAGCCCTGTGTAAGATGTAATACATAACAGCTGTTAGCCATACGTTTAGTTTTCCTTATTAGCTACACTTATACGTAAAAATACTTCTTAGATATTAACAACTTTGATATTACCTTCTTTGATATTAACTTTGATATTAAGCAATCAAGTAACTTTTTAGCTTCCTTAGCCAAATTAAACAAGTCACATTTTTTAGCTTCCTGTCAAGTTTCTGAGCGTCTTCCTTGGCCTTCCTGTGTTTGCTCCATTCTGAGTTCTCTTCTCATGAGCATGAGTAACATGAGTTGTATATGCATTCTGCAAGAAGACTAAGCTGGCATAAATTTACAGTGGGATCAATATCGTCCTGCCTCCACTGGAAATCCCTGTTCTGCTTTACCAAGGTGTTTTTTGTCTTTTTCACAGCTACATCAAGTTAGCAGCTGGAAATGATTCTGTGATCAACAAGCAGTGCTGAAGTCCTTTCATCTGTTTTTCTACTGATAAGATCCTAGACTGATGTCACAGAAGTTTATCTTTTTAAACCTGAAGCATAAAATCCTGTATGTTTACCAATTGCATTGCATCTTAAAATTCCTGTCATCCCAATAGTTAGCTCCTCCTGTACATGTTAATCATTTTTTTTTTGCAGACAGCATTTTCAAACTTTTTTCATCACAAATTCTCTGAGCCAAATCCTGTACTTTGTGTTTTAAGTAAAAATACTAAATAAATCTGTCCTAAAAATTGTTCTTGTGAAATACCAGTGACTGGATATCCTTCAAAAACCCTTGTCATCTCCTTTTCAGGTTGTTTTTCCTTTGCTTTTTAATTGAAGGATAATCCAATCTACACTGGTTTTTTCCATAAAGAATTTAAATAGATGCTCTCCTCTGGTCCAAATACAAAAAGTACTGCAGGTCTCATCTAACTAAAAAAAGCTAGAAAACCATGGTAATTTATCTAAGAATATTTTATGATTGATAAACCAAGATTAATTATTTCATTTTGTATTTGCTAAGTCTTTACATATTCTTAATAATTTGTTGTTGATACTGGGCAAACGACAGAAGTCAGAGAGCTTCTGACTAAATCTCTTATTCTCAGATAGTGAAACCCAAATTTCCTTACTAAACTGAATTAAATAATATTATTTTTGCTTCACCTGAGTTTCCATTAGTCAACTTACTTTTTCTCTTGTATTCAATATCTTCCTCTTTTTTTGAGTGCAAAGACCAAATAATCTTTTAATATGCATCTACATCTCAAGGCTCTCCCAAATACAGGTCAAGCTGATAAACATGATGTTACTTCATGGAGAGTGGTGCAGGATTTGCAAACCAAAGTGGCACAATATGGGCTCAGTTCTCCTGAAGTCATGCAAATTATTAGAGTGCTGAATACTGACCTAAGTGCTTAATATCAAATGGAGCAAGCAGATCAGGAAGACAGCAGGTGTTCAGATACTATTTACAAAAACCATCTTATTGTTTTCATAGCTTGCATGAGAAAGGAGAGATTCTCACAGAATGCTGCAAGAAGCAGGGAAAACCTTCTGCTAGCAGCTTTTCAGTATCCACATACATCCTAAATTTGAAGAAACTTCATGATTCTTCCAGTTTTAATTGCACAAGCTACAACTGCCAACTGATTTGATTTGCTGGTCCAACTTATAATTATAGGTCATATTTTTAAAAATGCATTTCACACACAGCTTGTTTTTTTTTATTTTTCTAGGTGAATTCAAGTAATTTATGAAACTTACAATTATTCTGTCCATTTTCATTGCCCAGTCATGTGTCTTATGAACCTGTGGAAGACAGGTTTACACCACTGAGCTTTGAGACTCCTCTGCAACATAAAATTTCCCTAATTGAAATATATTTTTGAAAGCAAATCAAGCCAGGATTCTTCAGTAAAACTGGGCTACATGTTACTGAGAAGGTATTGTCTGGATTTTAGACTGCTAGAAGAAAATAGCTATGAATAAATTTGTCTCAGGATGTGTCAATTTGCACTTCAACACAAGAGAAAGGTTGTAAATGGAGATTTAGGCACAGTCATTGGAATGCTTGTAAAACATCCCTGTACAAACGAACTTGACATCTTTTAACTCTAATACGTATCTGCCCCTGTATTCAGGTGCTGAAGAATCTACCAGCACTCTCTAAACCATCATTTGTTAAACTTTTTCATGAGTGAAATGTTCCTTTTAAAGCCAGCAACTTGACTGCTGTGAATAAACTTCACTTTAACTGTTTTTAAGACTCTTAAATTACAGTTAGTCAGACATATGTGTTTTCTGCTATATGTGTCCCACAGGACCTTCAGGATATGAAACCTTACATTTTAGACCAAGGATCTATAGTTAGGCAAGATTTTTGGGAAGGAATTATTTTAGTTCCCACTCTCTATAATACAAGAAAACAAACACATGTAAGTGTAAAATACATATTCAACATATTGATTAACAATGTCCTATTACAATCTACTTTTAGCTTAATATGATGCTAAACTATGAACTTTAATTTATTAAATGAGACAATTCTGGGGTGCCTGTAAAATTAAATAAAAACACAGTATGTGATGGTACAAGTATTTTTAAAAGAGTTTCTACATATCAACTCTATGAATAATGTGATGTAAAATATCAATATTTATTTTTTGTTTCCCAGGAATGTGAAACCCTTATACATATGTAATGACAGCAGAGACTGTTCTCTATTACTGCAAGATGTACCCTAAGCATCAAGTAAGGAAGTGTCGTGGTTTAATCCCATCCAGCAGCCAAGCCCCATGCAGCTGCTCATTCACTCCCGCACCATAAGGATTGGGAGAGAATTAGAAGAGTAAAATCTAGAAAAATTTGGGTTGAAATATAGACAGTTTAATAGGGAAAGCAAAATCCACATACACAAACACAGGAAAACTAGGAATTCTGTCACTACTTCCTATGGTGAGGCAGCTGTTCAGCCATCCCCAGGAGAGCAGGGCCCCATCATGCATGATGGTGACTTGGGAAGGAAAATGCCATCACTCCAAATACCCTCCCCTTCCTCCTTCTTTCCCCCACTTTATGTACTGAGCATGATGCCATATGGTCTGGAATATCCCTTTAGTCAGCTGGGATAACCTGTCACAGTTGTTTCTCCTCCCAGCCTCACATGCACTCCCAACTTTTGTGCCAGTGTGGCTGCACAAAAAGCAGAAATGACCTTGGCTCTGTGTAAGCCCTGCTCAGCAATAACAAAAATGTCTTTATAATATCAACCCTGTGTTGAGGGCGTTCAAATCCAAAACATAACCCCATACAAGCCACTGTGAGGAAAATTAACTCATTAACCCAAAATCAACACAAGAAGATAAACTTTTCTTGGTTTTAAATTTAGCTTTATTATCAAATCAGTTCCTTTAAACGAACTATTCCTCAAAGAAAGAACGGGCAGATAGGTGGAATAAGGAGAAAACATACAGTGTACCCTGAAGCACATTTTTAATAATAACTTAATTTTGTCAGTTTTCATAGTTATTAAGTTATTTGTTTACTAATTTATTAATGATGTTGTGAAAGTAAGATTATTTATTTTCTGGACCATATAGTCTGCAATGTGTTTTTCAATGAAAAACTACTTCCTATGAGAACTTTCCTTTAGAGAAGAGCGTCATGCTACTTTAAGACCTGTATGTGAAAAACAGCCTTTTGCTATTAGTGTTCATTATGATACAACTGTCCTAAACATATCCCAAATGGTATAATCAGTTCTCCTGGAATGAAACTATTTATGATACCCTTATATTTGGCTCTTCTTGTGAATGATCAAGATTTTTTCTATACCCAGTATGGGAAGAGAGTTTTAGGGGATAAAACTCTTATCAAAAAAAGGAGTTACTTGATTACAAAAGGTTGCACTAGTTTTTTATGTTGTCCCACACCAATTTTTGTTTTAAAGCTTTTCCAACACACCTCACAAGTCCATTCTCCAATGGGAGCCATTTCTGCAGCCCTTTTACGTTGTAGGAAATGGCAGGTGACACTGTGATATTTTCCATTTGTTTTTCCACATTTGGCTCATTAAAACAAAGTCTCCCATGGCATCTCTTTAAATGATCAATTAGCCCTAGTACTCAGTATGTCTGGTTTCCACAGCGTGGATGTGAAAAGATGTTTTTTTGTCCAGGGCCTTCCCCACTGGTGTCTTGTGGTGCCAGATCTGTGCTGCTCACCAGTAGGCAACAGTGTCCTGTTCTTCCTTGCTACTCTCACCTTCTCCCTCACCACGGCTGATGCTTCTTCCCATGGCAGGTTCAGAGGTGGCAACCTCACGTACCTTGCGATATCTGACCAAGCCCTCCCACCAGATGGAAGGATGAATATCCCTCAATATCAACTGCCACAGTGTTACAGAACTCCAATCTCATCAAAACAATTTTGTCTTCCACCAGTTCACTGTGGATTGTGGTCAAATATGTGGCCAAGATGTCATTCCAGTCTGAAGGACTGCTCTGTGTGGCCCTCAGTGCATACATTAATGTGTCAGTTGGGCCATTTTTTCAACTTTGGTCAAATCAGTCAATTAGTGTGAGGGTAATATAAGTCAACAGTATAACCTCAGTAACTGTCGAGCAACTAAAAACCCAACTAAAAACCCATGGGCCAGGCTCTGAGAAACAAACACATTAAAATTATTGCCATGAATTTTTTTCATCTTATTTAGTACCATTGCTGGTCAGTGAGTCCAGGCAAAAGAAAGAGATTAATTATATTTACGTATCACTGGGACAGAGATCGACTCAGTTACCCCTGGGGGTATTTTGTGGGACTACAGGGGGGTGTGACCTCTGCAGCTGAGCCCAGTTACAACCACAATCCTATCTAATAGAGTCATAGTTATTCCTGCTGTTGAGTGGGGTCTAGAAGCAGTTTACAGACCACCCAAACCATCTCTGTATATGTTCTTCTATCACATCACTTCATGTTCACATTTACATAGGGCCTGAACTCACTAATTAGGTGAACTCAGCTTTTGCTGGAGATCTCATGCAGAACAGCTGTACAAGCACCAAATAATCTGTCAGCTGATGCACGCTACATTAATCTTACGGGACTCTGCTGCCTCCTCATTCAAGGAAGTCCCCAGTGTTAGGGATCCAGGTGGAAGGTGGTTATACAACATCCCATTTGTTGTACGATTATTCCCCAGTCTCCTTCATGATTATTTTGGAAGGAAAGAGTAGGGTCAGGCAGATAGATAGACATCACTTCTTTACCTATTTTTTCAGCTTCAGTAGACACAGCTTCAGCAACTCATCCCATTCTACCATATGTTATGACCTATATCTAGGTCATACCTCTGGAGAGTCCAGCTCTGACTGATTTTCTAAAGAACTCTGATTACAAATTTAAAATGTTTTGGTATTGTTTATAAAATAAAATCAATTGAGGACTGCTCCAGAATAAGCTTAAGATTAATAATTTAGATAGGGAGGGGTCCCAAGGCCTGCAATAGTGTGAATATCTTTCGCACTTTTGGTAGAGGGTCATCCAGAAATAAAATCAGATTCATTATAACGGACCTCAAGATTCTGACAAAGGCTTTTAGAAAAGAAATTATATGCCTTTTATCTATGCAATTTAAAACATTTTACTGGTGACTGAGAAGTCTCTGCAGATTCTAGAAATGAGATCTCTAAACGCACCTTTATGCTATTAGCAGACTAAAATTTCGAGGGAAGTAGTGGAGCTTTTAGAACATTGGTAAAAATAGTGAATATTTTTTCTCTGTTTTGAAGGGGGTTGGGTGTCTGTCTGTCCTCCCCCCCTCTCCCCCTTGGTAAATAAAATATTTTATATAACACCATGATCTACTTTTTTGTTGAAAAAACAAACAAACAAAATAAACTTCCCACCCCCCCAAAGAAAAACCAACCCAGAAACAATCAAAACCAAAATAAAGATAAAAAGTCCACAAACCCCATTAAAAAACCCAGATCTTTTTGAACCTTTGACTAGTTTGAATCTTTTTTTTCAGAGGAATTTAAGTCACAGGAACAAAGGAAAAAGACTAGATTACGGGAAGTTCTGCGAGAACTAGTGGCTAAATACTGAGAAGAGACACATTAATGCCCACAGGCAATGCTGTAAGACAGAAAAGGCTCCAGTAGTCTTTTGAGGATCCACACAGAACCTCAGCATAAAGAAATAAAACCTGCAGTAATCAAAGTATTGTTGGTTCCACTACTGATAGACAGAGCCATTTTGCAAAGCTTCTATGTATGTATTGTAACAGGAATTCAGAAGGTTAAAAGTGTGGATGTTCAGAAAATAAACCACAGTGTGATCCTTCACTTTTTTCCTGGTTCTTTGTTCGTACTAGATTGTCTTCTCATACAGTTGAATATTTATATTTCATTTGAAATAAGGATTTGAGGGGTTTTTTTGACAGGCAGGCTCTTTAATGCTAGAATGAAACAATTTACAATTGAGAGATTGAGGCTGTTGTGCCAAGGTTGAAGTGTTCCACCATTGTAACTGTACAGATTATTACATTAGAGGCTCAAAACATAGGAAAAGTAATGTCATGCTCTGTACAGACAAACCATCCTGTCAATTGAGATAAACTTTTATTGTGTATTATCCACAATAGGCTAAATGCCTCCCTGTTTGCTGTTCTTAGCAGAAGAGGTGACTTCATTGAGGTAGCACCGTTTTCCACATTTTCTGATGCATTGAAAATTATCTAATGCTATCCAAGTATTAAAAAATCAATCTGCTTTATACCTGGTCTGTGTAGATTCCTTTTCTTTTAAATCTCTATTCATTCCATAAAGAGTAACAGAATGTGAGCTAATTCTTAACTTATTCAAAGCAGAAATAAAATATGGTTTATTTTGCACTCAGAGTAGTTTAATTTTATATTTTATCCATTTTACTTTACACCACAGTAGATTAGGTCTGGTAGTTAGATAAATTACATTTTCACTGAGAAATAACTTCTTAAGCTGTTCTCCAATGGTCACCTATAAATATCCAAATATCTCCTGATGTTTATTGCTAAAGGTTATTAAAGATCTGATACTCTTTAATGGAGATTCATTTTGATCCCATAGAAAATTTGGTCATGTATTAGATGTTTTCGTGTACATTTTTCCCAGTCTACCCACATATCAAATAGATTAACTCTACCTAGTCAAAAGAGCATGTCACTGTATGGGTAATTTTGTGTTTAATAATATGCAGCAGTAACTTCAAAATAAAGTATGTAAAGTTAAATGTTTTACTTCATAAGCATACCTAATTTAAATGTTCAAATTCCTGGAAAACTTGACTTTAAAGATATTTTGCAGCTCAGAAAGTAATCCATAATTCATTGTTTATTTGATTATATTATCTTACTTTTCTCAAAATTTATTGATTGTTTTCCAACAGATCAGTATTTCTTAACATTTCTTTGGAAATAATATCTTAGAGAATGAATGACTTTTGATTGGTATTTGATTTTTCATTCATACAAACACATGACACATTTTCTAATCTATAATAAGTTAAGTATTATCTAGAAAAAGCACACTGAGAATTCATTGCTCGTTAGTCAAAATGGGCAAAACTTTAAACTGTTCTGTCTGTGAGGATTCAGAACATTGAAATCAGGTCACATGAATATTGGTGAATGTTTTGGCTGGTAATAGGACAGACACTCTAAAGCTGCTTCTGCTTTGCTCACAGTTTCCATCAGCAGGCAGAGCAGAGAATGCCGGGTAGGTGCCATGAGCTCCGTTTTCACCACGTGTCTTTTTTTCTTTCTTCTGTTGGTATTGGCTCCTTGTGACTGACCCTGTAGATGGAAAGTGGACTTTTTTAACAGGATTAATCTGACCAGTGCAGAGCCTAAAATACAGGCTGCAGTGTCTGAAACTGTCATCTGAAGTTCCTTTATAGTCAGTAGGAACAGGGAAACACTTTAGGATTAAATTAATGTGATGTCATGTGAATGTACTCATCTATCAGAGGAGTGACACCTTAAAAGAGCCTGTTCCCTTCAGTGACTTTGAAGGGTGCCAGAAGTGATTTTCTTGGATGCAGAGACTTTCTAAATTTAGGTGAGTTAAAGTCTCTATTTGAAAATGGACAACATAACAAAAAAAGTATTTTTATAATGGCTGAAAATTGTTTAATTGTCATAAACCACCTACAAGCATAGTAGTCTGTAACAATTTACAGCATATTTCATGGGAAAGGCTATACTTCCAAATTTTGAAAGAATAAAATAACTCGCATTGTAAGAACTTTACTGAAAAGAAAAAAAGGAATGGAAATTCCATCCTTCTTTTTCACCAACAGACAAATATATACAGGTTATTAATAAAACAAAAGTGCCGACTCACATTCACCAATGAATTGTTAGTTTTAGAACAATATGCTGTGGCAGATTCTTGCACTTGTTCTCTCAGACCAACAAAATGTGAACAGTCCTAGTTACAATGTTACTGCATAGTTCAGTAGGAGAGGGAACACTAGAGGTTTTTTGACATTAAAAGTAACTTACTATTAACATTAACTAGTAACATTACTATCAACATTACTATTACCTAGTAACATTACTATTAACTGTAATTCAGTTTCTCAGCTCATTAAATGATGCATGAAAGACTTCAGACAAGGACATATTTTGAAGCTTTTCTTACTGTGTACTTAGTGAACCACTATAGGCCTACCTATCCTTCTGTTATTTCAGCTGTTAAAGTTCTGAAATGGAAATGATTTTCTGTCATGAAGTGCTAGATACTATTTAAAGTCAACAAAATATGCCCAAGGACATTGAGCGTGATGTGTTCCTGTGTCATCTGTTTTACTTATGCAGCAGAGTCTATTTGACTAACTTGTTGGATGGGAAAAGCAGAAATAAAATAGAAGAAAATTGAAGCCAATATTATTCTTTTTTACTTCAAGGACAAGGTGCTTTCAAAGTTATGTAGAACTTTGTGACTCTGACACATACACACAATACAGAGTTAAGACTAAGTAAATAAAACCATTTTTATAGCCTACTTTGAGGAAGCTATGGTCACCAGCCTTTTTCACGTTAAGAATATAGAAATCATTTTATCTTATAGATGAGAGTAAAACTTCTCATATTACTTATTTATGTTTAGAAATTTAATTTTAGGAATAAACAGATATTTACTTACACAAGAAAGGTACAACTGCAGTTCAGCTATTGTCTGGATTCTAACCTAATTTGTATTAGTTAGAATATGCTGAAGTCACTGATGCTAACCAGCGTGAATCTAGGGGGAAGCAATATGTATATTACTATAGCAACGTTATATGCTCTCCAATATGTAATGAGCACAGCATGTAATGAGCACATGACCACAAACATGCTATTGTTTGAAGAAATAGTGTAGCTGTAAGATTTTCCCAATTTACAGACCAAATGAGTGCTGTTGCTATGTACCTTACCCTTAAATGTTACATTTGTAATTAGTTGCTGCTGAGGTACCTCAGATTGTTTTCAGTATTTTGACAATTTTATATAATGTGTGCATATACATACATACTATAACACAAGCAAAACAAAACCAAATAAAAAAACTAGTGCACTTGTATATATAGACTTTATATCAGTCTATATTTATTTATGACCATATATAATTATTGTCCTAGGTTACAATACAGATGTATTTAAGTATTCTATTACCACCAGCTGTGGGCCATTAGCTGTTATCTCCTGCTATGACCCACCCCTGATAACAGACAATGGGCCATCAAGAAACCACTGCATGACTCACGGACTTACCTCATCCTATTGTGAGATGCTCCACCCAGGAGGGAGGGGCNTTTTTTTTTTTTTTTTTTTTTTTTTTTTTTTTTTTTTTTTTTTTTTTTTTTTTTTTTTTTTTTTTTTTTGTTTTTTTTTTTTTGTTTTTTGTGTTTTTTTTGGTTTTTTTTTCTTTTTTTTCCTATTGCTTTTATTTTATTTTTCCTATTAAATTGTATTTCTGACTTGGAGTCTCTCACTAGTTTGCTTTCAAACTAGAACATTATATACATAAACGTAATAGTGTTTTTTCCCCTAAAAGAAAAACATACAGAGGCCATAAACAACTTAGTATGTTTGTATAGAGATATATACATATGTGTGTGTCTGTGTGTGTCCGTGTGTGTGTGCCACTTGTTTTTAGAAACCCTTTAAGGCCTTGGATGAATAATAATGTGAGAAAAGTCAAGCAAAAGTCCTCTAGTCCAATTTAGATGCTTTGTTTTAGGATCAAATCAACCAAACTCTAGAGGTACTTGTCCCACTCTTCTAAATGTAAAGCGTTTGTAGGGTGACTTGTTTAGCCTTGAATATCTGCTTGTTCAATTTTGGGAGACTATCCAAAAACATTATCACTTAATGAATTCCCCACTTACATGCAGATAACAGATAGAGACAGCAATAAAAGTAGAGAGCAACAGAGTCTACAGTAGCTAGAGACAGAAAAGATATAGATTTAGACATAAATAGATACAGATATATCAACATAACCAGCAAACCATTGCAATCTGTTCTGGGAACAGGCATTTTTGACTAAAATTTCTTTGAATACAATTGTAACAATATTTAGGAAAAAATTCATGCTTATTTACACATTTGCATTGCTGCCTAATTGTTGAGGCACTTCAAACTGACTACCTCTTCAGCCTGAGAGCTGTTTAGAACTTATCTGTTTGTGAGTTCTGAGAATCCTGGTCTGAACAGCAACCACCTTGATAAAGCCTTCTCTAATCTAAACACACTATAATTCCTTGTATGGGAAATTTATCAGGCCTTTTCTGTCCTTTCCTAGCACAAAGCTATGGTACAACACAAAGCACAGGGGATGTGGCTGATTTCATCAAGCTGGATGAAAGATCTGGACGTGCTGGACAACAGCCTTTGGTTTAGCCTCTGAGGAAGTAAGTGATAAAGCTTATTAGGCACAGAAAATACTCAAAACTAGACTTCCTAAGACAATTATCTTGTCTAATACTTTAACTGAGGTAGGTTGATCCCTTAGTATTGAGGCTATAGTTTTGGGATAAAGATACTATTCAGTCATCTTTGAATATATTTATTTTCAAAAATGTTAAAGATATTAAATATTGCAAGACCTGGGGATTGAAGTCAGGTTGCTAGGTGATGCTTGAACAGTTAATTCCTCGAATACTGAACTTGCTTTTTTTCTCTTGTAGTCCTTTTTTATATAGTGTCATATACAGGACCTGTACAGATAGCCTGTTCTATTTTATTTATATCTAGAAATAAACTACTGTAATTACTGTTCTGGAATGCAGTTCATGATTATTTTGAAGAACCCAAATTTCCCATATCTTCGACGATATGTAAAAAAGTGAGTACTATCATTATTATGCTCTGTTCAAAAAGATATTTATTCTCCAAAGATGTTTCAGTGCTCTGCATAGTGGGTGGCCCAAGATTTAGTAATCTAAGCTCAAATGAGGGTGGAATTTGAGACGTTGCTGTGCCAGGCATTTCTTATTTGTTACTGCTATGCTAGTTTTCCATATTTCCTTTCAAGCATTTTCAAATCCCTTGCTGCTTTTACAATTTTGTGTGTGAAATCTGCTTTTTCACTAACATCCAAGTTAGCCCCAGGACAGATTTTTTGAAATGCTTTGCTGTACTTCATAAATAACTGTAAACAAAACGGCTAGTATGAATCTGTGAAAATGCAAAAAATACTGAAAATACCAAATGAGAAATTATTAGATGGGACCTCTGGATCTGTTTGGGAAGGTGTTACCAACAGCTAAACCCTCCTTTCAGTTATGATGAGCATGCCTGTTACTAGGTTCTCACAAAAAAATACAAATATCTCTCAAGACATGAAAGCCTGAATCTGAAAGAGCATAATCAACACTGCAATGCTATCATAGAATTGTAGACCATATAAGTTGGATGGGATATTTACAGGTCTATTCAACCCCAAAACATTTTCAAAAGTTATGAAATGTCATGTATATGGCAGTCAAAACAGCGTGATTCTTATGTACTTACACTTTGATACAGTCTTCTCTTATCTGGTCACATTTTTTCCTACATATTTTCCCAGGTAGCCTGTCTCTCATTCATTAATATTTGACTGAATTTTAGTAATATTAAGTTTTTAAGACTAGGGTTTTTTTCTGTTGCCCAGTATCCAAACTATGATTTGAAGAAAGAGTTTCCTTGTGTACTTTTTATGGCACTCATCACTTGCTAGCATGCTGAAGTTTTTTAAAGGCATCAATACATCCACTTTTATAACACTACTTTTCCATTATCTCTCCTCTAGGTAAACTGAGCTATGTGCTAGAATGAACACAGTAATGTTCTGACCTTATTTGAACAAGTTATGCATGTGTCCCAGTTTGAGACAAAATTCAGAGGAACGTCCGAATTTGAACGTCCTCTCTTAGAAGGCAGGTTACAGCCACCCCTCCCTCACCAGGTTCTGAAAGAAATATTCCTCGGAGGAAAATGAAAGAGAAAAAAACTATTTATTTAACAAACGTACAAGAAAAGAATAATAATGCTAAATAATAAAACCTCTCACCATGGAGAGAAACCTGGGAAGATTTCTGTGGGTGTGGTCTCTCTCCTCCTCTTTGGAGCTGGGTTTCTGGCATAGGCCCCTCCAGGCCTCCTAGATGATGCTTTGGTGTTGTTGCACAGTTCCAGAAGAAAAGAAGAAGAAGACAAAGACCCAGTGAAAAAGTTCAACTCTCCATCTCTCTCTGGAGAAAACAGAGCTGAGAGCTGGCTGAAAAGCAGGAAGGATGCTTCCTCTGCTCTCTGCAGCAGCAGCTATCTCTGTGTCCTTGAACCCAAACTGCTTTGAAAAGTTTCCTTATTTTTGTTCTCTTCCCCCTCTTGGGCTCGGTTTAAGGGCACAGGAAGGCACAGGAATCATGTCTGGGCATAGAGCAGCTATAGAGGATACTGCATGATAAAGTCACCCCAAGACAGCGTGGATTTTTGCACCTTACTTTTCTTTAAATACAACACGTAAGTTAAAAGCATTGACAGAATTTTTGTCAGAATTTCTGCCTGAAAAATCCAGGTTTTTAAGGCAGTCATAAGCAGTATATAGACTGTAGAGACCCAGAAAAATACAGATAACTATTTTGCTTAGCATACCATGGAGTTTCATGGCACAGTAAGTATAGGTCATTGTTCAACTCCCCAAAGAGAAAAATATATTCTATTCCTTTTGTCAATTCTTTGTCTTGCTTACTAGAAAAACCACTAGAACCTCATTTACTGCAACCTTATTCTGCCAGAATTTGTTGAGATCAAACTTGTAAAGAAATGTGATATTTCCATGAGACCTGCTAACAAGACAGATCAGTTTTGAACCATCTTTTTTCTACTACCTCTCTTGTCCTTCTTTTTGCTTGTTAGTTTTAGGCTTGTCCACACCCATTTCTTAGGAGTAGGATCACAAAATTCTCAGTCCTTGAGTTCCCAAGGACCCTTGTTTTTCAGCTGCCTCATCCCAGGCACCCTGAACTAGGAGACTGGGTATTTTGCAAAATCTGTTTTCTCCATTTTCAAAACCATTTCACAACAAATTTTCCCCCCATATTCACCCAGAGATAGATCCTTAGCTCGCCACCAGTTTAATTACATACAGGTGAAATCTTACAAGTGTTAATCTCAGACCAGCAAGTTTGTTGCCTTAGGCATGAAATTGAGCCAGTGGGGCCCTACTCCCCTCCTGTTCCAAAGCAGTGGCATCTCCTGTAGAGGCCATGTGGCAGCCTCTGCTTTGCTCTGGGTGCCAGCAAGCCTCTGCACACTGTCAGGGATTCCAGCTTCTGGAAGAGGTGTCTGAGGGCAGCAAAGGTGATCTCCAGCTCCAAGGAGCTCAGCCTGGAGGGTTGGTCTCCAAGGGCATCCCCACCTCAGCACACAAGCTGACGTGCCATCTTTGTGCTCTCCCTGGCCAGCAGCCACATGGACAGCCAAGAGGTTTGTGTAAATAAAGTCTAGAAAGAAGGGGAGCAATCATTTGTTCATCTCCATCAAAAGATCATCAAAGATTTGTGCATAAACAAGCACAAAGACAAGTATTGTACTATGTAAACACTTGATCAATACTTCCTGAGAGGCAAAGAACTCTTTCTTGGTGCCATGTGAGTTGTCACCTGCAGGTGTTTATTTAACACTGGTTTGAAACTCCTTTCCTTGCGACTGCAGTAGAAAGGTAATTTATTAGTACAAGAACTTTAAACAGCCTATTAATAGGCTGTTAAAATATTATTACTGTATCACTTTTTAGTTTTTCAAAGAATCTATTTCCTGGAACTTTTTATAGAAATATTATACTGAAGGAAATATTTTAATAATAAGTTTGTGAAATATTACTCATTTTTCCAATTGACGTTTTGTTAATTATCTCCTAAATGTCACCAATATTAAGGGGTTTTACTCAAAATACTGCTTCTGACTTGTAAATGTTCTGGTTTTGATTTATTATTGATTAAAAAGTCACTTATAGCTGTATTAAGTGAATATGAAACTGATAAGATATATGTATTTACAGTAAATGGTTTTGCTCTTGGTTTGGGGTTTTTTTCATTTTTGCCTAATTTCTTTCTTTCCTCTTGTTTCTTTTTCAGACCTTCACTTTTTTTTATTTATTTACTTATTTATTTGCTTTTAGTTAATGGCTCAGCTTCTTTTCATTTGATTGAAGTCTGAGTTACTCAGTGTCACACCAGCTTCGCCTCAAAAGCAGCTTACAAGGTGTGGAAAAAGATAGCCAGTGGTACCTTACAAGTAGGCATTTTAAATGTTGGCAAGCTGTTAGAGAAAGTGAGGGAAATTAAGTTTCTACGAACAGTAGCTAGCACCTGAAGAACATTCACAAAAGTCATTGATTGCTGCAAAAAAAACGACATTATGTGTTGCATGGGTTAGTGTAATTTTTACTGTATTATTTCCAGTCTTGAAATCTCTGTGTTAAAGTATACACTGGGACATCTTGATATTAAGATACAGATGATATAGATAAGTAGCATTTGTGCTTATATTCAGAACCAGAGTATGAGTAATCTCTCATGTCACCACCCTCTGGATATTCTTCACAGTGTAGGGCTACAAACAGGGTTTTAATTTGCATTATTAAAATCCAATAATTTTTCAGTGGATTTTCTTACGAGGGAAAAAAGTATTTTCTGAGAAAAAAATGTTTTTTCTGTCTCTGTCAACTTATATTGCCATCTATAGAAGGATAAAAAAAAAAGTTGCAATTACAGTTTACCTATAACAAATCAACAGAATTCAGAGAAGTCAGGTGCAAAGTAGAATTCTCCACATTGGTTATATTTCTCATAACAGAAGTAGAGCTGTCTGACATTGATTTTGGCTATCCTATTCATATATTTTTGCTGCTAAATCAGCTGTATTACATCTTGAAATTCTAGTCCTTCAAGAAGCATGATTTATAGAAGACTAGTGGACTGAATTAGAGTTTCTCTACCACAAGGACTTAAAAAATACACTATAATAATTTCTGTTCTGTTGCTGAACTGGGGGTATTTGCTAAAGTTGTGTATTTAGGATTATGCCCATGCAGAAAAATATTCTGACTCAGGTCAAACATACTTAAATAAAAATAGTTATTTTTATTTTCTTGCTTTTTCATTCTTTCACTCCCAATAGGTATATTTATATTTAAACACACATATATATGAAGCTTAAGTTGGGTTTTTTTTTTAATTTACTACTTTTATAATATTTTAGAACACTGTGAACTCAAGGATGTATTACCATAAAATAACTTGGTTAAATCCTCTACACCATAAAAAAAGCACAGACAATGAGAATTTATAGGTATTTTTAGTTACATCACTGGAAAAAAACCCACAAAATGATCACTCTTCATGGCTCAGCAGAATACAGACATGTCAGGAAATATGACTGTCTAATCATATGTCCCAGTAAGCACGGGAACCTGGTGCTTTCCCAAAATGCATTGGGAAAATTCAGTGCTCTGTAATCCTCTGAATCTCTAACTACAGTTCTTAGTCAGAGCACCTGCTGATTAGCAAGAAAATGGTGCAGAGGGAAGAAATGCTGATATGCAATTCTTCACTATTTTTTAATGCATTTTATTTAACCTTAAATTTATAACATGTAAATCCATGTTTAGCAAGAATGAGTTGCACTAGGACATTTTCTTCTTTCCTTTTTTGTGTTGAAACAATTGGTTCACAAAGAGACCGAGTTGCTTGATTTAACTAGATAGAAGTAATAGCTTTTGTACTGAGAGAAAAAAATGTGGCATTAACTGGTGTCTAACTTGAATGACATTTCTGTATCTTTCAGAGCATCATATGCAACCAGCTGGAAAGAGGGAAGACAAAATCCTAGGAATGCTGGCTAAAAACAGTAGCTGATGATCTATCACAAAATCATTTCCTTTCCTCAGTAAGATGTTCTTTAAAAGATGATATAGGGAGATTAAGAGGACGGATTATGTTTTTGTCGCAATCTAAAGAGTACAGGTATTTCACTGGTCATATGTGTAAGGCTGAAAGTCACCTGGAACTTCTTCAGTTTTTGTCTCTGCAGTTTTCATGCATTTTGTTAAGGCACAGCACCAAAAAAATCCTAAATTAAAGCAGTCATTCATAATAATAATACTGATTCTTTCTTGTCTTTAATATCACATCAAAACAGTGCTGATTGAACACTTAACAACTTCTCAGTATAAAAAAGGAGACAAGTAGAGATCCTGCTTCAGAATTATTTGCTACACAGAGAAACTGCTGGTTCTTGTGAAGGCCCTTTTCCCATTTTTCTTTATCTGTGAAAAACACTTTTTAAAAAATATTTTAATCTGTGTAATAAAATGTCTTCCTTAATGACTTGGGTGATGTGATGGAGTACTCTCTCACAATGAGACTGCAACTTGGCTGGGTGGAGTGGTCACAATAGTGTATGTTCAGAAAGGCTTTACCAGGCTGGAAAACTCATGAAGTTCTACAGAGGCAAGTGCAAAGCCTCCTCTCTGTGATGGAATCACCACATGAACAGTAGAAAGCAGTGCCAAGGAAAATGGCACTTGTGAGACCCCAGCTGGAGTATTGTGTCCAGTTGTGGTCTCTCCCACACACAAACACATTGTCATATTGGAACAAGTCCAGTGGAAAGCCAACAAGATGACTGAAGGTTCATGACTTGGAAGGAAATAGGAGAGAACAGACTTTATTCAACCTCAAGAAAACAAAGCAACTAATGAGAGGGTGAAGAGAAGACAGAGCCAGACTCTCTGCTGCAAGGTGCACAGGGATAGGAAGAGAGGCAGTGGATAAAAGTTGGAGGAAAGAAATTCTGATTAGATACAAAAGGAAAATTCTTTCTCATAAGGATGGTCAAACACTGGAACAGGTTGCCCCAAGTTGTTGTAGTATCTCAGTCACTGAATTAAAAACTCATCTGTACGAGTGCCTGAGCAACCTGATGTTATTGGTTATATGATCCTTCTGTAAAGGAAGGATCAGGCTAGGAGATCTCCAGACGTCTCTGTAACATAAAATACTCTATGATTCTGGAAAGTGAATCCATGCTTTTTCTTTAAAAAGAAAACAACTTACAGATTACCTGTGGTAACAGTCAATACCTTTCTAGATCTGTGCATAAAGATCAGACTTTCGGTGCTTCTTTACAACTTCTTTTACTTCTGGAACTTTTATTTTTTCCTCTATCATTCCATCAGAGTTGCTATGTAGTATGTAAATTCTAGTTGCTAGTCTTTAAATAGCCAGCAACTCTTCCCTTTTCCTCATACTGTATCACTGTCTTCAAGCCTTCTGTGCTCCTAAATAATGAAAATGGAAGAGAAAAAAATTATTATGTGATAGCAATATGAGATCTCTTTCTCCTGCTGACTGTAAATTTGTATCTCTATCAAAATTGGGATCCTAGTCCCTTGCAGCTGGAATCTTCTGAAGCATGAAATGCATTCTTTTTGCATTTTAATAAACAAAATAGATTTGTGAAATCACATTACACTGTCTCTTTACAGCGTAGCATTACATACACTGTCCACTTTATTTATTTCCTTATAGATAATCAGGCCTTTGCAAGTTTGTAGACAAGGAATCAGAAACCTGATTAGAATAAGCAGTTTTTCATCTTGCCAGTATGGGAGCACCACAGGTTAGTTACCTCTAAACTGCTACTATTGCCTCCTATTGTACTCATATGTACACAGATATTAATGTTAGAAACAACGGCTGATGCACATTTTGTTCTTTGTATGACTGGACTTGATGGATTTCAGTCATTGGGTGGCTGCTTTGAAACTCTGCAGTGTGAATATGAACTGCTGGCACAACACAGAGAGGCGAATGCATGAGCATCAAGGACTGTGATCTCAAGTCCCATTAGAATCAATAGGAATTTATCATCTGGAAGCAAGAAAATTCCTGACAGAACTAGGTCCTTATAGTCCCAGGACTCAGACAAAGTACTGTTTGTCTCATGAAGAACTGACAGAATTTCTCCCCAAACAGACAAAACCTGCAAAATAGGATTAACAGTACCTGGACAGAGATATTATGAAGCCATTCCACATGATGTTACAAGGAGCATTAAAAAAAAAAAAAAAAAAAAAA
>VZRQ01004230.1:1012306-1028297 GCA_013397975.1 Machaerirhynchus nigripectus | reverse complement strand
AAAAAAAAAAAAAAAAGGTGGGATAACACTTTTACTGTGTTGCTAATGGCAGAGTAATAGTGAATAATAGTAGTGTACTGATAGCACTAATTAACCAGGGGTGTCAAGCTGCTGAGTGATGTAGAAGAAAAAGAAATTGTGGAAAACTAGAAACAAAGCAAGCACAACAGGGTAGAAAAAGAGCTGAGGAAACAGGCAGAACTGACATGGAACAAATGATTTTTCAGGGACAAGAGTGCTTGAAAAAATTGATCATCTTGAAGGGAAAAATAAGCCATTGATTCAAAAGCAAAAGAAAATAGTAGCAAAATTAGATTGAACATATATATCCTCATAGAGCTAAATGGAAGCAAGATGAAAAATCTGAGAAGAAAAAATTATCATCTTTAAATTTCCAACTCTCCAGTGATGCAGGGACACATAGAAATGGTTTAATAATAGTCTTTTTTTTTTTCCAGACATGCTAAAATAACTGCAAACCTGGGCAGATTTTAATAGTGAAGGCAGAAAACCTGGGAATCAATGGATGGCAGCACATGCAGTTTTAATTAGTTTCAGCCATATAAATGGCAGTTCCTCACAGACATTTTTTAGCGTTATCTACACCTTTGGGTGTCTAAGCCAAAAGTTGTATTGTAAAGTCTTATACTGGTTAAATGTTAAGGATTGGAAGGAACCTTGAAAGTCACCTAGTCCCAATCCCACCTGCACTGGGAAGGGACACCACTCACTAGACCAGGTTACTCAAGTCCTTGTCCAGCCTGGCCTTGAACATTTCCAGGGTTGGGGCATTCACAGCCTCCCTGGGCAACCTGTCCCAGTGTCTCATCACCCTCACAGTGAAGAATTTCTTCCTAATATTCAGCCTGAATTTCTCCTCTTTCAATTTCTACCAATTACTCCTTGTCCTATTATCTACAGTGTACGAGCTTCATAATACTCTTTCCAATTAGTACTTAAGCTGTATTACATTTTATTTTATTGTGAGACTTTAATGAGACTGGCCGTAGTCACCTACATTTGATTCGTATTTCTCCTACCATTATTATGAAGCTAGAGTCAGGACTACTTGAAGTGATAAGACTGAAACATAGGGAGGTTGCAAAGCTTTTATTTCTGACAGTGTAATTGAATCACTGGAATAGACAGTCTCAAATAATACAATATTTGTGTTGCAAAACAATATGCACTCCTGGGGTTTTATCGGCTTTAGTTTGGCTCTTGTTAAAGGTCAAGGTATGTTTCTCTGAATAGAAAACAGCTGAGGATCCTCAGAATGACACAGCATATTTTTCATAGATCATATTACAGCATTATATATACTCTTATTGTTAAGACCTAACAAAGCTTTGAGTAAATCTGAACATTTCAATTTTTATAAACAATCTTATAAAAAATGAAAACATGCGAAGTAATTTATTACTTTATAAAATTAGCTCTTATTTAGGTATTTTTCTTGTATAATCCCTCAATAACAGACTTGATTCTAAAAACAAATAATAGTAGATTTGTAGGTAGAGAATGGCTTTGTGAAGTACACCAGCTCAAACCAATACATTACTATTTCTGTACTTTGTCTACTTCACACAGAACTCACAAGTGAGTGAAATAATGCAATCTAAATATAAATAATTTTAAATACATGTTAGTTCAGCCACATGGATATGAGAATAAAATGTGTGGGAAACATTAAGTGCAGGGCAAATTGTGCAGAAACCATAAAACTCAGAAGGATGATGGAAATGCCTCTGTTGGAAGTAGTCACACCTCACAGCTCATAGTCCAAACAGCAGGTCTGGCATGTCAGCAGTATATTTCTAATGAGCAATACTCCTCAACTGAGAAAATCACCTCCTACTTAGGCTGGAGCTTTAAAGCTAATTTGGCAACCAAAATAGTCTTTGAAATAGTTTATGTGTTTTGATTATCAAGTTCTTCAGAAACACTAGTACCACTCATGCTGTGTTTGCTGGAGTTCAAATTCTCTCAAAATAATCCAGTTAGGAAAAGGAGTTAGAAACATCAGATTATCCATTCACTGAAACATGGGTTTTGCTCATTCCCCATCCTGATCAGGTCTGGTTCAAGGGCTGGTGACTTCTTTGGGATGTTTCACAATCCAAAAAATAATGGTCTGTTACCAGCTTCTCCTATAGATTTCCCTCTCTCATAATTTTAGTTGGAATATAGAAGTTCTGCTGCTTTGTGTGTGATGCCCAGTGAACACTGGAGGCAATACTTGTCCGAGTACCAATGATTAAAGTGTTCTTTTGGACTGCTATGACCACTCGGTTGCTTGAAACATCAACATGTTTGCATTGTTGTCTCCTGTTGAAATACATTTCAACAATACTTTTTCTTGTGCTTAATTCCCTTGCAAGACTGTATGACCATTGCTAGTACGAAATACTAGCATTTTCCACCTAATCTGTGGTTTTCTAAGAAATTCAGTACTGTAGAAAAGAAAGGAGGTGAGGAATCAAAGTCTCTCATTATTGCTGATCAGTATCTTGCATGTGTCTGCTCTTTTGTGTAGCCATCCAAGCATATGTGCATATGTGTGTATACAGATTATTTATGATAGAATAAAATTTCCATTTATATTAGAAATTCTATGCCATTAGCAAATAGCAACCCCCATCTTAAAAACATAGTAATACCAAATGTATCAAAATATTGTTTTATGTATTTAAGAAACAGTTTAGTGGTGGACTCAGTAGTGTTAATGGTTGAACTCAATGATTTTAAGATATTAAATTATTTTAATCATTCAATTTGATTCAATGATTCAATGATTCATTTATTGATTTAAATCAATAAATTGATTTAATCATTCAATCATTCAATGATTCTCTGATTCTATTTCTGTGTTCCTGAGAGGGCAGCTGAGAGAAGTATTACATGCCAAATTTCTCACCCAGAGCATACATGATTGTACTTTACAGTAGCAAAATCTTGCACGAGTATTTCAAAAGCAGCAGGAGCTGTATTTCACAAAGCGTGAGTTACAACAATTTAGTGGTTTCAGGTTTTATTATTATTTTCTATTGAATTTTTTGGACATGGCAATGATATATATCAAATTAATATCCATGCAGCAAAAGCTATTTCTTATTCTTAGGAACTTATTAATCATTGAAATTTTCTTTAGTATTTTGAACTTTCTTTGCTAGTGATTTGTATTTTCCAACAAATTTTGTTAGTTTATAGCCTTAAAATAGATATGCACTGAGGAGTGGTTTTTTATTATTGAATAAGTAATATTTTCCTATTGATATATGTTGATTATATCTTTGCAATATCTGAGTTTTACACTTTCTCTCCTTGTCTACAGTATTTAATAAATCCCTCTATATTTATTAAATCAATGAAGTTCATCAGTTATAGAGTAGGATTCCATTCCAGTAAACAAATACAAAAATACAGGGCAGATATCAGTCTATCTATTGAAATATCTATTGATCTATCTAGCTATCTATAGGGCATTACCCATCTGGTCCAGTTCAATGATATCAATCACCTTGTCATGTATAAAAACTGGAGCAAAAACACACATTCAGCTTTTAAAAATCCTTGATTTCCTCACCAAAAGATCACACTACCTATAATTAGGTAGGAAAATAAGAGTGAATGCAGGTGACAAAAACCAGTGTTCTTTGTCTGGCAAACAGGACAGAAAAATTGCTGCAGATAAACAGTGGCATTGATCAGGCACAGCATCCTTAAACTAGCATCCTTAAACCAGGGGCAATACTAGACGTATTTATATTTCCTCTCCTTTTTTCATTCATCACCCATTCCCTCATCATTTAACTTCCATGTTATGACCTTTGTTTTGACAGTATATGGAGTGATTTACATTTGCTGCATGTATGTTTTTTGTTCTCTTCATTACTCCATAAAACAGCTCTGCCCAGCTTTCAAGACTGCTTTCCTTTAGTGATCAGATATTGACTGTTTCTGATTTGCAGCTACATGTCCAGAGCCCCCAGGTTCATCTGTGCCTCTATTCTCAAGGCATTTGTTGTTATCTTGTGCTCACACAGTTCAGGTACCATGTTACAACCTGTATTGTATCTTGATAAAAAGATAGGCTGCATTTCTGTGTATGTGAAATTGCAATTATTGTGGGGTTTCTCCAGTGTTCATCTCGTATTCTACCACTCCCTGCTGTCACAAGAACTTCTGGGTGTAAAACTGAGGCTTGAGCAAAATACATCATTAAAAGAGAAGTGCTCTCTGGGTTTTTTGAGTGAGTAGGAGTATAAAAAGAGCTGATCTGCAGTGTGTGTTGAAGCAATGCTAGAACTGAAAGACTGGAGTGTTTGCTGTGGGTATGCTCAGACTGTGGAGAAGGCATGCAGGTCAGCACTCGCCCTGGAATACTCTGAAGACCAATCAGCATCTTCCTGCTTATGATTTTCTTTTTACTGTCATGGAGCTGGCATATGGCAGTGGATCCAGTTTTACATCTATGATCACAAGCCAGAAAACCCTGCTCTGTCTCACTGCATATACAGAGAGTGATTGAGCAGTTGTACTGTCCCGAATTCTGGACTGCTAGAAGTCTATCAGTGAACTGAGATGATTGCATGGTAAATAAAGTGCAGAAAAAAACCCCAGGAGTTGACAAAGCCCTATTTTAATGGAGGTTCTGGAGCTATTTAGCCATTGAGTTGTGTTACACAATTCAGGAGAGTGCACCAGAACCTACTAGTTAATGGACACTGTGTTGTATTAGTCCGCTCCATGTGCATCTGTAAAATCAGCATGGTTTTTATAGGATGGAAACTGGACTATTAGAAAAGTAAGAAATTGAAACATGATTACTTTTCTGGATGTGTTTTATATCTGCAGGAAAGATATTCATCTCATTTTGCCTCACTTTCTTATACTTCAGTAAATTTTGTTAAACAGCAATATATCAGGTCCAGAATGACACTGTCTAAAAATCGATTCAGTGTTGATATGGAGAGGTTAAAAAAATGCCACAATCCATGCAGAGTTCCAAAAAGTACTTTGGCATTGGTATTGAACATTACAACATATAATTTACTGGCAGGTGGTCCATAGAGCAGGGTTCACAGCTCACAGATGTCCTCAGGAAATGTTGACTTCATAAACACCGGACAGGAAATGACCGGCTTGGTAACAGTTCTTCAGAAAATATTTTAGGTCATGAGTCAACAGTATCATGCTGTTGAGAAATAAAAAAAGCATCACACAGATGTATATGAACAGGGGAAAAAATTAAAAAAGAAGATAAAAAAGAGAGAGAAAGAAAGAAAGAAAGAGAGAGAGAAAAAAAGAAGGAAAGACTTGCATTACACAACACACAGAAAGATGACTTCCAACCCTGAAGATGCTCCAACTTTAAGAACAGAAAAGGCTTTCAAAAAGTAATAGAATAATCTCTCATGGCAGATTGGAGGTAAAAAACTGCTTAAATTGCAGTGAGACAGTGCAAGTCTTGTTAATAATAAAGGTGGTAACCATTAAACAGACTGTCTGGAAAAGTTACAGCCTTTGTCACTGAAAATCTGATGGAACAAGTTAAGTTTATATCTGAGGGGGGAAAAAAAGCCTGAAAAATACATGAGAAAAAAGGTGGATAGTAGAGACTGAAAGAGGTTTTTAGACTTTATTAATTTTTGTAAACAAAGATCTGAATTTTGTTCCAACTTCAAATATGTGTATTTCAATAGTATATTCAGTAACACTATATCCAATCACCATTTCTTAAAGAACATATCACTCCCTGTATTTAGCATCAAACAAAAAGCTTCATGATTTCTAAAATAATGTTCTAAGCATGATCATAGAAAATAATTTTATGTCTATTTCATCTCTGTGGTCAAATGAATCCTTAAAAGTGTTTTCTTAAATAGTGCATTATGTGTATTTCCTCTTTTTGGCCCCAAATATGGTTGTTAGGGTATTCATATGTAGAACAGAGCTTTCATCTTCCTCCTTCTGGTTGAAGAAGATACTGCATATGGTCTCCTGGTGTCTGATGTTTGATCAATTTGTGATATTGAGTTATGTAAGTCCCAATTCTACCTTTACTTTCCCATTAATTTATTCAGTATTACTGCTATTTAAAAAGAAAACCAAAAACACACATACACACACACAAGACTAAAACTGCTATTGAAAGTACTGCTATTTTCAATATTTGCTGATTTTGCATTGACAGTTTTTGCATAGTCAGTTTGCAACGCCTATTAACAGTTGCTGAAGTTATAGATTTGTAATCCAAAATAGTTTGACATCATTGTCAATAGCCATTCTTTACAGATGCTTGAAATTAAAATGTCATTTTAAAAAGTAAAAATTTCAATATTAATTTCCATGAAATGTTGATGCTTAAACAGAATGCCATTTTCAAGAATAACCTTGACCGCAGTTTTGAAAAGAGAAAATCTTTCCTATTTTCTGTGACAAATATGAAGAGTTAATGCTTGGGAAGTGCTGAGATAAATGCTTATTGATGACTCAGTTAACATCTTGGAGTGAATAGAGTATAAACAGGCAAAATATGTCCTCTTTTTTTATAGCTCGACAGGCAAGGCAATGCAGTCATAAAAAAAGGAAATGTAATGAAATGAAGTCAAAACAAACCAAAGACTGACTCGCAGACTGTGGTGCTGATGACTCATTTTCAACCTCCTTTTCAAGTTGTCACTTTATTTTCTAGGTTGGACTCCTCACCTGCAACTGCTTGTGTGACATTTATAAATGAAAATGTGGGACTTAATTAGGTAAGCGCTCCTAACGTTTCGTACGCATCTCACATGTATTCAATTCCACCTTTGGATGTGCAAGATAAACTATTTCTAGCTGAGGTGAAGACTGCCCGACGGCGTTGGAGCGCTGAGTCACAGGGCGGACAGGCGGTGCTCCGTGCCAGCCCCGAGCCTGGGACACTGCTGCCCACCGCGTCCCCAGCGCGCAGAGCCGCGCGGGGCCCCTGGGACGTGGCTGTCGGGAGCTGGCTTCACTTGGGCTCAGACTGATGGGTACGCTAGCTGCCAGACCAGACCGTGAGTGAAGAGGACGATCAGCTCCACAGCAGCCCAGCAGCAGCTGGCATTGCAGAGGAATTTCAATTAGTCAGGTGACAATCAGCTGCAGTCCCCAAGGAGACAGCTACCACCTCTTCTGCACAGTGCTCTGTCACTGCTACAAAAAGCTCAATTGTGACACCACTTGCAACGCCAGGTGTAAAAGTAGCTACTTGAAGGCATTTGTCCTCTCTGCATAGTTTAATTTAAAAACTGAGATCTTCTATTCTGTGTTTGAATGTGAATGAGTCAGTTGTAAACAAAGAGCTAAAATAGATGAGTCCAGCGTGGAGGGCTAGCTGAGTCATTCTGTCAACCCTGTTCCTTAAATGTAAATGGCAGAGGTTTTCTTTTTTGACACAATTTTTGCTATTTTAGCTTAATGAACTATAAGGCTTATGCAGCAAAATGGCTCCTGAAACCACTGGCCAAGTCAGTGCCTCCACTTTAAAACGTTTTTATCCATGATTTTACTTGTTGACCACTATGAAGAGAAGCTCATAATATTTTCTTCAGGAGCTTTCTTTTCATTTTAGCTATTTATTTTATTAAACAATGTTTGAATTGTGTACCTCTTTATCTTTCTAAGATAGCATTTCTTCATTGCACTATGCCTTTTATACCATTTAAAAGGAGGACACAATCAAATGTTGGTATTAAATATTTGGAGTTTTGATTCAGAAGAAGAGGTTAGCACAGAAAAGGATTGTTTCTATTTTGGTTTAAAATAGCTAAAATAGTACTAGAAAACATTACAGGTTTCGGCAAATATAGCCACTGTTTGAATGGGAAAAACTTCCACAAAACATGAAATAAAATTACTTTTCTTTCCTCACTACAGCTTTGAAAAGACACTATATTAATAAAGCAATATTATTCCACAGAAACTGATAAAATGTATCTTCTGCACAACATTATAGTTACATGCTGTATTGCACATCTCATTTGAAATTAAAGAAAAAATCCATTTTCTTAAAATATCTTAACTAGATAGATTTACTGCTTTAAAAGGCTAAAGAAATTGTAACATCCTCTAATAAATACTTAGAAAAAAATAAATACTGTTTTGGATGCATATTTCCACTAAAATTTTACTGCAAGCAAAATGAAAATCTAAATCAGAACATGTTCCTCTTGTCACCCTTGATAAAATTAGTAGCAGCCACAGAAGACAGGATATTTAAAATCAGAAGAGAACAGGATTCTCTAGAGTAACAGGTTGCAGCTTTAGTTGGCAAACACTATTCTTGGGTCGGCAAGTAGAAATGCTGAGTGTAGAACAGTGATTTTACTGTGTTCAGAGCTGATAAATCCTTAGCATTTCAAATCTGGGACAATGCCAGTTCAAAGGAGTGGTTCTACTAAAGTGATTCTCAGGGAGAGCAGGAGACTTTTCAAAGGCCTGGAAAAATCAAGCACTGAAAGGAAAATGGAAGGTTTAAGTGTATTTAGACTAAGGTAAGGAAAAGACAGTAGAAGTGTTCATATATATATAAAACATAGCTTCTAAGGAGTTTATTCCCTTCTCAAAACTCATTTCAGACCAGACATTAAATAATAGAAGGGAAGGTCTGTGTTGGGATGTGCAGCAGTGAGGACTGTGCAGTACTATAGCTGTTTCTTGGGAGACTGCAGCAACTCCCTCAGATCCACTTCCTCAGAACAGGTTGTAAAGGTGTTTGTTCAGAAATGGCACAGATATAGCTGACCCAACATTTACAAAGGAGGTGGGAGTAAAAACTCCCTTCTAATATTGTTCAGCCTCAATTTCTGCTATTTTGGTGATTTTATTATCCAGCTTCATTATACATATTATTATGCAGAAAATAAAATAATGAATTAATTAATTCAGAATGTTGAAGTCAAAACAAAATTTTTGTAACAACTAAAACACAGGGCTATGTCCTGGAAATTAACAACACTTTCATTTAAAATTTATAGCAAATATTTTCAGATTGAAATAATATTTTATCTTCAAATGTTTTAACTTTCACATAATTATGATATTATTACTCTATATAACTATTTCATTGCTTGCACACTGGCTTTTTACACATCATGTGTGTAAATACCAGTACTAGGCATTAACACCAAGGTTGATAAATGTTATTTCATGGTCAGCCTGGCTTATTGACCGGTTTAGAAATTCATGCCAATCCAACTAAATACTACTAAATATAGCTGTGAATTCTTATTTTTCTTTTTTCAATCTCCTTAAATATTTTACACTGCTCAATCAGGATGAGACAAATTATAAGTTAATTTTAAGAATTATAATGGATGGCAATTACATCTGTATTATTTCATATTTTCATTATTCTAATTATCCTGACAATAGGCTGATGGTGTTCTGCCTCATTGTTCTCTTGACAGTTTGCCAGAGAAGTGCTGTATCAGAATGCTAATAGCTTGCCACATCCCCTCTTTGACAGTCGATAGTAAACTTCAACTATCTGACTTTACTGATGTTCAACAGTTTTGTTCAGCAGGTCCATGTCACTTTAAAGTGGTAGCAACCCACATGGAAGAACTAAGAATGGACTAGCTATCAAAATACATAAAAGGCTGAACCATGCTTTTAAAATTGTACATTTAATATTTTATTAAATAAGGCATTGCAATTTATGTATATATTTTAAAATTATAAGGTTAAGGATATACTAGCCCATTTTTTAAATAAACCATTCCCAGCTATAGTTTATCTAGGAAATTTATGTGTGATCACTGAGGCTGAGGTCCCATATATTTTATCTGATAAATATTCTTTTCTAATATTCAACCAACTAGACATCACATGTGCTTTTGATCAAAATTGATTCAGCCTTTGTCTTGCAATGTATTTCCTCAATAATCAAGCAGATTTTCTTTGTCTAAATTATTTTTAGAAATACGGTATCTTAGTAAAATATAATTGGTTTATTTAATATTACTATACTCATATACATAGTCCACAGCTGTATCCGTGTCTGGGAGGAAGGACACTGAACTGTTGGAGCAAGTCCAGAGGAAGGCCACCGAGTTGATTAGACGTATGGAGCACCTTTCTGACAGAGAAAGACTAAGAGAATTGGATTGTTGAGCCTGTAGCAGCTGCAGGGTGACCTAACTGTGTCTTTCCAGTACCTTAAGGGAGCCTACAAGAAAGCTGGAGAGGGACTTTCTACAAGAGCATGTAGTGACTGGACAAGCGGAAACGGCCTCAAACTGAAAGAAAGTAGGATGGGATTCAACATTAGAAAGAAATTCTTTGCTGTGAGGGTGGTGAGGCACTGGAACAGATTGCCCAGCGAAGTTTTGGATGCCCCATCTCTGGAAGTGTTCAAGGCCAGGTTGGATGAGGCTCTGAGCAACCCGGTCTAGTGGAGGGTATCCCTGCTTATGGCAGGAGGGTTGGACCTAGATGACCTTTAAGTTCCCTTCCAACCCAAATCATTCTATGATTCTATGATATCAATTGCCCAGCATAATTTTGCATATTCATTTCAGCATGAACCTAAATGAAGTTGGTGGATAATCATCCCACTCTGTAAAATATAAATATTCATTTGATTTTAAGTTCACTGTCTTAGACATTCTGGCTTCCTTAAATGTGAGAAGGTGTTTAACTGCTACGCAGTGATAGGGCCCAAAGTATTTAATGAGTCATTTATTCAGTGTGAAAGATAAAAATAAGAAGCTTGTTGCTAATCATCTAAGCTTAATTTCTACCATTCTCCAAACTCCCAAGTTCATGAGAAACAAGCTTAACCTTGGAACCAGACTGAAATTAATTGCTGTGGATCAAAAGTTGATTCTGTGTTTGGATGAGAATAAATTAACTGATCTTTATGGAGTGGATTATTATGGTTTAAAAGAAAACAGCTGAAAGAAAGGACAAAAAGAAGGGTGTAATTCGTGGATTTGACAGAAGTTACTGAAACACTAGAATTGGCATGAAAAATAAAACTTCCTTGCTACTTTATCAGTATCCTTCTTTAGAGAAAATTTCAGCATTTCTTACGGGTTTACTAGAGGCTGTTGCTGTAAAACAGAGGGGTTGCATAACAGTGCTGTGGTGAAGAATTGAATATGAGACAAGATTAGGATGTTCATCCACTTAATTCTGCTCAAGATAATGTTTTGGATGGAGACAACTTATCTGCCTAAAAATTTGGCACAAACATTTAGTTTTATTAATTTAGTATTATTTTAAAACAGGAAGGAGTTCAGAGCAAAAGAGAAGATATTTACACTTTTACAGATCTGGGTCATAAACCTGTTCTTCTGTTTCTTGTTCTAACATAATTTACATTGGAATATAACTCAATAGTACTAAATTCAGCCTACTGAAGCACTTCTGCCTGTTGAATACTGGATATCAGATGAAGCCAAATGTCACAGGAGTATGAATTAGTCATGTTTCTGCACTCACGGTCATCATGAACCTGGAAGTCTTTGAAGCAGTAGTAGTGAAATAATTCATTTTCCTGGTCCCTTTGTTAGTTAATTCAAATGTCAATGGACAGTCGGAGTTTCTGCACTCCAAGGTTCTTCACTATATCAATCTTCATGGTTCTTCAACAGCCTCACCTGACTGAGACTCCAAAAACTTACAGACAATTTGTGAATTTTTAATATAAGAAATTGCCCATAAACTGAAATAATTCACGTAACAAAGTTGTATATCAGCCCAACTGAAGTGACTATGTTTTATAGTCAGTTACCAGATCCATCCTTTTTCTTGAACAATGATGTTAAATCACGTGTCTTCAAAAGTCTATGAAAACATCATGACACTGTCACCTAGGAACTTTAATTGTGTATGTAAAACTCACTGGACCTCAATGATTATCTTTCAGTTTGTTCTTTCACTCTTCCCCATTTATCATGATGTACTTAATAACTTGGAGTAAAACACAGCCCAAATCAAAATATTCAACATTTTCTACATTTTATTTCTGCTATGTATCTGTCTGTATAGGTAAGGTCTCTTTGTATATTCTGAAAACGTAGGAATGCTGAGACATTCACGCTACCAAGCTTAATATCCGTGGTGCAAAAAAGTTAGAAAGAAATACCAAAACCTCCGAATAAGAAAGTATTCATGATCTCTTGCTTAGATTCAGTTTTGTAGATATAATTTTTTCCTAAGATCCTACTTTTAAAATTCATTTGGGAACTTAGCTCACACTTTTCTGGAGTTTGAAATTCCGTGTAGAATTGTCTCAGTCTTCAAAATATTTTTTCTGAAGGCATTAATGAGTGATGAGTTATTACTATGCGTGACAACAGCATTAGAAGCAAAAGAAAATGGAAGCACTGTTTATACGACTTGATTCCCTAAAACTTGAAAATACATAGTATGAGACAGTTCAAACAACAAAGTAACTTAAAGTTGCAGCACTAAATGCAGAATCCTCTGTCAAAATCACTTGAATTGTTTCAAAAATACAGTGATATTTAATATTTCAATATTTTAGATTCAACTTCAGTGCTACCATCTAGACAACCTAGTGTAGATATGATATTTTTTGTATAAATTTCTAAAGAAAAGAGAAGATAGACACATTATACAGTTCTACTCCAAGTGTCATTTTTCATCGTTTTATGTTTCACTTCACATAATATGCTAAAGAAAAAACATGCATAGGCTGCTTCTAACAGTGCTGCTATTTTCTTTGCTCTGTTTCTGTGTATTTGTGTTCTGTTTCTCCTTTGCAAAACTGACAAAACTATCACTGTAATTATGATTTTTAAGAAGATTTCTGAGTATTTTAATCAAATAGTCAGAGTATTCTTTCAAACCTACTCAACTTTGTATTACGTATTATTTAATCCACTAGGTGCTTTGGGCCATTTATATAAAAACTCGATTCAACTGTTCTAATGTCTGGAACAAAGGGAGAAATACTTTGTTTTAGTCATTGAAGCAAGACCTCACATGCAAATTCCCTTTTTTAATTAAGAAGGACTAAGCACATACATTCCATTCTTATCTTCTATATAGTAGTAAAGGGTTGGCAGTAAGAGTTGTGAGTCTAGCCAGCAAAGGAAAGTAGGAAACTTTCAATATCTTAAGTTAAATATTTTCTCCAGAGTTAGAAGGCTTAAGAGACTCTGATCAGGCAGCCTGTCTCACTCCTTGTTATGGCTTCAAGTCTTTTATCCTTCTTTGTACAGATCAACACAAATTTGGCAATGCTTGTTGATTTATCTTCATGTCTGGATGTCTTAAGCCATATATTAAGGAAAAAATCTCCCCTCAGAATATCCTAGAAAGCCTTCCTGCAGGGCCAATCATTAGGAGAAACATAATAGTCAGAAAAAAATATCTTCTTTAGCGAATTTCAAGGAGACACTTCTGAGGTAAGAGATAACCATAGTTTAGGAAGCAGGCAATTACTAATAGAATGCTGCATTTGAGGTAATGCTGAACAGCGCTGCTCACTGTGCTTCTATGGGGTAATTCCTCTCTGCCATTAAGTAAGGTATATATTTTACACAAGGAAAACTTCTGCAGTATTTACTGAAAGTTTAATTAGGTGCAGTGAGACCACTTATTTGTACACAGTAATTGCAGAAAAACAACTAGATTTTATCCTGATAGCCTGTCTAAAAGTTACTGCCTCAGTTGAGAGGCAGACCTTCATTGTTTAGAGCGTGATCACAGTGACACTGGATAATGACCATATAATGAAAAGTCAATTTTCATCACAACCTCTCTTTTCATCTGGAAAAATTTACTCAAAAGAGATAATTTAACAAGATTTTATATTCTTCTAGGGTCCAAATGCAATCTTGTTCTTATCCTGCTCTCAGATCTCCTCTGCAAAGAGGAAAAAATGCTCTCAGTTTTCTAGAGATCTGAGACTGAATGCTGAGAAGAGATAAATAAGGACCATTAGTGTCTCTTGGGGAATGCAAAGAAATTTATAAAACATGATTAATTGGCTTTTATTCCAGTTATCTGTATATTCCTAGGAGGCTTTTTTTCCAAAATATCACCTTTCTCTTCTGGCCCTCCAAACAAGAGTAATCACAAGCATTTAGACTACCAGATATGATTGATTAATAGCAATTTTTTATTACACTCTTTTCCTGATTTTAAAAATGTTTTTATTTTATTGAATAAAAAACCTAATTTTCATTACATAGAAGTTTCAGTTCTAGGTAGTTCCACCAGCAAATAGCTTTAGCACAGCCCTTCTACTAATCACATACTCACAAACCTTCATTTTCAGGAAAGAAAATTTATTAAACTGCATCCAGTTTTCTCTATTTTCTTGGACTTCATTTATTTCTTCTGAAAAGAGGTGAAACTCTTGATCTGTATTTCCCAGTATACCTGCACCCTGCAGCAGTAAACTGCTCTGCCTGAAGAAACTGTGCCATAGCTACACTTTTGAAAGGTGCAAGTAAAAGAGTGTTAAACTGACAAAGAAGAAAAAGAAATGCTGACATCCATGAGTCACAGTTCACCTAAGAGCAAACATGATAAAATTTTTCACAGGAAATAAAGTGGTACTGAGATTCTGTGTGAGATGGAACAGATGAATCATATATGAAATAGCATCTGTGCATGTCTGTTCATCAGAAGGGACAGCTGAACAGAGCACACGGTGAATATAAAGCAATGACATATAGACCTATATATGGAAAAATGAGCTTTGCAATCAAGGCTTGAAGCTCCCTTTGGTGCCATAACAGAGCAGTTATTTAGCTTTTTTGTGGTATCTTTAAGTGTTATGGTAAAAAATCTTTTTTTGGGGGAGGATCACCTGCACATTAAGATCTCGATTATGAATGATAACATTTATTCAGTTGGTTTTTTCTGATTCTCTGGTATGTTTCATATATTTTAATTTTTTGAGACAGGCAGGTTGCCAAAGTATATTTTCCTCAGTAGTTTCACTTTTATAGTGGCAGCTGGGAACCACAGAAATGTTGTATTCTTTGCTCAGTCTATAACACAGGTGTTATAATATCAACAACATTTTCCACTCACTTGAGAGACCTCTGTGAAAGGAAGATGAAAGGCACGTTGACTGAGTAGGAAATGTAATGGAATAGAATTAGTTCCAAGCAGAAAATGTAGAGATTTTTCTTCAGTGATTTATGCTTTGAAAAAGAGGGCAGATCAAAAATGTATGGGTTTATACGAGGACAAATTATACCCAATATACTCATATGACTGTTCTTGCAGCAGTTTGTACTCTGTTGTAACTTTCCTGGTTATCTGGAAATATTTTGGATTAAAGAATAGATTTTATGTTCATATGTTTATTAGAAAATATACTGCCTCTTTAACATTTAAAAATGTTAAAATATACTTCTTTCAAAATAAATAATTGAAAAGTCTCACTTTAAATATGCCTGAGTTAAAGAATTTGTGATTCTTCCCCATTTTTTGAACCAAACATTGTCCATCTCAGTGTGGGTATAGAGATAACTTCAGCAAACCAGATCTTTGCATTCTAAAGGATAAAATTCATAGTAAGACCTTTTTCAGCAGATTATAATAGCTGGCATGTGTCTGCCTTGCTGTTAAAACATACCTGAAGTTTATGCTGTTGAAGTTATTTGCAAGAGCTTCAGAAGAAGTTTGCGAAGAATTAATGATAGAAAAAACAATTTAGGAATTTAATAGCATAAATTTATTAAAATAGGTTTTTGGGGGCGGGAACAAAATTCGTATGTTAGGTATAAATTAAATTTTATTTATTGTTATTAAAGGGATTCAGTTGTTACTGAATGTTGAAACATAATGATTGAAAAGAGTTGATGATCATGAGAACTCCTTCAGCTTTATGCAAGAGTAAAGAATTTTTCCAATTTTGTTTACCCTCTGAAATGAACTCTTAGAATGTCCATTCCATCTCTAAAAAAGCAAAAAAACCCTGTATGACAAGTACTAACACACAGTCAGATTTTATAATTTATATTAATTA
>VZRQ01004230.1:899493-1012182 GCA_013397975.1 Machaerirhynchus nigripectus | reverse complement strand
ATTAATTATATATAATATATATCTATTTTATATATATTACATATTTATATAATTTTTATATAAATTTATTATTATTTATTATAATTTATAATAACAGATAACAGAGTGAAAACAGTCTATCTGGATTATTAAATCAATATATGTGAATAGGGAGTATACTCACATGGAACATCATGGGATTATGTATTTGTAACAATATTAGATATTTATGGACTCATAAATTTAAAAGTTCTAAAAAATCTATTTTGCTGTTTTTACTTTAAAAATCCAAATATAGGCAATGCAGCTTTTACAGTCAACAATAGCCCGTGGGGTTTAGCATCACAATGCATCCAGTAATGAAAGTCTAAAAAGCTGGTAAAAAGGATTCTTGCTTTCCAGAAAGTCTTGGATTTAACTGTGTAGAAGAAACAACATGTTCATGCATGATAGAAACTGAAGGTCTTGAAAATTTAAAAAATTCTTCAGCTGTAGTTATTTTATTTTTTTTCCCCTTTCTCAGTTTAATAATTCTACAGCAAAAGCTAGCTTCCTAAAAGCCTCCTTAAGTGTCTATGTTATACTTAGGATATTTACTGTTGGACTGTCTCTGGGATCAACTATAGATAACTTACTCTTGTAAATAATTAATCTCCAAGTAAAAAACAGATTCAGTTATTAAAACTGAATACTTGATTTGGTTTAACATTTTTAACATTCTTATATTTAATATTACTTATATTATTATTCTCTCTCCTCTCAGATGTTTGTGTTCTTGGTTTTTATTCCCAGAAGCTACTGTTCATGAGCTTGTAAATGTTTATATTCTTATACAAGCCCAAATAGTTTTCATATTGGTGGATGTTATAGCTTAAATGTGCAAATTTAACATTATAATTATGATCAAGTGTGAGCTTTAATAAAAACATATTACATTGATAAAACATAGTAAAAATGTCTCTGATATGTTTTTCTTTGCAAGCAAACCTAGGTGATTTCCTTTTCTAGCTTATTTTTTAATTGGTCCATGATATGCTGCCTTTGACAGATTTTTTACCGTCTGTTTTCTGAAGTTGTTTTAAAACTTCTGTGTCAGGGATTTTGAACCTTTATCAGAAGTGAACACCATGTATATCCTTTCATTTTTGACATCTCTCATTAAAGGAGTTAAAAGAGCTTTTGCACAAACAGTTCTGTCTTTGGAAGCTGAAAATAGATTTCCATCATCTTGAAACCTGAAAATCCAAAAGTTGCTCTTTGGATGTCTTCTGAGAATAAGAATACTATCAGCAGAGGCTACCAGCATGTCACAATGTGTTTAATAATCAAAATAAGTTTAAAAGAAGTAAGAAGAACAATCAAACTGCTGTGCATTGTATTTTGGAAGGGCTTGGCATTATCTATTCAAAAAAACAAAGAAAGAAAAATCCTGCTTTTCTTTACCAATTGTCATTTGAAAAGATAAATTCAAACAGTTTTTCATGTTTATACATTGTCAGCTAAATGCATATAAGAAGTCTGAGAAAGCATTTGGAAACAGGAATTTACAAACAGAGAGAAAGAAGTAAAAAATTAATAAACTACAAAAAGTAAAAAATCTCTAAGCAAGAAGTTAGTTCTTTAGTTTTCCTCTGAGACATTCACGACAGAGTGAAAGTAAATGGAGAATAGATATCTGTATTAGCAAACTTTGCATCACAAAGACATTCCAGGTAGTGACTCAGGATGGAGAGCAATACCACTGTAAACAAATGCACCCATTATTGTCAGTAACTACTTAGATGGAGAGGAATTCAGGCTGATGGTGGAGAAGCAACAAGCTTTCAATTCCAATTAAAGACCTTTTAAGACAAATAAGCTTTCAGAGCAGTTCTTTTCCTAAGATAGCCTCAGAAACACAGAAAATCATGCTCTGTCTTCAGGGTCTCTGTGGATTGCTCTAGCAGCTGCAAAATGCAAAAATTGCAGGGATCATAATGGTGCATTAGGGCTGCATGATACGTTAACTCCAAAAAGAAGTGACATTATTCTGAACTTACAAAAACACAGGATGCTATTTATGGATTAAATTGTTGTTAACATCCTTGTTAAACTGTTTTTAGCCCACATAATTACAAAGATAGAAAGGTAAGAAACATATGTTATCAACTATTCTGTTAACCTGTCCAAGAAAAAATAGTCTAGAGGAAGATGACTAAAAGTTACTAGAAAGAGATAATTAAAGATACTGTATCTTGCAAACAATTAAAACACAGGAATAGTTCTGTGATGATGAGAGAGAATTGGGGTTCTTCAGCCTGGAGAAGAGAAGGGTCTAAGGAGACCTCACTGTGGCCTTCCAGTACTTAAAAGTAGGATTTTAAGGAAAAGGAGGAGTGATTTTTTACATGGGCAGATGGTGACAGTACAAGGGGGACTGGTTTTGAACTAAAAGAGATGTGGATTAAATGTTAGGAAGTATTAACTGCTAAAAGGGTAGTGAGGCACTAGAACAGGTTGCCCAGAGAAACTGGGGATGCCCTATCCCTGGAAGTGTTCAAGGCCAGTGTGGATGGGGCCCTGAGCAACCTGATTTAGTGGGTGGCATCCCTGCCCATGGCAGGGGGATTGGAACTAAATGATCTTTAAGGTCCCTTCCAACCAAAGGCTTTCTGTAATTCTCAGATACTATGATTCTCTGAAGCTATTTTTAGCTCTAAGTACAAACCAACTTGGATCTCCACTTCCTTCTGGTATCACAACAGGATTATCTTTCGACATTTGCAAATGACACTTAATTTTTCTACACATCTTCCTACACTTACATCCTTTCATGTTATCTTCTATTTACTTTGGAAATAAAGCAATGCAAAAAAATCTTAAATGGGATATGTATTTATCATGATTGTTTTCAGTAAGTTGTTTTCTTTTTCTTTAATCTTGTAATTACAACACTAATTGGACACTTGAGGATTAAAATATTCCCATGGTATTTTGTAACAGTATCTTCTCTTTAACGAGGATATTGAATGTCCCCTTGTGGAAATACTTGTTATTATTCTACTTTAGAAGTTCTTTTCTATTCCAAAGTATGAAAAATTTAAGCCTGTGTTTACTACAGGGTTTAGATTTTATAATATTAAGCAATAAATTATGTGTCCAGGATCTCAATACAGTGTAGACTTAGATACCTTTGGTAAGGAGTCACTGACATAAGCAAAGAAGGTTTTACATTAAATAAAAAGAAATGTCGAAAAGCTGATATTCTGATATCTCTAAGAAATCTGCCCACTGCACTTCAGTTTTAGGAGTGAGCTAAACTTACATTCAGATTCATATACTTCTACCAGTCCAACCAATGCAATTGACTGTCAACTGACTAAAAGGTGTTTATTAAAATAAGGAAAATAAGTTTCATCTGTCAGGAGAAAGTTATTGGAGTATGCGGGAATTGTTCAAATCCAGAATCTGCTATTAAGTTTTTTACTAACAAGGTAACTTTTGATACTCTATTTGAAAAGCATCTCAGTAATTGTTAGTACTTCACATGGTAGGAGATACTTAAATATGTGTTTCTGTGAATTAGCCCATTTATCATAATTTTAAATATTTTAATCTACTTCTCTTTAATATACTTAAGTGCATAAAAACACAAATTAAAACAGCCTGTTATAGACCTACTGCATTTATTCTCCATTTAGCTTCATGCCAGTTTCATTGTTGATTTTCCTTCACCCATAAAAACTGATCTTAAGGGAAATTTTGATCATCTTCATATAACACGTGGGTCAAGAAGCATTGCATAGAACAGAATAGTATATTTATTTACACAAGTCATAAACAGACTAGCAAATCGTGGGAATAACAAGTTTATAAATTTGATGATGGCCATGAGAAGCTTTAGAAAGATCTCTTAATAATTATCACTCTAATGCAGATGACATTCAGTGCCAATAAATTACAAGTAAAGCATACGAGGAAAGAGTACTCCGAACTAGGTATTGCCTCCTCAGGAAAACCAAAAAAGAAAAGTTATAATAATTCTTTGAAGACTGTTCAATATCGATACAGAAAAACAAAAAAGTAAGCAAAAAAACCCCACAAATACTGTGCAGTTGATACAGCAAGACAGAGAATAAAATATGAAGCATCATTATGCCAGTAAATAAACTAATAACAGATATAAATATTTGACAGTTAATCTCTGAAAGTAAAGAATATTATTGAAAAGGCATAACTATGGAGGGCTTTAACTGGAAGGAGATTGGATAACTTCAGGTATAGTGTGAGTTCCATTCAAATAGAAATGTCACAGACAGATTATTTGGCCTTGTTTGTCAAAAAGGGGATATATCAAAGTCTGATTTGCACAGAGAAGGAAAGAAATTAATTATTCCCAGGTTCTCAAAAAGTAGGCAAGAACCAAACTTTATTTTCCATGACAGGATGAAAACAAAAGGTGAAATCTAGAGTTCATTATAACGAGACAAGATAAGCTTGAAAAGTTTACATGGGTTCAAAAACTGATTGTACCAATTCATTGAGGAGATTCAGAGAAACCTTGGCTTCAAGCACTTCAGACACAAATTTTAAAAGGATATGTCAGAAAAAGTGTAACTGTCTGCTTGCCTTGTCCTGCACGTTTTCCTAGACATTCACTTATGACTCAGTGTCAGAAATATTGGACACTGCCTCTGATAGAAAAAATGAAGAAGCCTCTTGATACCAGAAATATGTTCTATTTTTATTTGTTTAGCCGTGAGTCATCTGCAATGTGATAACTGTTGAGAACTGGCCTCATGGGCTCTTTTACACACCGCTCAGGATATAAACTTACTTGTTTTTTAAGGATTTGGGGAGCAGCAAGGACCAGCAGCTCCAGGAGGACTGGTCAAACTCAGCTTGTCCTGTGCCCTCACGAAGGAGCACAGTCCCATGGGGTATGGGCACAACAGGCGGTGCCAGATGTTGGGAACAGGTGCATCAACAGATGCAAATATGGCAAGTGATGACCCAGGTCCAGAGGACGTCCAGAGACCCAAGTTCAGATCAAAGTAGATGAGGTCTGGGACATAAAAGTGAGGTGATGTGACTCAATGTATCTTAGGGAAAGAACTTCAAGCAATGTCAAGTTATTTCCCAATTCAGATGTGATAGGTGACAACTCCTAGCATGGCCTCAGGTGTTGAGTCCAGATATTAGCTCAGCCTTTTGTGCTTACAGACTTGTGTGTTTCACTCTGCTTTATGCAGAGTCCACAAAAGAACAAAAGGCTGGTTTTCAGTCTTGCAATGTACATTTGCGAACTAAATGATCGAACACCATAGAAAGGTACATAAAAAGCACATAGAAAGGTACAAAATTACAGTAGGATTTGGCATTAATATAGGTTTATTCTGAATTCAGAAATTAATCAAAAAAACTTATTCTGCAAACACGTGGAGGTATTAGTAAAACTGACACTTCAGAGACTACTGACAGCTAAAATTTAATTTAGTTTCTATGAAGTCAAGAATGAGTTGCCTTACATCTATATAGACCATAAGAAATCATCGTAAACTTGAAGGAAGCCATATGTAATCTTTTTGAGAAGAGGAAATGAAAATCAAATTCTCAATTCTAGTTGAATTGAAACATCCCAGGCAAAGGTGACAGAATAGATAAAACATTTATATTAAAAAATGCCATGCTGCCTGGAGCTTATTGATAAATGTTGCTTTATTACTCAGCTACTGCTGAAGATAAACGCATACAACTTTCATTGGCTTCCTTCAGCTTATATTTTGATAATCATTCAGAGTACCAGTACAATGTGACATTTCATGCTACTGAGTCGAATTGGTCTTACTGAACAGTCATAAAAACTGTAGAATCACTGAATCATTCATACTGGAAGGAACCTGACAAGTCACACAATCCACCTTCCTGCTCAAAACAGAGACAACTTTAAATTCAGACAAGAGATTTAGAACTTTGTTCAGAAGACCCATGAGTTACTAAAAGAACTCTGATTTTCTGGGAAACCTATGGAAAAGCTTAATAAATTTAGTAGTGATTTTGTTTTGTTTCAGTTTTTTTGGTTTGGTTTGGTTTTTCCAAGCTAGGCTCCCAAAACATTATCTGTTTGAATTCATGTCCCCTGTCTCTCGTTCTTTCATTGGGTCCCTTAGCAGAAAGCTTGGCTCTCTCTTTGGTTACCTACTGGTAGGTATCAGAAGGCTGCTATTTACTGTCCCCCTACATTTTTTTACTTCTTCAGACAAAAAATCCCTGATCAATTCCCAACAAGGCAGAATAACATTTCTAAATTTGACCTATTGACAAGTCCTGCTAGCTCAGGAGCTGTTGGCCACCTTTGTTGCCAAGGCACTCCTGGCTCCTGCTCATCCCGCTGCCCACAGGCACACCCAGGTCCTTTTCACAACAGTGGCTCAGCCAGCCTGCCCCAGCCTGTGCCACTGCTCAGAGCACCACACCTGCAGTGCAGGCTGCAGAGAAGGCCATGGCTGCCAATTTTCCTGGGGTGCTTTCTCCAGTCACTGATGGGGACTGAGCCCCATGGTGTATTAGCACCACTGTGATTTCAGAATTTAGAAATTCATTTTTACTACTGTTATTATTAATATCTAACTTCTTCATCTTTATTCCTTGTTTTGCTAAAGTTAAATCAAACAAAGCGTGTACACATACACACACACACACACACACACAAAATACTTCTCAATTTCACTTCCAAAACCCTTAACATTTTTGTTATTATTTTTCTACTAAGTGTAATAAAATGTGTGCCTCACAGGAAGAAGTGCAGAAAAAAGACAGATTGCTGCTTAAAATAACAAGGTATCAGGGAAAAAAATTCCCCAAAATCTCTTGGTGAAATGTTATGTCTAGTCAGGAAAATTGTAAAACTCCTCTTAACTCTGATGATAATCGTGATTCCACTTCATCCCACCACATAAGGCCTGCGTCAACCCTTTCACACAGTAAAATATTATCTTGGGAAGCAGCCAGTATACTGAGAGTTTTCTTCTGCCTAATGCTGATAGGGAAGGATTCAATAACCTAACCTAAACAATGTCCTCACATAATGAGGAGCAGCTGGACCTTGTAAAAAGATGGCTGTACTGCAAAAGCAGCCTTCCTTAATGCAGAAGTCAAGTCCCTGTACCTGTCCTGAGTACGTTTTCTGGAAACAGCAGGTACTAAAAGCTCAAGAGGAGAAGGCTGAAACATTTTCAGTTTGAAAAAAGTAACTTGACTGCCAGGAAATTACACTAGTTTAAGGTCAAAGTTTCCATATAAAAAATAGGGTTTTTTGTTGATGTGTTTTGAAGTATTTTTACAAATATACTTTATTATTACAGGCTTTGAACACATGTATTTGTTTATCTAGTTGATAACATTCACGTTAATGCTGGAAGAAGGGAAAAATATCAAAGTCAAGAGAAAAGCTAAAAAAAAAATCAGAAAAGAACAAGCTATAAATCAAACATTTTCCTGTGATGTTTTACCAGATAAGAGGCAAAAATGTAACTTCACTTCCCATTTGGCATCCATACTTCCTGTTAAGCAGCTAACCACTTTTACATAACCTCAGAGGTTCATCATTCTTTGAAAGTCCTTTCCTCTTTGTCAGCAGTTATCTATTATTGCTGTTACAATCTATATAACTAAAGAGACTCTGATGACACAGCTGCTGCAGAAAAAGGTGGATGCAGTGATTATGTTAATGAGATCACTAATTTCTTGCATTAATATACCTTAAAGCTGTTATGCTTCTTCATGTGTCACTAGCGGGGTTGATGAAATATCTTGAACAAAATATAAAAATGTTATTAACTCAGTAGTTATTTGTGTTTCAGTAGCACCTACAAGCCACAATAAGCTGAGACTTCAACCAAACATATCCTGTTTCCCTATAAAAACCTGTATAATCAGACAACAGGACTTTAGTCCCTCCCTCTGTGCTCTTCTACCTCTCTACCTCACTCTTACAAAACTTCCAGCTGAGGTCCCCAGTCCAAAAAAACATAGACCTGTTGGAATGGGTCCAGAGGAGAGCCACGAGCATTATCAGAGGGCTGGAGCACCTCTCCTGTGAAGAAAGGTTCAGAGAGCTGGCATTGTTCATCTTGGAGAAGAGAAGGCTCCAGAGAATTTTGTGGGCTTTCAGTATATAAAGGGAATTATAAAAAAGGCAAAGACCTTTTACAAGGACCTATAGTGATAGGACAAGGTTCAGTGTTTTTTTTCTGAAGGAGGGTGGATTGAATATAGGGAAGAAATTTTTTACAATAACAATGGTGAGACACTGGAACAGGTTGCCCCAAGAAGTTGCTCCATCTTTGAAATTGTTTAACATGAGGTTTGACAGTACTCTGAGCAGCCTGGTCTAGTGGAAGGTGTCCCTGTTCATGGTGGGGGGGGGGAACTAAATGAACTTTAAGGTCCCTTTCAAACCAAAGAGTTCTATGATTCTATGATGCTATGAAAGAGAGATAAGAGACCACAAGGAAATAGAGCTATAATGATCTTATGTACCTAAATACACCATTTAACAGACCATCAATAAAATGGCTGTTTTTGGAAGTCTCTTCACTACTAAATTTATCATATAATAGGGAAAAATATTTGTTTCAACATTAACAAAAGGAGAGAGACATTTTATTATGTAAGGAGGTCAGTTTTCCTGACCATAAAAGCTTAATTCCTCAGCCCATGAGATATTCACCATCTGTTCCATCAATCAAGATGCAGGAGAGATGTAGGATTAGTTCATACATGTGCTGACTCTGGGACTTAACAATTTACTTTTTCATTTCTGCAGATAATATCAACTTTTGTGGTTAGTTGCCTCCCATAGACAAGGACTTGGGTTGTCCATCAGTCCATGGGACCACTGCAGATACATACACGGGTGTTGTAATTCCTACTTTAAAGCCTTTGTTGGCCTAAAGTTGGCCACATAGAGATATAGTTTGCATATTCTTGGGGTATATGTTTTTTGGTGACAAGAGTTTGTCAGGATTTTTGCCACTGACTATAAATAAAAGCTCAATTTGGACAGTTGAAATGTGTCTAAAGCCAGGTGACATGATATCCATATCTGCCTTTTAAAAAGGGAGAGTTGGGTTTTTTATAAGCCCAGTTACCTGTTAGTAGTGTTGACATGTTCACACTGAAAACACAGACTTAGCCTAAATTCCTTGGAAGAAGGCAGCAGTTACAGCAACAGACTAATAACTTATCAGTCTCATCTGTAGACAAGATGCCAAATCTTTAGAACTTTTACAGTAATATCTCTTCCAATTAAGCTTTTTAAAAAATGGGCAGGAAGCCAGGATAGTTCAGCCATAGCCTGTCCTCAGCTAGAAATGTGACTTAGGAAGACAGCACTCATGGTGAGCCTTTAACATATTTTGAATATGTACACTGTGATGTATTTGCAGAGCACATAAGAAATTTACAGAGCAAGTGTGACAAGCATGGATAACTGAAGGCAATGTCCATATCCAAAGATGAGCCCAGAGATGGAAATCTTTATTCTGGCAACTGCTGATTCTTGTACTTCCAAAAGTTTTTAGGCTTACATTATACAATGTGCAAACACAAGCACGTGTATAGACATAATCCAGGGGGTACCATTACCACAGCATCTCTTCTAGTACATCTACTTTCTACCTGCACTTAGGGTTTGGCTTTCAAAGGCTTCAGGCTGGCTCTTCAAAGATAAGATGTGGTATTTTCATTGTATAACACCCTGCCATGAAATTTGCGTAACAGTTTGTAGCACCAGTTAAGTGAGGAAGACATATACATAATGCCCAGTGTCAAAGTAAATATGGAAAAATGAGAAGAAAAGTAACAACACAGTGTGCTCTCAAACAACCAAAAAATATTCTAATAAAGAAAAAACCACCAAAAATGAAGAGAATAAGTAAATCAGAATATTTGGTTTATTTTTAAATTAGTTTTTTTAAGACTGAGGTTGTTCAGAGATACCCTAGGTACTTCTGAATAAAGTAGTTTGAGTGTTGAAGAATATCTGTGCTTCATGGCATTTTTCCAAAGTTATTTTACCCCACTTCTCATTGATCCCCATGGGAAGACTGCTACACTACACTATTTGTCAACACCCAAAAGAAGTTGTTTAGAGCTAGGCCAGGCTGTTCTCTTTTACTCTGTATTGGTGTGTGGTGATGTCTTTCCTTAGGTATTTATTAATTAATTTCTTGGCTACCTTCAGCATTTCAACCATTAGTGAGTCCCCCGGAACTAACTATATGTTAGTATCTCCATGTATGTTGCACTCCTCTTTCAAATTTACTTCAAAATGTGCTTCAAAAGCACTTTATGTTGAATTTTTTTCAAGCTCCTTTTAGACACAGCTTCTTCAGTCTGAAGGATTGTTAGCTCCAATTTTGCACTGTCTGAGAATACCTATACAGCAAGCTTGAATATGCATTTCCATTGTATTTTGAGAATAAACTCGTATTTTTGCTGTAAAGGTATGTGTCCTATTAGAAATACAATTTGAATGATAGAATCTCCCATTGGTAAAAAAAGCAACTCTACAGTACTTCAATACTTTACTGAACATTCAGTTCTCAAAAGATACTACAAGTAACCTTTCACCCGACTGCTCGTTTAGTTTTAGGTTACACAACCCTTGCAGTAAATTCACATGAACAATTCCAAAATACTCCTATAATGTGAATTGAAGATTGCACAGTTGAGATACAAACACATTCGGATAAAACACCATTCAAGCTTCTGGAAGCATCTAAAATAGAGAAATATAACAAAAAACTTTAATAGGGGCATATTATTCACTGACTTCAGTAGGTCTGATTATGTGAGGCCAGAAAGAAAGGCAGACAGGCTGAAGCATAAGTTCTTCAAGTAAAAAAACAGTTTGATGCTTTTACATAAGCCTATTTCCTTGCAACTTACTGGAAATTATATACTTTCTGGTTACTGCAGCAGCAGGGCAGACTTTGCAGTGGCAAGGCAATGTGATTTATGAATTTGATGTTGTTGCGGTTGGCTGGTTTTTCCAAAAGTTGCCTTAATAGCCCAGATCGGTCATTAAAAGTCAAAAATTGCAACAAAAAGGATTAGAGAAATTTCATCTCAATATGGACATAAACTGGTATGTCCTACAGGTTAAACCATTAAGCACCTGGATTACCCCTAAAAAGAAAATAGGTTTTTTTGGGTTGTGTTTATATCTCCGGAAATTCCAGTTAAAAAACCCCAAACAAACAAACATGGAAAGGCACATGATTTCTTTAGAGAATCCTATCGTGCTATTGACCACAGATCCTGCTCTCTTAGTGGATGTAGTGGGTTGATGCTGACTGGATGCCAGGTGCTCACCAAAGCCTCCCCATGACTCCCTTCCAAAGCTGGACAGGGGAGAGAAAATATAACAGAAGACTCGTTGGTCAAGGACATGGACATCATTCACCAGTTACTGTCATGGGCACCTCTTACAGGAGACCCTCCTCCGTGGAATTCTCCAGTGTAGGCCCCTTTCTCTGGCTCCAGTTCCTCATTAACTGCTCCACTGTGAGCTTCCCACAGGGTCACAGTCTCCTTTGGGCATCCACCTGCTCTGGTGTGGGGTGTCCTGGGGACCTCCACGGGCTGCAGGTGGATATCTGGTCCAACATGGACCTCCACAGGCTGCAGGGGGGCAGCCTGCCTCACCATGGTTGTCATCACAGACTGCAGCATCTGGAGAACCTCGTCCTCCCGCCTAATATTTGGCATTTGTATTTTTATTATTTTAGATATATAGCTATGTCTGTTTCAAAGTATTTTTTATTTTTCCACTGATGTTTGATCCTGTTAAAGTTTCTAACAAGATCTGTACAATAAAACATTCAGAGAACTCATTGCGAATCTGGTCAGAACCCGTAGCTGTTGTGCCTGAAATAGCCAAATTCTGATGTAATGCAAGGTGACACACAAACTGCTAGAGCAACATTCCCTTCTAATGACAGCTCAGTGATTGAGCATCTGAATCTATGGTTCAATCATATCTGTCTAAAGGTAATTCAGGAAACACTAACTGCTGTTCAGATGCACACTTATTGAATATTTTAATTACTATTAATTATAATTATTAATTTCCAAACTTATCTTTGTTTTCCAGAATTGTTGGAATTGTCTGAAGTAAGTCCACTTGTACAATCTCCTCTGGAAAGTCTGTCTGCTTCTTTCAGCTCAAGTCAAAATCTTTTGCTGACTGGTTTCCTTTGGAACACCAGATATGAAACTGTTGATACTTCTGTACTTTCACTAAAGGAATGTGGTTTATGTTTTCTCTTCTTTTGACAAAGGACAAAACAGTGACTTTATCACACAGATCTTGACTTCAGTAGACCCTAACTCACTTCTCACTTTGATATCAAATTGCCTTTTATTCAGGCAATTTATAGTACTGGCATTTTTTTGTGACCAAAGCACAACATAGGAACAGTAATTCAGCCTGCTACAGCTATATTTTCTATTTTCATCTATGTATAAAATTTTATCCTTCATATTTTACATTTCACAATGAGCAGCTTGGTAAATTTTTGCACTTTAGACAGTTAAACATAATTTTGATACACATAAAGCTTCCAGCCAGCTTGGCCAGTTTTGGAAAATCACATATCACTCTCAATTGCTTAAAACTAGAGATTTGAGTACTTCCTTCTATTTATTCAGGCTTGCTAATGCCTTTTTTTTCATCTACATTCATGTACAAAATTTTTGGTTTACTGTACAACCATCCTGCTTGTATTTTAGGCATTCTTACTGAGATACACATATACTCATCTGCAATTTATAGACATAAATCAATGAAGAATCTGAGACTACTGAAGTGTACTTTCAATACATATATTTAGAGGTATTGAATACAACACCTGATCTTAAAAACCAGTATTTTAAAGTAAGTTTCTGCTTACATTTCCTTAGTTCCTTTCTGCTACTTAAATTTGAATTGTGGGCCCTGAAGGTGCTATTCTACAATTTCAGAATCACTATGGGTTTAGACATTCCTATGGGAGAGTTCAAGGTCCTTTCCACTGCCTCCTCCCTCCTACTGCATCAGCCCTGAGCTATATGAGATTTTATTTCAGGGAAAACTGAAATAAACAGATTCTGTCATTTAGGATCATGAAATTCCTATTTTGTCCAATTTAGAAAGATGGCTGAGTTTTAAAAAAAGTTGAAGTTCCAAAGCAACATTTACACTATTAACTAGTATAATTAGCAATTTTTCCAGCTAAGACTGTTTCCCTCCCTATTAAAGAATTGAACATTCAGTGGGACTGAGAAAGAGAAGGAGAAATTGCAAACCTGATTGTACAGCTTGTTGTTTGGTGTTCTCCTTTGGGATACAGAAAAGTCAGGTTACAAGTTTCTGCTTCAAAATCTGGTTTAATTATTTATACAAAGAGAAATAGGTTCAATTGTATACCTAGAGGAGTTCACACTAGGATATCCAGTGTCTTGATGATTAGGTTGCTCCCATGGGATGCTGGAAACCTCTTTCCATTCCTATGCCAGTAAATATTTAATAATTTATACACAATAAAATTGCTTCAAGACAAACTCACAAAAGATGATCCAGTACCTCAAAGATTAGAATAATAATTTACAATTTAAAAAGATTCTCATTTACAATTTCAACCCTCTCATCAAATCAAAACACCGAATCAAGAAGCACAAATGTTTGGAAACAGATTCCTCTCTCCTAATGCTTTGAACCCTGGACTGCAGAGAAAAATAAAGAATTTTTGTGGAACAAAGGATTTGTGAGACAGATGAACTGGAACTGGATATTTTTTTCCTGAAGAGGATACTTTTTTGTGAATATATAATACCAAGAGTTCTTGATACCAATCTTAAAATGCCCCCATACTTGGCATTCTCATTTTGTGAACTGGTGTTAGCTTTTGTGAATCTTACTTGTAGACAGCTGGTTTCCTATACTATGCATAGGAAGTCTGGCCTTTAAATATGGAACCCAAGGTTATAGCAAATATCAGTGTGCCTAAATGTTAGAAATGCTAAAATCTCAAACTAATCAACTTCATTTCTACGCACAGAGAAAATATTCTTTTGTATCCAAGTTGCTTTTGTATATCTATACCACAGGTGAAACAAGGCTATTTCAAAATGTGTAGCAGTACAAAAGAATTCCAGTTGGCCCCCAAAAGAATATTTTACTTAAATCTATTCTCTGTATAACGATACAGAAATGTTTAGCAACTAAAAGTTCTTAAAAGCTTTTAGAAAAAAAGAAATAACTTATAGAAAAGCTATGCTTTTTCTGACATACTATGGCTCACTCAATCCTTATAGCCTTTATAATGAGGATTTATTTATATATTATTTGCATATTTATATATGCATCTACAAGTATTCATTAGCATAAAAGGTAAATAAAAGCACCAGTAGCCTTTGTTAAACATTGGAAAACAAAATTAAAAGACCTTCTTCTTGACTAAAGGTGAAATACATTTCTTTCTCTAAAGAATATTAGCTTCTAAGTGTCAAATTCATAGTATGCATGAGTCAGTAAGAGTCAGGTAATTGTATAGTCCAAAAATATGTTTATTCCCCCTGAATACTTATATTATTTAAATATACATAAGGTCTATAAATGTCTCAGATTATCTAAATAAAGCTATTCAATAAGCACTCAAAGCAAAACAGGAAAAATGGAAACTTTGAGCACTATCAGAGTGAAAAAAATGACTGCAATTTCAGAGAAGATCTCAGATTTTACTTTACATTACTGTTAGAGAAAAAAATGGAATTGCACAGCAAACTATTATTCTAAATTATCACTATCAATATCATTGTAAATAATAAAAGGAATAATAAATATAAAATGTGCATCATAATTTTATTTATTTCTAGTAGGTGTATCTGAAACTCCTAAGGGAAAGAGAAACTATTTAGAAGAAACCACCAATTTTAATATCTCCCCTGAGCAATGAAGTTATTTACTCAACAACAATAAAATTTGAAATTTATCACCGTGAAACAAAATGTATATCTACACTGTGCAGGGAAATAATTGTAATAGTAATAGTCGTAATAATGTTGCCATCCATAAAATATATTTTCCCTGTACAATCACCAAAACAAAAAAACTGTAACACTTGCTTATAGGGAAAAAAGTGCTTTAATTTAACATATTTTTTCCTTTTACATGCCTATTTTGTTATGTCATAGAAAGCATATAGCTCATTTTCTTTCCAACTGGTCTGTCACACCATTTTCAAACTGCATATGTATCTCAGGCTTTGATCAGCACAAAGGTAAAAAATTAAACTGGGGTTCACAAATAATTAAAGGTGGATGTGATCCCAAAGCACACTATGCTCACATCAATTTTCAAAGGAGGCTGTGTCAGAACGTATTTAGAGCGCTCACATTTAAAGCTTTTACTGTGTGACCTCCTCTCCATCCAGGAGCTATTCATTTTAGTGTCATTTGCCAGGCAAACAGAAATTAAAGTACCTAAAACTCCTGTTTGTACATCTGACTAATATGTGTCCAGAACAGCCAGCAAACTGTTTTCTGACCTGAATACATTCAGTGTGAAACTGCCTAGAACTAATTGATGAAAATGAGGGTAAATATTGGCATATTACGGCATTTTATTAGAAGATCCAGGCAGCCAAATCTACTGCTTTCTGCATTCTCAGAGATGTGAAAAAAACCCCTGAAACTGTGTCTGTTTCTTTTAAACTTTTGAATAGAGCTTGAATAGAGTTAAAATATGGTCAGTAGTTCATACTGTCCTTACTTAAACCCTTAATCTTACACAAAACTTGAAGGGAGGTTTATACCCAGTAATTGTTAACTATCTAAACCCAGCATGTACTCAGTCAAATAAATCACCTTTTCAATACCCTTCAGAGCTTCACAAATAGACCGACTAGGGTCGCATGATTTCCCAACCATCCATCCTCTGCTACCAAAAAGCCTGTTGTGGTTTGACACTGGCCCAGCGCCAGGCACCCACGAGAGCCGCTCGCTCACCCTCCCCTGCCACAGCTGGGCAAAAGGAGGGAAAAGGAAAAAAAAATCAACGAAGACTTCATGAGTGAGATAAGGACTGGGAGAAACACTTCAAGGGCAAAGCAGGCTCAACCTTAGTTGCTAAGTGAAATTTATTACTAACAGAATCAGAGAGGGGTAATGGGAAGTAAAATAAGCCCTTAAATCCCCTTCCCCCTCCCCCAGGCTCTCCCTCCTTCCCACCAACAACACAGGGAGGCAGGGCAGGGCGGTTTGGTCAGTCCATCACCAGGATTTTTTTCTGCTGCCCTGGGAGAAGAGTCCTTCCCTGTGAGGCCGTGGGCTCCCTCCCACAGGAGACAGTTCTCCATGAGCTTCCCGGCGTGGGTTCACTCCCACGAGCAGCAGCCAAACCGCACCTGCTGCAGCTGAGTCCCTCCCACGGGCACACAGTCCTCCCAAACTGCTGCAGCGTGGGTCTCTTCCCAAGGGTGCAGTCCTCCAAGGACAGGCTGCTCCAGCCTGGAAGCAGGGCCCTCTCTCTCCACTGGGTCTCCCACTGGATCACAGCCTCCTCCAGGCATCCACCTGCTCTGGCATGGGCACCTCCCCCATGGGCTTCGGGTGGGTCTCTGCATTCCCTGTGGATCCCCAGGGGCTGCAAGGGCACAGCTGCTTCACCATGGTCTTCACCATGGCCTGCAGAGGAACCTCGGCTCTGGCACCTGGAGCAGCTCCTCCCCCTCCTTCTCCACTGACCTTGGTGTCGTTGTGTTTTCCCTCCCATATTCTCACCTCCTTCTCTCAGCTGATTAGAATCCAAAATCTTGTGACTTTGTTTTGATTTTCTTCTTAAATATGTAATCACAGAGGCATTACCAGCCTCTCTCACTGGCCCAGTTCTGGCCAGCAGCATGTCCATCTTCAGAGCCATCAGCCACTGGCTCTGCTGGACATGGTGGGAAGCTGCCAGCAGCTTCTCACAGGAGCCATCTTTGTGGCCCCCTGCTACCCAAAACCAGGCTGTGCCAAACCAATACAATAAGGCAAGACCTTTGTGGTGTCTTTTGTACAGCTCAAGACTGATGTCAGTTATTACTTTATGAGGAGGAAGGTTTTCAGTAAGCCATTTCTGCCTTAAGAAAGAGAGACTATAGTAGATCAAAAATTTTAAATACCAAATACCATAGTTTCAAATTAAGAATTGCGACAAATGATGATCTTCCTTCATTCCTTCCTTCTTCCTACCTTCATCCAATCCCATATCATTCTTCCATGACAAAATCAATTTTACTATGTTTCTACCTGCTTGGTCACCTGTCTCCATGAATGTCTTGAAACTCTCTGAGATATGAGAACTCATTGTGCCTGACAGATTTCCTCCAGAATTCCTCTGTAAAGTTACGTCTATGGCTTACCTTGGTTGGGGAGTACTATTAAACAGCTGTTGAAAGATAAGCATAGCCAGGTTTCTTTCCCAGCAAAAGCAGGTTATAAAATCCTTATGCTAAGTCAAGGTTAGTTGTGCTGAGAGTTGTCTCTGCTCTCCTATCAGGTAGCATAGACAAGTAAAGAATAAGACTTAATGACAAAACTGAAAACATAAATAGAACTTTTCAATCAAAAATATAAAAATCAAAAATACTGATTTTTCTTATGACAGAATATTCTGGGTAAAATATTTTGGCATGGGGCAGGTAGTTTACAGTTTGGAAAATGAGCATCACTTGGAAATAAGAGCATCCTTCTTTTTTTGTGGCTTATGAGGTAAAGCATGGGAGAAAACCAGTCCTTTACTTTCCCAGGTTAAGGAAAGGGCAGATCTTCATCAAGAAAAAACTTGCTTAACTGTGTGGTTTGGGAGAGACAGGCTACTAATGATGTTTAACAATCCCAATCATGTTAATTCTTTAAACTGTCCAATAGAAAATGTACTTAACATCTTGAAGTAGAGTGTATGGGAAGCTATTATTCAATAAGAATTGATGTCCAATACACAGTTCAAACAGAGGTTTGAACTTGAGTTTGAGATTTTGATTTTTTTACTTGGGAGAATTTTATTTCCATCAGTAAATTGGTGAAGTCATCAATTTAAAAAGAAAAATGAGAGGGGAAAATGGGAATTAAACAAAGCAAGCTCTGGTCTAAGAGGTAAGACAAAAAAAAAATTAAAAAGAGAACTTGGAGAGTATTTAGCAAAACTTTTTCCTGTTTTAACTGTTTTCTAAATTATTGTCCTAAACAATTCTTCTAAAAATTCTAGAGTTTGCACAGCATACTCACACTGTGACATATACACCCAGACTGAAAGTCATAAAAATATTGCAATGAAGAATCTTAAGCTTTATGATTCATTTTATTATGAAATTATACAGGAAGTTGAAATGCATGGGAGGAATACTAAAGTTAGTGGTTTTTAACTTCAATGAATTATATATTGATTGTGATATGAAAGTTAAGGAGACATCTTTGTTCCAGGAAGACCTACATGATGGCATGCTGAATGATATCTTCAATTGTAATTTCAGAAAGATTCTGAATTTCACCTCATCATATGAATGTTTAACTGTTTCAATTGTGTGGTGTCTCTGTTTAGAGATCAGCATACAGAATATCCTTCCTTGTGTCTGGAGAGAAGTATGATCATCACAGCTGTTACAACCCTTTATGCTATCCTGGCAATTTTAGCTGGTTTCCTTCACTGTGCTTCCAAAGAACAAAGGTTGCACCCATGCAAACATTGCAGATTGATAAGGGAATGACAACCACAGTTATGTAAGTGCTTAACAATAAATTGTTTCACAAGAGCATCAAGCATTTTGAGGAAGTAGAAGTTGTGCATTTTTTTAGGTGTGAGGGCATTTACTAGTGAGTAAGACCGGCAGAATTCACCCAAAAAATCTCCTGAGACAGCTTTGCAAATGAGACACGATCATATTGCATCTACCTTGCAGATGGCTACAGCATGAAGTGCTAAACCAACGTTTAACAAGGTTAGGACTAGAATATGTATCATAGCATTTCATATTGCTGAATACATGTACTATAAGACACCAACTTAAAACTCCCTATAGAATCAGTGAAGACAGAGAGACTAGGTAATCCCATCTACTTCAGGCATTTAATTTAGGGTATAAACTACATTGTAAATCCTCCTTGCTCTCCAGCAACTATAGAGGAAGCTTCCACCACCAGATCAGATGGGATACTCAGTATTCAGGCAGATGAAGTTGTTTCATGATCCCTATCATAGAGTTTTTAAGTTCTTTGATGCCGTAGCGAAAATGTAGTAGTAGTAGTTTGGCCATTTGTATATTTATATTTACTAACTGAATATTGAATGGAAAATTGTTCAGCCTGTAGGATAAAATGAGATTGAAACTATGCATTTGTGTTTTATTTAATAATTCATCTCATGTACCAGTAAGATTTTGTTTTAATGATATTATATATCTGTATATAAGATAAATTTCTGTGACCTATTTTCATATCCCAATCATTTAAGAACCACTATGAAGAAGGAGAGTGGGCTATAAAAATACATTTTTGTAAGTGTGTTTTCTGTGTCAGGTGCAGGCTTTTGGCATGTCTCATGTGTCCAGTGTGTTTTCTGTCAGTGTGACAACTGAATCAAAATCAGCAGGAAACAGAAAACTTGCAAGAAACACTGTCAGGAACAAAGGAAACCAATAACAATTGACCAGTAGCTAATGAAAATGGATGGAAAAAAGGAGAAGAAAGAATTGACAGAAGAAGACTGCTCATACTAAGGATAAATAATGAAGTAGCATTGTTTATCTTCATTTGGCTATCCATCTTAAAGGATAAACCCCCAATTTTGACACTGTAGTGAAAGAGAAAATATGAACCCTTTTAAAACTTGCTCTGTATGCAAATTGACTCCTGTTGTAGAATCTTCTACTGTCTCTCTTCTTTTTCCACATTAAAAGTTATTTTTTCCATGTGTTACAAACACCTCCTCAAAAAACAAACAACCCCCTCCAAAAAAACAAAACAACAAAAAAACCCCAAACAAACAAAAAAAACCCCAAAAAACCAACCAACCAACCAACCAAAAAAACCAAAAAACAACCCCCACCAAACTTAATAACTAAACAAACATGAAGCTTTTCTGCATTTGTTTTGTACTGTTTTGTATTGTACAGTTAAAAAAAAAGGTAGTTTAGCTCAAGAATAATTTTGTAAATTTCCTTTTATCTAGTCTATTTTTTAAATTTCTCACTTCTCTGATCTTTCTAAACCTTGTTATGATTATAATAAAGAAAAAAAATGTTTTCTTTGTCTTCTAAACCGAGCATATTCTTCCAAACAACTCATTTAGCAGCTGTTAGTTACTTTGGGTGCTAAGATCCACAGAAAAATCTGCAATTTTGCTTTTCCTTGGTTTATAATTTTATGGCTACCAAAGATCAGTAGAAAAGGCAAACAATTAAATCACATAGCTTTATAATCTACCAGCTGCTATAGAATTACTCTAGTACCTTTTTGTTATTGCTGTGCTCTTACTCTTCTTTCCTGATTTTAAATTATCTATTTAATGATCACACAATCTATGATCACACAAATTAAGACATAAACAACGTTTGAAATACGTCACCTGTTCCTCAAATATATATAAGGAAAAAAAGTGCATTGTGAACTAATATCCCTTGAGAAACAGGGCATCTTCATTTAATTACTCTAAAAATGTAATCATTCTTGCATTGACAGGAAAATTCCACTACCTAGGATTTATGATCCAGATCTAAAGACCTGCTAGACAGATCTCAGTGGTTTATGCTAGGTGAAAACTAGGTCCAAAAATTGGATTAATCATGACTTTTTATCTAAAGACCTTAAGGGTCTTGTCCCTTGTGTTGATTTTGGCTGTGGTAGAGCCAAATAGATCCTCCTAATCACTACTATGGTCTACCAGGGGGAACGACTGAATGTCTGAGTGGTTCTTAGTTGTCAGTTGGGGTTAAACCATGACATCCTTGACACCTCAAAAATTAATCAGATTTTTCCACTAACTGGTTTTGAGACCATAATAACCACCACAAAATGCTTCTGCTTATTTACAGGATAGACCTCTATTCCCAGTGGAGATCTGAAGTTATAAGAAAAGTAATTTTCGACATACTGGGAATATGTTATCAGTTATTACCAAATCTTGTTTTGAATCACTTTTAAAAAGTAAAAATAAGCACTTTTTAAAATATGATTACTCTTGAGGTATGATTCAACTCACCTAGACTTTGCTGTTAAATTCACACATTTTTTTTCTTAATGCCACAATGTAGGTTATTCTAGTCCCTCAAAAGATCATTCATCCTACCAAAGACAGATAGGTTAGGAAAGTATGAATCCCACTCTAGAAGTACCTGTGTTGCTTTGTCTGCTTTGGACCACAGACAAGCAGCTGACACAACAATGCAAAGGCTAAAGATGTGACATGAATGCTATTCCCAGAGGCTTTTCTACCTTCCCATGAGAATCAGAATTTGAAACATCTAGTATTTTAGACAGTATACACATACATGGGTCAACCCTTGTTAATTGATCTGTCTTGATTTTAAATTCACTCTGGATGGATCATTAGTTAATTTAAATTTAATTTAACTTTTAATGTTAATGCTTGTAACTACTGACTTTTCAATGCATAGATTTTTTTTGTTTCTCAGATTCAGAAATGCATGTCCTGGTCATTCATGTGCAGCTGTCAGTGATGCCATTTTGTCCTAGATTTATGCCTCAAGGTTTAGTGTTTCATTCATTTGCTCATGACTTGCATTGCATTGTATGGTAAACTGCTCCAGTTTTTTAAGGTAATAATAATTTGAATCACATTACCTAGCATTACTTGAAGAAGATAATATTATTAATATGGCAAGTGATAGTCTGCTAGCAGTAATTGAATGAAAACTGATTTCTTACTTTATTTCTGAAAGATAACTCTAGGTTTTTCTTGGTGACGATAAATCAAAATATTTCAAGAAATGCATGAAAAGGTTGTACTGTAAAAACTTTATAAAACCCAGCACAAATAGTTTGCAGTTTTCCTAAGTCAATAAAATAGTCTTCTGGTTCTATTCTGATCTACTGCATCAAGACAATAAAATCTCACCCAGAAATTCCCTCATTCAGCCACTATCTTCTGCTTAGCTTTAGGGCATAGCTTTCTGACATCCAGCTTGGATTTAATGTGGTCTGACTTACAACAAAACAAAACAAAGCAAAACCCCAAAGATATTTAACTTTAGACTGAACTTTAGGGATAAAGTAATTTATTCAGTGGAATGAATTGGACTTTTGCCACTGATGCCTTTCAGATTAGTGTATCTACAGAGAAGATTTTGACATGCATAAAACCATGTCCCAAGTCTGGGAATCAAATAATGAAACTTTTATGGTGGAATCAAATTGGTTCAAAGAGCTGCTTTCTACTTCCTTCCAACTTACATACCAAAGACATACTGATTATTCTGCTGTAGTACCCTTGTAATCACTGAAAGTTTATTATATAATGAAAATTAATAGCAGCTTTTAAAGCTCTGCAGATGAATATCAGTTTTTACTAAATTTCATATGGCTTTACTATACTAGCTGACTTATACAATACTGTCTTTTCAGCTGCCAATGAAACATATTTTTAAGCAAGATGCTTTAAGACAGATTTTTCCTTTACCTTTCCTGTCCTCTGTTTAGTGAATATTGATTTTCCACTACAGGGTTTCTAATGAACTGGAAGCCAACCTATCTTCCTTTATTTACCCTCTTCTTCTATACAGTACACTAGCATTCTCAAATTACATGTAGATATGTGTAGTGCAAAATATTACTTTAATTGAATTCAGGAAAGTTTGGGAACCCTTTTTAGCAACAAAAAAAACACCACAGTATCCCTTTTTTTTTTTAACAGAATTATTCTAACCCTATATTCATTGTTAAAATTAGAATGTTCTTGCCTTCCATTCTATTGACTTTACAATGACTACTACTTAGTATTTAGTATTTTTATGCTGTACACCAGCCAGCATTGAGGATATCTTTGTACTCTACCACAAACAATTCTGTAGTGCAGACATTTGAGGCCATATTGCTAACTCGGATATTATAAGCAAAACATCATGAGCAGTCTGGATCTCAGCGAGGCACAACTGATCATCCAAGCTACACAAAAAAAGCTGAATTCTGAGCTGTCACAAAATATAGATAGATGTATCCCAGCTCCCTATTTTAGCTCTTGCCTTATATATTTACTTCAAGCAAGCAACATGGCAAGGGCAAGTGGGTATAAAGAGATAACAAGAAAGCAAAGCTGTTTACCAGTACGCAAAAAATTCTGACTGAATACTGAGAATCTCAGTAGTATTTTCAGAAGTCAATGCTGTCAAGAAAAGCAAATTTTGTCTGTTATTTAATGTGGAGAAAACACTGACATTTCCAGAGAAATGGAAATTCCAAACAAATTAAGGTTAAGTTCTTAATGCATTCAAAATTTTATGTATTCACTGGCAGAACTTAATCCTCGCCTGAGAATATGGACATCCATCACTACTTTGATTACTCTAATGGTAAATAAAATCAAAACACTAATAAATCTTAAATGGAGCAAAGAAGCTTCAAACAGTCAGCAAAACGTGTTTAAGACTAATCTGCAATTTAATTTTAATAAGCTTCAGTATATTATTAATCTCAAATTTAAAAAAAGGTGGATGTTGCAAAGCTAATTGTATTTCTGTGGTTTTTGTTTTGATAGAAAAGAGAGAGAGAAATTTCAAAGTTGAAGTAAGATTGTTGGGGACAAACCCAAAGAAACGAAAAATATATCCCCAAGGAAAGTCAGTCGTGAAGAGAAATGCTGCTGTGTTTGTTTCATGTGTACTTCAACAGTCAGAACAATACCTGATAGAGCATGTTAGTGTAGGAGTTCTTCATTAAATCAATTCCACACACATAAAATTGTCATTTTTTAATAGGAGTAGTGGATGAGAAGCACTGAATTTTGAAACAAAAGGACCAGATTTATTTGAGGTTTTGTTTGTTTTTTCTGTTTTTCTCTGCTTTAGACAGTAACAAATATGAGACACTAACATTTGAATATCTTGTACATCTTTGATGCTATTACTACTCACTTCAAGAAAACAAGTGACCTGCTTACTTTATGTGTCTATCTAAAAAGCTCGTATCAGGCAATTTCAGAAAATGGCTACTTGAACTTGTGTCTTTCTGCCCAGAGATCACAATTTGGTTTGAGACAAACAGGAGTTTCCTATTATTGTCAGTGTGAAATCAGTGCTGTGCAAATACAGGAGAATATTTTAGCACCTTGAGTATTTAATATATCACCAATGTTGTGCAGTTTACACACTTCCACAGCTAGGCAATTTTATGGCAGTAGACATTGTCAAGATTACAGGATTAGCACTAGGTCCATGAGGTCCCTCTACTTCTTTTGTCAGTCCTAATCCTTGAAGATTTAAAGATTAAATTTCCTAAGAAAACAGGTTAAGGTATTTAACTTTGAATATGGCTTTTAATTTTCAACACATGTGTGTAGTTTAGTTTACAGGTTTTCTACTTAACTAAAAAATCATCAGTATATAATTTTCATTATGTTGTACTTTAAAAAGTGAAGAGAATAGAGCAAAATTCCAGCCCTCAATACATTTAGTGTCAGAAATTTGAAGTACGCCCTTACTAGATCCAGTGGCAACTTTACAAGGTTAAAAGCAATGAATCACACCGATAGCAGGGATCCCATGTCCATCAGAATTTGCACATGGAAATGATAATTTGGATAAGCATATCCAGTTATAACATTTTGAAAAGGCAAAAAGCTTACAGAAATTCCCTTCCTAGAATTCTTCAAAACACCTCCTATGTTATATGAACAATAAATTCTTCAGAAAAATCACATATTTAAAATTAGTCTTCATATAAGTAATTCAAAGCTTAAAACAGCATCATATTGCTCATACCATGAGATGAATAGCTGAGATACTTAGATGAACAACTGCTCTACACATTTATCCATTAATTCACCTCCCATTGGGCTGTTCAAAAAAAAGATTAATTGGCATTAACTTCCTTTTTTTCTTGAAAATGTTCTGAAATCCTTTGCCATAATCTTCCGTTATCTTAATGATGGATGGAAAGTTATCTAAGATCAAAACAGGCAGAAAGAAACAGGTTTGGAAGCCTTGCAATGGTGTTTTCATACCAGCTTTCATGGTTTTTTTTCCAAAATGAATAGTGCTTGCAGTATTTCTACAAGCTTTGCCAGAAGAGAGTATAAATGTGCTTGTGTTACAGTCAGGCAGACAAGAGGTGAGGTATAAAGAAAACTCACATGTTTTCTAGGACAACATGATTTATTGACTTCTAGAAGAAATGATAAAAATAAGAAAAGGGAGAAGCAAAAAAGGATAAAAACTCAGAAGCTTGTAAAAAAGTTCTTGTTCTCTATGTCAATATAAGAAACTAGTGACTGTCTTGTTATGAAGAGATTTCATGTGTGTTTGGATGAATAAACTGAGATAAATAGTCACTAGATTAACTACTAAGAGTTGTTTGGATTTTTTTTAATTAAATACAAACTTACACATTTTTGATTAATTATTAAAAAATTTGCCAACATGACCTCCATCTGTGAAGTATCTCTGAAATCAGGACAAATTACTTGACTCTGTTCTGTTCTTCCTGAATATTTTGTTTTGTGGAACAATAAACATCACTTTTATATAGTATCATACACTACATAAACATCATACCTTGTTCCTTTTCCATTATAACATGGCACACAACTTATTCTACTGCAAATATTTTCTGTTTTGATATTCAGAATTCAGATTCCACAAACAATTGCAACAGTTTTAAGTTCATTCTCTGCACATTTTCCAGCAAACAAATAATTGGAAAATTTGTGAGCAGAAACACAAAGCAGTTTACAAAGGCATAATGGAATTAATTAAAAAATACAAATTAAAATTTGATTTTTTGTAAGTATGCAATTGCTTTGTTATATTGTGTACACAATTCATTTTGAGAACTAAACAGCAGTTATGAGTCAACATTTAATAACTTTTTTATTTTTCAGTTGTTTCACTGTAAATTTTAGAGACTTTCTTGTGAAGAAAAAACAGTCTTTTTTTTGTTTGTTAATTTTGGCATATATGGTTATTTTTCTAATACTCAGAAACTTCAAGTACTTGTAACTAATTAAAAAAATAATATTCTTCTACACAGTAATGAGACAACTTCATTGAAAAGAATACCAGTCTTTTGATATTTTTTCCCCGCTTTGGATGTGGGGACAAATTTTGAATTTGTTGTTAGCTTTCTGGTTAAGAATTATTGAATAGGATTTAATGCAAAATATTTTCACATGCTGGGGCATGAAATTATTTGTACTTGACAATACCGAATCTGGTGCAAGAAGAAAAATGGATATACGGAATATTCTCACAGGCTGCTAAGACTATTGGATAAAATATCCTCCATAAAGCAATATAAAAACACATTTTTTATTCAGCATCCTAGTTGTTCTGTTATTCCCAGCAAAGCTTTGTTAGGTCAGATGCCTTCAGCAATAACCATTGCCTGTTTCAGTGTCAGCAAAGGCTGTGCAATTCCTGTGGCCATAAAGGCTTCACGGTATTGTAGTTAACAGGAAAGGTTAAACACAAAGCTTTAACAAGTTTGCTATCTACCGCTGTGTTTGCTGTTATACATCATCAAATACCGAGGAGATTCTACCCAAGGCAATGCTGTCTGCTGATTTGGAATGGCAGACAAGTGACTTAAAGAGTAAGAAAATAACATCGGTCAACATGAGTGACCCTTACACCAGAAGTTTAAAATTTGTAAGACAAAAAAGTTTTTTGCTTCACTAGGTCTTGGATTCACTGAAGCCCACAATGTAGAGGCTCTCATGGGAAACAGAAATAGATATGTGTTACAAATAGTGACACTGAGCACTAATACATTTACATATTTTTTAACTACACAGATGTGACACTTACCTTGAAAATATTCAGCTGTCTATTCCCCTTATTGAACATATCTGTGAAATTTAATGCATAAATATTCAATATTATTGCATATTTATGTTAAAAATTATTGCTTAATTCTATATTAATCAATGTATGAAATCAGTCTGGTTTAATCTTCATCTGTATTTTAATGTCTTACCTCGTAAAGTATGAGACTGAAGGCTGCATGCTACTGACATACTGAGTTCAAATGATTATGCTCGTCCTCTTTAGCAGCAAGGAATGCTAATAGAATTATTCATTAACAACTTTTTAATAGGGTCAACTGCAACTATGGAATGGGAAGGATAATATTAGCTTATACTTAGGGGATGTCACATTGCAATCAAGCACATATTAGAACATCAGCATGAGGCATTCACAACAGCGATTGAACCACAGAATTTTGCTTGTGTCCACAAGTTCTTCTATGCAGAGGCTTTCTGACAAATCCTTAGATCAGTTTGACCCTTGATACTTCTCATCTGAAATTGCAGTTTACAAGAAGAATACTAAAAATATTTTTTTATTATCACTTTCCATTTTTTATTTCAGTGGAAGTCTGTTATTTATTTCGAGACCCAATATGAAGGTTGTCATAAAGTATCATGTTGTATCAAAGTTCATTGGCTTTCATACACAGGTGCATACTTTTTAGGATATGCTCAGAGAATGGAAGGATTTTTTTTAAAGTATTTAAGGCTTTCCATTTTTTTCAGAGTTCAAATTTATATTTAAATTGATGAAAGTGGGAAGCCACAAAAGGAAGAATGAAAGGAAGAAAAAGTGAAAATTCAAAAACTAAGCTCAATTATTAGTTTCACTTATTTTTCCTCTTTTCCCTTTCATCTTATGAGAAAGAATGCATTAGCAAATGCCTCTAGTGAGACCTTGGTTTTGTGGCAAAGTTACTACAAATAGATTGTACTTCAATGTTTTTCCTGAAGTTGAGTTCTGAAGTCATCTACTGTCTTGCAGGAGGGCAGTGTCTGCAATGACTCTTTTAAAGGCTGTATTGAAGAGTACAGTGTCAGTGATGTGCCTTGGGATTTCCATAACTGCAAAAGCTCAATTCTGCAAAGTGCTGTGGAAGAAAGGACCTAGTTGTGGTGTAACAATGCTTGGAGCACTCAGTACATGCCAAAGAGTACTCTGCACATTGCTGGATTATCCCAATGGTCAGAAGATTAAACAGGATGAAAAAAGGCATCACTAATCTACAGCTCATCTAGCATATACACTGTCTGCAGCACTAAGCACTGCCCAGTTGCTATTACATAGAGAACTTTGCTCTTTTTTTGGAAGAAAATATAGATTATTTTGATTCTTCGAACTGTCTGCTGTGGTTTTTTGATAGAAATAAGGCATTTGCAGTGTAATTCTTCAAGCACAAGCATTACGACAAATGCAGCAAAATTAATTCTTTTTTCCATATTTTTTAATGCGAAAAGGCTGAGTCTAATTTTTCTTCTATTATATCCTCTGCCATCTAAAATATTTGATAAGCATCAAAAAAGCCAGGTAACTATATATTTGGCTACTAGATTTAAAGAATCTAGAGATCTATTTTGCAAATTCTGGATAACCAGTGGCTGGTTAAATAAGGTTATAGACAAAAAGTTAAATAAAGTTCTTGGGACACTGCCCTCAAGTCCTGATTTCAATGATAGTCAGTAAATGTGTTTATCTCTACTACATTTGCAGTCCTATGCAGTTTAAAAGGATTTTTGAGGTAATTAAATGCTATGTGTTCTTAAGTAACATGTAGAGTTTAAGTTTAATCTTAATCTTAATACTCAAGTGGCTGCTGAGAGAAGATTTTCGGTTTACATTATTCTAAAAAGTAGTGGCAACTTTAATTCTTGATTAATCCTGAACATTCAAAACAAAAAAAAAGCAAGATACAGGCCCAAAATGCTCTTGATATAACTATCCTGTAAAATGCCTCTGTGCGAGACACCAGATTCGCACAGCAGCCCATTCCTCTGGTTTTTGGCTTTTGACTTTGCAGGTGAGGTTAAGCATTCATAATAACTTAATCTGCTCTTGAAGTTCCTTTTTCTTTTTTTCCTTCTTTGGATAAGAGAACACTGACTAAAGGAGATTTACAGTTAGGTAGTCTTGGTCTCAAACTGCTGAAAGTTATTAAATATAAACTTACTTTTTCTATCCTCTTTTATGGCCCAGTGATCAGAATAATTGAGCTTCATGAGCAGAAGGTGTCTGTATTCTTGTCTCCTAAAATCATGGATGTTCCAGCTAGTAGAACATTATTCATCTGAATATTTTGGACACTAGTAGTAATCAAAGAACAACTGTTGTTTTCCAAATTTATTACTGCGAGAGTGTCTATCCTAAAAAATTTGTAGTTTAATAGATAAAGCTGTAAAGGTTGGAAGGCAGAAAGAGTGAAGCATTAGTTTAACACTAAAGTGCATTAGCTCCCTACTAAGGAAAGGATTTTTTAGGCATTAGGTCAGCAATGTGTTCTGAAAGAAATACAGGAGAAATGAGAAGCAGTACTTTTATATTTCCTAGACATGGAAGCGTACTTCTTTTTAAAGAACAACAGGCGGGAGTGTTGGAGTAATAAGAGAAGTGAAAATGCATGGGATTAATTAAATTACTTTAAAGGCAGTGCAATGATTGTGTATAATGATATCTGAGGCAATTGGAAATGACCATTAAAATGCCTGGAATAACAGATGCTTAGGCCTAAAAGTGATCAATAACATGACTGTGAGACAGCTGGTTTCATTAACTGAAGAAATTAGCTGACTGGTTAGGAACTTGCATCAGTTAGATCAATTAAAAATAACTAACTGAATAGAAGGAGAATTGTGCTTCATTGGTTCAAGTAAAATAAGTTTAGTAAAAGACTTAAGAAATCACAGATGGGTGTCTAATTAATAACAGCAACAATGACAAGAAAAGTCTTCAGTGGTTAAATGAGCAAAGAAGGGTTTGAGCAGACAATAAAGATTGGGTGCATTGAGGGCAGATACCTGAGGACCTTAGGGTAAGGGTTAGGTTAATTGAAATCTATTGGATCAGAGTATAGAGGAAGTGAATGTCTGTCTCATGTGCAGCCTTTGGGATAGTTTATTCCTCATCTACTTTTCCAAGAAAACAGGATTTCAGACTATGTGTCACAAAAATAATGAGACGCGTGTTTAAAACATCTGCTAGGGTGCAAAAAAGTAGAGCTAAATACCGTTAGTTTCTAACTGAGAAAATATGATCCACAAAACTTCATAGCATGTATTTCTTAGGGGCACCAGACTTAAATAGGAATTTTCATTTTGGTGTGAAAAGTGGTTAAAACACAAAAACAGCTCCAGTGACACCTTAAACAAGCCTGCCAGTACCTAGAGGGGGCTACAAGAGAGCTGGAGAGGGAATTTTTTAAAAGGTTGTGTAGCAACCTGGTCCAGTGAAAGGTGTTACTGCCCAAGGCAGCAGGGTTTGGAACTAATGTTGTTTAAGGTCTCTCCCAAATGAAACCATTCTATGACTTTTTTTAATGTAGCTGCCTATTGCCCTTGCAAGTAGGTAGTGCCTGTGAGATATGAAAGAGTTTTCCAGACATTACTTAAACATATATAAAGAATACATATAAAATGTAGAATATGTATAGAATACATTTTACTATATGTAGAGGTTATTATTAGTATATGGTACTAATACATAGTTTGAAAAGTGCCAAAAATTAATTTTTTTCATTTTCTATGTAAACCAGTGACAAAAAATAAAGAAAAGAACCTTTTAAAATGGTAATGTGTAGAATACACAAGTAGCTGTTTTCAGCTTGTTTTTTGGGACTGGAGGAGGGAATAAAGTCCACAAGTTTATTACTCCTTCTACTCTACAAATAATTGTACTAATTAATTTAACAGTTGTGGTATGTTCTTTTGATGGCTCTATAACTAGCTTCCATTTGCATTAATTCTCCTGGTAATATGCTTATTATAGCATCATATATTTACAGCAGCATTACAAACACCCATCTCCTCTAAGGCCACACCAGTATGATAAAGGGGTAGTGTTTTTAGTTTTGCCACATTGCAAGTACTCTACTCCAGACTTGACAAAAAACGTTTTGTATTCAATTAACCCTAATGATGAGCTATCAGACCTGTAAAATGCTGCTAGACATTACATTACCTAACACAACAAATGAGCCCAAATAATCAGCAATAGCGGGGTCTGATTCACAACATTTGTTCTATACCGGAGCTTAGTTCTGATAATAGTTTTTATGCAGAAAAGCCCTATAATGGTAATTCTGCACAAACCCAGCTATATTATTGCATTTTAAAATTCCAGTCTCGCAAAATCATGCAATCAACAAAGAACATTTTAAAACTCTTTTAAAATTAGTTCTGCATTTGTACCTCTGAGACAAGACAATAAGCTCTATGACTCACTGATAAACTTTTTAGGTTCTAATGAGAATGTTCTATAGCTTTCAGGTACATCTTCTGCAAAAGGTTTGGAAAGAATTCATCCTGAGGAGGATAGAACATGTCTGCAAAGCAATAACAGCAAGTCTCTTCTACAAAGGGAACTTTTTTCCTTTTTTGAAGGCAAAGGGAAAGAGTGAAGAACTTCATTCTGCATGAGAATCGCTGTGACACCCTGTCTTTGGCATCTGTTTCTAGAACCAACCACTCCTTGTTCCTGTGATAAAGACAATATTGTATTGATCCCTTTTCAAAAAATATCAACAGAAAAGGAATTAAGTGGAAGGTCTACACTCAGAAAGTTGAAGTCTGCACCAATTAAACTCATCAGAAGAGAGTTCTTCCACTCTCCTTAGAGGAACTAGAACTTCATTCCACAGATTCCACAATTATAAAGCCCTAAAATACTGCCTGTGCAACAATGAACTTTATCACATCAATTGAATTCTATTAAACAGACTAGAGATCCTAAAAATAGGAAAAGAGAATTTATAGCTCTTGAAGGTTGCAGCTATAAAAAAGAAGACGTTATACAAAAAAACCACATTATTTTCAAGGAGATTTGATTTGTGTTTTCCATATATATAGATATTTCTACTTTCTGTTCTTCATCTTTGCCTTTTTTGCCATCTAAAAATAATTTTGGTTTTCCTACTGAAGACACCTGTGGTTTTAATTGGCACAGGCAAAAGACTTTTACTATTGAATTTAATTCCTCCTTGTCATCCATGATGGCTTCTTCACTCTCCTCTTTCTCTTTTTGAAGTCTGAGAATCTTTGAAAGAGAGGAACAACTCTTTTACCCCAAGTGTTTAACTATTTTTCTCATCACAGCTAGGGACTGCTTTGGATCTTCCAATCCCAAGGGGGATCAGTCTCTTAAATTTAAATATTAAGAGCATTATAACTTTTGATTTCATCTGTATAGTATGAACATGTTAATTTTTTATTTTGCCTTCAACAACAAAGCATTAATTGCTGCATTAAAATTAATTACTCCCCATTCTGTCTGTTCTAATATGTCTATTTTAGCTATGTGTCCTCAGACCACTCTGGATACCACTTTGTTGTTCATTAATTAATTCACGATATTAATTACAATTGTTCCAACTAAGTTTTGCATGTTCAAGCTTGAAACTTTTTGCATCTTATTTTATGAGATAGACCAGGAGAGTAGCGAAGAACTTCTGTTACAAGCGTTACAAAGCGTTTTGTGACAATCATGTTTCTATGACACTAAGCATACAAAAACGGGGGTGCTTTAGAATCTGGATAACTTCTTAAAAAAGTCATACACTGATATATATATGATGCCACTTTGATGCACATACATATAGTTCTAACAAATATGAACAAATAGTTGTAATGTTTAAATATATTTAAATAATTTCAACCTTGTAAATTGGTGATGTGTTTTCTCTGCTTTCTAGGTAAATAATTGTAGTAAAAAATATGTTTTCGATTTCAGCAATCATTCTGCAAAAGCGCCTTATAATGTGCATATGCCTTCAGTTTTTCTAGTGCAAACATTAGCAGGTGCTGTCCTGGGTTCTACACACAAAATATTAGACCCTTATATTGTCTCTCACCAGCAACCAGATATCCTTGAAGAACAGCAAGGGAAGTCCTGCAGAAACTTGCAGATAAATGTTCTGAAGCACTATGATAAAGGAGCCAAAACAAACCCACTTGCTTTCCTCTGCCTTTCTCATTGACTGCTTAAATATCAAAATTACTTAATGTTCTCTAAGCAGGAAATTTTATATGCACTAATAGAATTAGATTCACTTAGGATAACATTTTTAATTAAGTAAGGTACTGGGAAATCCACCTTGAGAAGATATATTAGGATTGGTTTTCATGGATATCACTCTACTTGCTGGAACTATTTGCATGAAATTCTATATGTGTTAAAGGATTAATAACATTATATGAGAGGACCAATAGGAAAAAGGTCTTCAAATATATGCTTATTTATAAAAGTTCTTTTAAATTGCTGTATGTCCTTATAAAAATAATAATAGATATTTCAACTGGGATTTATATACAAATTGGAGTAGCATCTAGGTGGGAACTCCAAAGAAGGAAAGATACAGACCAAATGTTCATCAGTGCCATCACAGAAAACTAAGTGCCACAGGTTTTTTCATCACTCCAGATAAATGGGCACATGAGCTCCTCCTGGGAATGACTGAACAAATGTATCTACCAGTCCCGGTATGTCAGACTATGTAACACATTGCTGCTTAGCCTAAACCTACTTTCTGTCTTTCACTGTCCTTTGAAAAGCAGTGTAAATTTTGTCTGAGTAAGGAAAGCAGAACTGATCTCATAAATTCTGTGGTCACTTTTATTCTTCCATCTGATGACAGTTAAACAAATGTATCTTGAATGTGCCGTATTGTATTTAAAATAAGATACAGTAGGGTGTTTATTTTTGATAAAACACCTAACAGTTCAACCTAGCAGCCTCACAGAGTGGTATGAAGTTTCTAATTTTTAAATGTGATTCAGAAAATGGAATTTTAATCTATTCTGAGAATAAAAGAATAACTAGCTATAAAGATACTCAGTAAAATTGCTTTACAAGTTATACACAGCTACTGTGAAGTAGCTCCTAAAAATCCATTTATCCTCATGGTAAGAATTATGATTTTGATCACATGAAGAATGAATGACACTGGCTTTCTGTATAAACTGAGCTGAGCTCTATTGCACTGCAAAAAAATAATTATATTTAAGTAATAGAACATATTTTAAACTTTTTTCTTTTTTTTTCCCATCCATGATGAAGTACCTCTTTATATGCTGTTACTGGTCTCAAAATCCTTATGTGATTTCATTCAGGCTTTCCTCACCTGAATATTCACTGTTAAGGATCTGCTAGTGGGCTTTTCATCTCTTTCAACTCTGTGTTCTTGAGGTGCACAAAAAATTTGGCTCTGCCACCAAATATGTGTATCTGTCGTACTCAGACACGAAAGGACCACGCAGACACCGTTCTGTCAGGATAAGGCCTGGGCCAAAAGAGACAGAACAAGAAGGGCCAAGGTAGGGCAAGAAGAAGGAAGAAGGAGGAAGAAGACCCGGCCCGGCCCTTTATTTTGTCAGTTATATATCTTTTTAGAGACAACCATGGATTGGAGGATGGGGTTACCACCTCTCCATGACACTGGTCAGACCAAAAGTCTATCATAATTCTCCGCCTAACAAAAAGAATGATAATAATAGATACCGGTAGGTAAACATGCCTGATGTTTACAGTAAAGTGCCTGGGAAATTCTACTACAAGAATGAAAACATAGAAAGACTGCAAAATTCAGGGCAACATGTATCCCAGTATTACATTTTCTAATGCAGAAAGTGGCCAGCAAGCTTTCAGATGGATCTTGAGTTTAGTGCAGCACTACTGGACACTACAGCATGCTTATCACTGCACGGAGGTCAGGGCTTGGATGATAATTTCACAGATTTGATTTTCTCATTTCACCATCCTAAAATGCACTAAGCAGTCTGACTCTGTCTTGTTTTCCAAACTGTGGAGGTGAAGTCAGTCATATATATATATGGTAGTTAATAATTATGGAATGTGTCTCCATAATCCAGATAGACAATTTGAATTATTAAATATCTGCCTACCAGAACCACCTGGTGATCTATCCAATCACCATTAGGTTAGCAAATTCCTACATAAAAGACTTCTGTATCTATTCAGACCTCTGGATCTATTCTTCATTTAAGCATTTTGCTGATACAGAAAGATAATATTAGGGCTTGTGGTCTTAAAATATTTATCAAGTTTACATCTGTATCATAGAGCTTTGCACATGTCATATTTAGTGAATTTTTTAAAGTATTCAGAATTTGGCACTGGAAAGCAGAAAGCAGAGTATTGATAGAGCATTTGTATTGATAGAATAGTGACCATGCTCTGCAGAGAGAAGTGTGTTATACTTTGGTTTAGGTGAAATCATGATTTGCTGTGACTTATGTAATTCAGTGCACACAGATATCATAACACTTTTGAACAAAATAGGAAATTAAATGAAGAACAAGTGACAAGCACACTGTTTCATTCACTGACAGTCATTTAAATCTGAATTTTACACTTTTTTTTCTAGTTATTACAACATAACTGAATTAAGCCGTAGGGTCTAGAAGCTGAATTCAAGGCCCTCAGATTTATCAGTCACTATATAAATGCCCTTTAGCTTCTGAAATCTAAGTCCCTAATTTTCCTTCTATGCTTGAAAGCTTTTCCTTCAACAGGAAGCAAAAAGAAGATAACAAAAAAGACCATTCCACAGTTACTACTACTGCTGTTTGCTCTGTTAATCAACCAAAATCTGAACCTGTTTACCTAAATGCCACTTATTTTCCTAATGTTTTGAAGTAGGTTAAGTTGTAAATGAATAAGCATTATTACACATATATTTAGAGACATACAAAAGTAAAAGAAAATGTTATCTCTGTGAATGCATGACAAAAACGTTTGGTAGCCCTTGGGAATACAAAATAATAGATACTGTTGCTATTACAAAACCAGTCTGAATCTGAGTTCTTTTTATATTATAAGACTATATATATATAGATATATATACATATATATACTTTCCATATTTATTTTTCATTTTTATCTTCTGCTCCTAGTATCTCAAATCAAAGGTGTTTTTCGTGCCATTTAATTTTTATTTACTATTTCACACATTTTATACAATAATTCTGGTTTTAGAGAATAAAAGTATTACATTCATAAACAGTGGTTTCAAACAATAAATAAATATCAAGAAGGATCTAGACAGAAAAACCATATCATATGCAACAGATGGCATAAAACCTCTTGAAGGCCCTAAAGTCCTCCAGGAACAGAAAATTATACTGCCAAATACGCGTGAAAAGGTGCCTGAATGGATGAGGATCTTCATGATGAAAAAATATAAACCTCACTGATTTAAGGCTTCACATCAAGCTCTTAGTATTATGTAATATTATTTGTTTTGATGTATCAATGCATATTATTTTCAGGGGTTAAATTTAAATAAAGAAAAACAATTTTCTCTTCAATAATGCTTATTTGTGATATTTACAAAGTCTGCACTAACATATGCTCCACAATACTCATTTGGTATAGATGTCCTTTTATGTGTTTCTTAGATGTTTTCCCACATAATTTTTGGACTTGGGTCACCTCTGTTAGAATCATGCAGTACTGTACAGAATAAGGTTGACACTGCCAGAAAGGGGTTCAGGTCCTGTGATTCATGCTCTATAGATGGCTTTCTGTTTTCATTTGCTAGTTATACTCATCAGAGTAACTAAAATCCTAGCAAGACTAGAGTCTTACTAAGGAGCCCTTAATTGCAGCATATATGAGATACCTTAGGTGAAAGAGGGTTACTGACTTCTAATTATTATTATAAAGCTTCCTCAGTGTTGATATCTGCTCTAGGAAACCAGAGAAGACCAAACCTACCTTTCATGAAGTCATGATGACTGTCATTATGAATTACATTTTCAGCCTCCAACTTGTAATTACAAATCCTAAATTGTCCTCAAGTCTTAGAAGTTATATTAGTTACATTAAAATTTAAAACAGTAGTTGCCCTGGTTTGCCCTTTTACCTTTTTTCTCCCTTCTGTTTCTGTTACTAATAAAATGGCAAATACAGTACTAAAATTTTTTCACTGGCCAAATAAAAGCTTTTAGTCACTGGAAAAACAGTATGGAAAAAGCCCACAAGCTGTAAGATGATTTCAGTTTTCAGACAAAATAAAAGGGATGAATTTATACAATATGCTTATGTAAAAAAGGAAAAAGTGATACAGTTTTTAAGATTTCATCCCATTCAGTCAAAAATCCCTGATACTTTAGTCAAGTCTCATAAGGCAATTACCTTAGGAGCTCTTTGCTCAACTCAAGTTTTAACAAATCTTAGCAAACTGGAGCAATGCTAAGAAATAAAAGCCTAGTGACATACGTTTAATTCTATAAAAAGATAAAAGACGATAAACCAGAGGACAATAGTTTGGCGTTACTCCTGTGTTAAATAGCCAAATGATTGTTTTTGCACTGTACTAATAAAGATTTAAAGCCAGCATGGTTTCATGAAAGGAAGGTCTCCGTTTTTTTGGTAGGATTTTTTTTTACAAAACTGCACATTCATAGAAGTAATTCTAATGCTTTGACACGCCTTCTCCTCCAAGGCATTTTAATTCTAAATAACATTTTTGTTAATAAGATTGCATTAGGGAATTAATCAGTAACGCATCAGAGGAACTTAAAATTGTTTCACTGAAATATCTCAAAATATAATTGTTACAGATGAGGCAATAATGAGCAGGGACATTTCTGCTGGGGATCCTTAAGTGGCATATTTTTGTTTCACTCTTTAGTACTTCCTGTTATGATCTCAATAAATATAGAAAACCTTAACTGAAAAAGTTTAAAAATTACACACAAAAGGATAGAAAATACTGAGAAGGAAAAGTTACTAATGCATACTCTGCAGTCATTGGATTCACTGGCATACTCGTATCCTTCCTAAAGTCACAACTCCATTCTCAGTGAATAATTGTACTGCCTCTCACTGAAGTGCATGGAAAGGCACTGTGAATTATTTAAGATTATATTTTTACCTTACCCCCACCCCCAAGAGAGGATTCAAGTTTTGATTTAAAATATTTGCACAGTACGTGGGGTTGGAATAGTTTTTTCCTAATGGTCCTTTCTATCATTCACCTCTGTGAACTGATTCCTCTCCCTCTTAGTGTTTCTCTGCATGGGCCCCAGGAAGTATAGGATCACCTTTGCTGTCAGTAAACATAACACACACAGCTCTGCATCTAGATGGTGAGTATAATCAAATCTTGTGTTTCGTGGTTTCAGCTTGGTTCTTGTAGAAGTCAGGACTTTTTTCCTTCTCTTCTGCAGAACTGACTTGAAGTAATAAGCTTCTCTTCCTTTCTTTTCTTGTCCCTATGAAACACTACAGATTTCAGACCAAATAAACTAGCCTAAATTTTACAGAGTAGACAACAGTGTGTCAAGAATTTAATTCCCTTGACTGACTCAGCAAGTCATGATCACAATGAAATCCCAATCTGGGAATGAAAACAATTTTTCTTTAAGACTGGCAGAGAAATCACCATTTCAGTGCCAAAAGTTGGATAATTTTCTTGAATCGTTTGGCTATATCATATTCCAAACCATGATTTCATGGGCCTTGATTTTCTGTCTCTATGGCTCAATCTAAAATTTGAGTCTTGACAGGCTTTAATCAAGGGAAAAGCTGTATCATTTTTAGCTAGCAACATACCAGAAATTATGATTAAAATATCCAGGTGTCTTATGCTTTTAACTCTATGAAATACTTAAAATCATTTTTAGTGCCTAGATCTTGTAAATTACCAGTCTTAGGTTTAATTAAAGAAGTTCTATTGATCCAAAGAATGTTATTTTAAAAACGGGTTTGAGAACAGTTAATTCTAAATTTTTTTTTAATTGTATGACTAGTTTTGAATCTGCAGAATATTCAAGTTTTCCATAGAATCATTGGAGAGGGAATTACCCTCTTTGCTTGGCAAACCTAGCAAGAAGCCACTCTCTGAATAGCATATGAAGTCTGATTTCTACTCCCCATCCGTTCAATGAGCTTGGGCTTTTTAGAAAATCAAGAAACTGCTGTCAACTTTACCTCTATAAATGGAGTATAAAGGCAGTGGTATTTACTTTCAGAAGCTTTATGAATACAAAGGATACCTGTCCTCACCATCTACAGACTAGTAAGTAATCAGCAAAATAGAACCAAATCAGAAATTCCAAGTTAAAAATCTTTTGAACATACATGGAAGTAACTCTTAAAATTTAATTCAGTATGATGCATAGAATGGATATCAATGTTAATGGATAGAAAATCATAAATGCACATTAGACAAGGTAGAGATATATTTTAATTTTGGGAGCATCAGAAGAAGTTGAATCTTAAGGATACAGTATCTATTTATCTATCTGTCTGTCTATCTATTTATGTACTTGTCTGAATAAGAGCCTTGGGTTCAAGGTGAAACCAAAGCTCCGTGTAAGGTTTCCTAGGTATCTGGGTTCTGTGTAAAAAGCAGAAACTCCCTCTCTTCTGATCTTATAGTGATGGGATAAGTAGCAATATAACATCAAGCCCTGTAGCCCTTTCATTACTTAACACTGATACAGAACTCCGAAAATGAAAAGAAAGTATAAACATAGCATACTTTTAAAAGAACTTAAAGCACATGCCTCTGTTGCTTTTGGTAATACAGAGAAATCTTTTCTTCTATTTCTGCTCTGTACTTTTTTTTTGGTTTTTTTGCATTATTATCAAACCAGTTTCTGGTGACAAAGAACTCTGTTACAATTTTTTTCTTGTTGACAGTGCTAGATGACAGTAATTGGCTTATTGTAATATTCTGAGGAAGTTAAAAAAGAAAGTAGACGTTTTTAAAAGAAATACATTTCTCCAACATACTGAGTGTTCATAAACAATTCGTAAGGAAAAATTAATAAACACCATACACAAAAAAATACAAAACCAAAACCACAAGAACCACAAGCACACCACCAAACAAACAAACCAAACCAAACCAGAAATTATATCTAGCAGGATGAAACTTTGATGCATCCCTGGATAAATGCTGTGGGTCCTGGTCAACACCGCTGAACTGTAGGCCCCAACCTTTGTCCATACTGGGAGATATATCACAGCAAACCAGCACTCCCTCTCTACTGCCATTCCCTGTTTCCTTTGGAAGAAAACTCAGGGGCATCATGATGTGATGCTCAGGGCAGTCTCTTCTCACTATGGACTTGGGATATACTGTATAATATAGTCACAGTTACAGTCCTGAACAGGAAGACTCTGCTTCAGAAACCAGGCATGCCTATTGCTTTTTAATATTATGATCCTTTACACTGTGATTTTAAATATTTATATAATATTTTTGCAACATTTTTCCTTGGACAGAACAGAGGTCCGTTCACCATAATAAACATGGCCTAATCTGGCTGTATTTTTTCTTCTCCTCTGCCTAGTTCCACCTGCTTTATTATTTTTCCTTAAAAATCACAGAAGTCAGTGTTATATATGTGCCTGAACTATATTCAGAAATGTGAACTCCTGACCTGTCTGTTTTGTGTTTGACGTAGTAACACAACTCCTGCAGAATGCATTGGGTGGAAAGTCAGGCAGCACAGTATCACTAACACAATGCTACCACAACAGAGTTCTTCTGAACATCCCTTAAACTTCAAGATATACTCACTTCTAGATAGCACTAAAAATTACTACAACATGATATTCTACATTTTTTTGGTAAGAGCAAGAAGACTTAATTAAAGTTTATAGCATATAATTATCTGCTACTTGTCATAAATTAGAGCAAATACCATTTTCTCTTTGTTTGGTTGGGGTTTCCTCTGTTTTATCTGATTGGTTTTTATCCAAAGTGATCATCAAATAGCAAAGAACTGTTAATCTCTCACAAGTGACCTCGAAGTGTGGTACAGTGAATTGTCCCTTTCTACTTCATATATACTGTCCTAATTGTCAGCAAAAATAGACTGTGTGATGACAAGTGTCCATGCTCTAGCTATACCTTAGGCAAAAGGACAGCTTAAAAAAAGAAAAGTGTCACCAAGTGATTACAAACTAGAAGGCCTGCAGTAAAACTCTTTTTTTGTGCTTGACCCTCGTGAGTCACCTAGCTGCCAGTACTGCAAATCATTTATTGATTTTGTTGTATCCAAGGTTTTTCTTTTCTCCTCTTTCACTTATATCAGAGAGATCTATGACACAGCAAATGTTATTTTGACTAACACTATGAGGGCACATGAAAATATAATTGCACATCAGGTATGTTTATTACAGTATGAATAAATTAAGTGAAGACTCAGCAGCTGGAGGAAAATGTATTTACTTGAAGAAAATAAATTTCGTATACTGTGAAAAACTCTCAAACACTAACAATATCAGAGCCACAAAGCTCCATATTCTATTTTAAATGTCTAGTTTCTCAGTGGAAGTAGTACTCCATGTTTCATTTTTCATTTTCTGATGCACAGTTACAGATGCAAAGCATGTATGAGAAATTTTAGATATTGCAGCTTGTTACAATGTCGTTGCTAAAAACTATATATATGCATCATGTTACCTAGGCCATTTTCTATAATATGCCCACCTCCAAAGAGGATTAAAACTGTTTATAACATTTCTTCTTTATAGATTAATATATTTTAATTTTTTCAAAGGCATGGCAGATTTTGCTGAATCCAACCCTTTTTTAAAAAAATGGTATGCAACAGTATTATGCTTTAATTCTGAGGTATAAACCCCCCCCCCCCCCCTTTTATACAAACCCATTTTAAAAGTCTCTCTATCTGTCTTCTGATTCCACACACAGAAGAAATCTATTGCTACATTATGTTGTAGAGTTACTGCAGGCTATTATTAGCATTTTAATAAAGTCCACAACTGAGTGACATGATAGTTCTCAACAGAGAACTATTCTTTTAATATCTCAAATGAAATCATTACTCTTATACCTGTGATAGTGTGAATCTCGTATTGCATGGCTCAAGCCACAAAAAAACTCCTGCTCTCAGGGTCTTTAAATCATTCATTGGCATATCAGTACTATTTTATTGATCTTAGTACGGTAAACTAGGGGCCTATAAATTGGCATCCATCTTCTTTGCTTAATCAAAATTCCAATAATACAATATTCAAACATTTTAAAACAGTACTTCAGGAGTGAAGCATTTTGCTTTTCATAAAGCAAGCTGTAGTAAGGTGCTTTGTGTCATGAGATTGAATATATGCATCACTACTCCATATGTATGTTTATGTTAAAGATGAAACAACTTCCTTTTCATGGTGTACATTAATTTTCACATCCACTCTTGCAATCTGATTATATATAATAAAAGACCATCATTTATATCTTAAACACAAATAATTTGTCTGGCCTACATTTTCTGCCTTTAAAAAATTAACTGTTTGCTAGTTTTAAGTGTCAACCTCATCAATTTTCTCAGTGACAAAGAAAGCAAATGTAATTATTTAATTCTGCAATTCTGTAATTTGTTATAACTGCCTTCCTTCATAAAACAAAAAAACTGCTTTCATTAATGTCAGAATAAAGTTCAATCTTGCAAGTATGCAACAAGGGTACTATAGTATAGTGATTTTTATAGTGATTTATTTTTATGTCAATTTGGACAAACAGATGCAGAAACTTTACTGGCTATTGCTATGGATATGTGTAAAAAAACAGTTGGCATTTTAAAAATCTGGTGTAACCAATCTGACACTTTCAAGTCTGTAATAATGCATAGCATGCAGACATCAGTATTTTAGTAAGTGCTTTTGGAAATGGTGGTATGAGCTCAGCTTGTGCTCCTCTTAGCAGTGGGATTTGTTCCAAAATTGACAGGAGGTGCTTTGGTGAGAAAGTGGTTATTATGCTTGCAGATCCTTTACCTTTCTGTGGATGTTACAGCTGCTGAGGGAAGCTGTAAGGGCCACCAGAAGACCAAGGAATTCCTCCTGCCCAGGGGCTGGTACCCAGCCTGGGTGCCCCGAGGCTCAGGGTTATCCAGAGCTGGATGATGGGCACAGCTGCTGCATTCCCATTTACAAGTCCAGCCAGCAGCAAGGCTGAGCGTCCCCCCAAGACATGTGCAGAGGACACTGACACAGCTGTCTACCTCACGGCCACAGCCAGTTAACAGTGGCATTTAACAACACCCACGTGTACTGGGTGTAGGTCTGTCACCAGAGCTGATGTCACACACAACCTTACACAGCCCAGTTCTGTTGTCCTTCAGTCAATCAGGCCTGAAGCTCACACAAATGCCCCTGTGCTCTGGGCCTACACAAGCACATGCACACACACATACATGCACACACATTCACAAATCCATCGAGCATCACCGTCATCTGTCTGATTGCTACTCTTATGGCTTTCCAGACACTCTAACCTGTTCCACTGATCTCCCACTCACTGGCTGGTCCAGCTTGGTGATGTCTAGCAAACACGTGAATTCTCCCACTTGTCTTACTCAGTCTCCACACTCATTTCCCCCCCCAGTACTAGCATGGACCCTCTGCATTGTCCTGAGACCACCTGCTTGCCATCCAGACCACACCCACACACACCAGATCAGAGGCAGCCATGCAGGCAGCGGTCCCTGTGGCTGCTGGCCTGCAGGTACATGGTCCTATCTGTACTCCACCTGGTGCTTGGATCCTCATTTGCTCCAGCTGCCTGGCACCATGGGCACAAGGGCCCTGTGGCCAGAGGTTTGACTCTGGTTTCTGGCACTTACAGCAGTCACTGCAAACCTCCAGCTGCTCCACAGCAAACATATGGAACTATATGAGTCAAGTGCCTCCCAGCTGCTGACTCTGAGCTCCTCACTTCTTCCAGTTGCTGGCACCATGAATGCATGGGTTTTTTCCAGGGTCCTATGCCTGTTGCTGGTGCTTCTCAACTGTTCCGACCTCTTAGACCCTGCAGTACCCACATATGGGTTGAAAAGTGAGATTATATAGAAAGACCATTAAGAATGGATTCAGAAAGACTGGCAACTGTTTACGTGATCAGGTCCTTTAATATTTGCTTCTCTCTATTGTTCCTCACTAGTTACTGCACCTTAAACATTTCTCAGTAAGTTTTGCCTAGTGCCACAGGCTCCCTCAAATATCCAAACCCTCATGTTCATCTTATTTCTGCCTTCTTATTAGTCATAAAGCCTAGGTTCTTATCAGTTATAAAGTTCAGGCTGGCCTTCTCCAAGCCCGTGTTCCATCAATTGGCAGCTGAACATTTTCCATTATGGTTTGTCAGGTTTGTGACTCTGTGATTTTGTGTATTGCTTTCCCTTTCACTTATTATCCCACTGAAAGTAAGAGTTCCTTGATCTGCCAGTCTTACCAAAGCAGATGGTCTAAAAAACCACACATCCTTACATCCTTACATAAACATTTTCTCAGTTTTCTCAGGTGAGGCCTATTCCTACAATTGTTTCATGATCACCTGATGTTGTGAAGTGGAAGTGCAAATCATAGTAACCATCCTTTTTTGTTTACAGTCTGAATTATACAAAACCTAATTACTTTGATGTATTCTAGCTCACCTGCAGAGTATGGTGGCATTTTTTTCTTATTAATAAAGGATGGGGTCATTTTATAGACCTATAGCAACAATAAGTTATTTCTGAATATTCAGTAATTTCATATATATCGTAGATTTAATGTTTGTCTATTTTCAGGACTTCATTTATGACAGAACAACCTTGAAGCATGAGAAGCCTTGATAATACTAGAAAGAAACTAATTTCTCATAGGAAACAATTTTACAATATGTACTTTTTTACACATTATTTGGAATTCTTAAAAGAAAAGATCATCCATTACCCAGCATAAAGACATTTTGGTGAATATTGAACCTATTATGGCAACCATAGTAGTTACACAAAATGCATATAATGTAGTCAGGTCTGTAGAATTTATGACTATTAATTTATGCTATTATGTAATTTTGGAGCCAGGAAAGTTTCCTTAACTATAGTTGGTTAGAAAACAGAAATTAATCAATATTTATCTATGTTGCTGTTCTTTTCTGTCAATATCAACAGTATTTTAAAGGCAGTTGTTTTTCTGTGTGTATGTCTTCCATCAACATTTATGCTCTAAAAATCAATAAAATATCCACAAGTGAAAAGCTTTGATATTTTTTGAAGGGACACTTTAGACCGCTGCCCTGCATCATCTCCATGTCTTTCTTATACATAAACTGAGTATTTCCAAGAGTTCATTTAAAAAAGGAAAGGACAGAAACAAGAGCAACTTGTCAAAGTCCCTAGTCCATACAGCTTTCCTAATACATGGAAAGAAATTATCATTCCACACATAATACCAGTCTCGTGAGTGCCTGTGGGACTGTAGCTTTGCAACAGAGTTTGGATCTGTATCTCCCTACACAATTCTAAAACAAAGACAATGGCTTGATTTTTTAATGAAGGTATATTATTAGTGGCAGAAGTACAATAGCAGTATTTGTTTTTTCAGGTACATCTGAATAAACATCAACTTCATAATATTTAAAATATATGCTGAGAAATAAAAAGGTTATTTCTTTTCAGCAATTCTAGATTGAACCTATTATTACTTATCATCTAAACTGTAATATCTTTCTTCTTTTCCATAAATACTTAGGAGGCCTCTAATCACAGCATCCTGGAAAGAGTTATTGCTGTGGTGTTTCAAAGCTTGTGATTATCTTTTGGCAAAGATAGTGTTGTGTTTATACATACTATATTCTGCTGGTTCATACATACAAAATAATATTTCAAAGTGTCAAATGGAACAATTTCCTTTAAGTTTGAAATCAACACACTTAGTCCTTCATTATGCTGTATGGAATACATTTGATTTCTGGCAGAGAAAATAACATGTTACCATAAATGTTTCAGGCAAGACCAATATGGAAATAGCACTGATTTAACATTTCAAAATTCAGTAGGAGCTGTAGATTTTCCATATTCAAGACTCCCACTGATTTAGAAATGGCTGGAGACACATGGCATGAATGTAGAGACATAGGAATGGTTCCTTTTTTCTCTTTTCTTTTCTTTTCTTTTCTTTTCTTTTCTTTTCTTTTCTTTTCTTTTCTTTTCTTTTCTTTTCTTTTCTTTTCTTTTCTCCCCTGTGGAATAGCATAGTCTACAGGCAGAAAAAAATCAGTTGCAAACAAGTAAATTTTAGTGTCAAGACTTTTTTGTGTTGTAAAAGATAACATGGAGGATTTCTATTCATGTTAGCTACTAATATCTGTTTTTTAGCATATGCATTGCGATACAAGGTAAGTGTGCAGACACTGGTGTGTCCACTTTTACAAGTCATGAAGTGGTGTCCTAGGTTACAATACAAGATGTAGCTGAAAGTATGTATTCTCTTATCATCACCAGCTGTTAAAACAGGTGGGGCTGTGCTCGTTATCACCTACCATGACTCATCCTTGATAACTCCCTCTGGGAGCTGTCTCTGTTTAATGGGCAATAAAGGACCCACCCCATGACTCACAGAATTACATCACTGCCATTGTGAGATGCTCCGCCCAGGGGGGAGGAGCCAAGCATTCCCACCTGGATATAATCTGGGGTCTGGAACAGCATGAGCAGCTTTTTCCACTGGGTTTGTGGAGGAAGGCCAGACTCTTCTACATCACCACTGGACCTTCAGAGGAAGACCAGACCCTTCAACAGAACCATCACTCCAGGAGGACTGCAGTCACCATTTAATTGGACTGCTACCAACCCCCTAACTTGTCAGTTAAGGGGGTCAGGTTTGTACTCTGACTCTATCAGTGGGTTGGTTTTCGTACTATTGCATTTATTCTATTTTTCCTATTAAATTGTATTTCTGACTTGGAGTCTCTCACTAGTTTGCTTTCAAACTAGTACAAGTGAGAAAATACAATTTATTGAACATCAAAACCCTCTCAGACTTTAAACAGGGGTAAGGGAAATGGTATGTTTGAAGTTATAAGAGAAATTTCCAAGAAAATGAGACAAAACCTGATTTCATTAACAGTAAGAAATTAAAAAAAAGAAAAAAGGACTCAGCTGAAGCTGTGTAAGAATCTGAGGGAAAGGAAGGAATTATATGGGGCTTTTTTCTCACTTGTCCAGACCTTTAGATCACTGTCTAGCATATCAAAATATAGAAAGTGCTAGTATAGATTAACTGATAAATCATACCAAGGCCAGGCTGGGCGGGGCTTTGAGCAGTCTGGTCTCATAGAAGGTGTCCCTTCTCATGGCAGAACGTTGGAGCTAGATGATGTTTAAGGTCTTTTCTAACTCAAACCACGCTATGATTCCATGAGTGATACTTGCTCTTTAAAGGTGTTCAGGGCAGCTTTCCTCTTGTCATGGGTGACACACTGTTGCACAGCTGATGGCAACAGTTGCAGTTAAAAGCCCAACTTCCATAGTTTAAATTTAGAAATGAAATGAGATGCAGGAACAAAAGCAAAATCCAGAGTCCTGAGCTACGTGGTTTGTACAATACGGAGGAAGAATCAGGTATTTCAGAAAAAGATAGGTCCTGCAGAATCAATGTGGTAGGCAAGAGCTGCAGAACATGTTCTACTAGTGTGGTCCTACCCATGGCTTGAGCTGGAGCTGGATAATATTTCTGTCAGGATGACTCCATTCTGCCTTCCTGCAGAGGAGCAAAGGAAGACTGCACCTGCTTCTCAACAGAAAATGCCCTATATTCCCCACCCGCTTTGCTGTGTGGTCAGAATCCTACCAACTCCTGTTGCAACCATTTTACAGCAGAAGCTGAGGTCGCACAAGGGAGGTCCAAGTTAACCTTCTTGGCTAATGGAACTGGGCAAATCCTCTCCCTCTCTGGGCATCTCTGAGCTGTAAAGACCCTGCACTGCACTCAGCCCTTCTGTTACTCAGGCCTCCCATGAAGGGTGCAGCGCAAGTCTCCTCCGAATAAAAGAGGTCAAGTGCTCCCTTCAAATCAAGGCCAAGTGATTTTAGCCAACAGTTATGAGATTTAGACAGACAGTTGTATACTTGCATCCAAATCTCTTCTGCTCCTGACAGGAATTAAATGCACATTTTTGACTCAGTAAGGTCTGTCTAAAACCATTAAGCTATAATATTTTTTTTTAAAGGAGATAAAGCAGTTGTTCATCTTTGCTTGGCATATTAGAGGATTAACTGGAATAAGAGGAAGAAAGAACAATCATAAGGACAATCAATTCTCTGACCCAGTGATAAAAGCATTTTTTGGAGAATGAACTATGTTTTATTCCCCATTTTAAGAGTGATTTGAACTTTTTTTAATGCCTGCCTCTATTTTTATTTAATAAAAAAGTGCATTAAGTTTTTATACAAAGAAGCATAATACCTACACATTGAAACACAAATTTGCAACCTATTTTATTTCCTTACCAGGCATATTGGGTGAGCTCTAGCTGACCCAAACACATAAAAAGAATATAACTTTAACAAAGAGGTGGTTCATATTATGATTATAGAGGAGTATGCAAGATTCTTGTTGTAAAAAGAATGTACATTCAGTGGAATAATAATCTTTTTATTTTGAGTCTTGAACCATTTATGTGTCTCCTCTGTGGTATTTCTGTGCCACACATGCTTGATCTCATTTTTGAACTACACAGATATAGCAGGACCTTTAAGCATCTATTGTATATAGCCCACTCATCGTGGTGAAAATGAGAACAGATACAATGCTCCTAAAATGCAACTGAGGATTCTCTCTCTTAAGTCAATTGTTTGCTGGAAATCGATCAAAATATCTACTTCAAAACAAGGACTTCCACACAAGCTTTTGTTGAAATAATGACACTAGAGTAGATATTTCCATACCTTGTCTGATGCAGAAATCCTGAGGCATATTAATCTAAAATTTCCTACACCCTCATTATTATTTTTGATCTTTACTCCTTGCCTCCATCTCCATTTCCTCCAAATGATTTATTGGTAGAAGGCTTAATAGGATAATAGAGGCCTACAGAAATCTGAAAACCTGCTCTAAACAGTAATAACTTCAGGTTGTTTTGAGATTAGGAGGAACACAGGAATGCAAAGAATTTAATTAACAAATCTTTTAACAGTGCTAGCAGAATAGACTACCTTTAATAAGAATCCATCACTGATAATTACTTTCTAGCCTGAGTAAAAGCTTTGTATGTCAGAAATGGTAAAACAGGATTGTTTATCTATTATAATTATATGGAGAAATAAAGATATTTTCAGTGATTGGACTAATCACTTCTGTAGACATAAAACGGCAGAATTAAGGAAAAATAGAAAATAAGTGGGTTTTCTTACCGAAGTAATTGCAGTGAAGAGTTGACTTTAGCTAGTGAGTTATAATGCAGGCTATAACTTGAGAGAGAAGAAAAAGAAAGAAAACCCCAGAAATCTGAGTAATGTTAGTTGATAACAACAGAACTCAGATACTGTTTTCTTCTTATGTGTTTTCCCCAAACTCTGTGTTACTTATATAGAACTAAACTGTGTGCAATAAGCAAAGGACTTCTAGGCCTCATTAGATCTCAAGTTTCCCAGTTGCAAGGACACATATTCATTAGTCCACCCTTAAAAAAAGAAACATGCTTTTTCTGTGCTCTTAATTGGAGCCACTAGCACTTTAAAGACATATAAGGGGATGCAGCAGCACAAGTCCTTTGGAATAATTCTTCCAGCAGTTGGCTTCTCTGTGCTCTGTCTGAGCAAGTTACAGAAAACAATGAGGTTGCCTCCTGAAGCCTATTTTCTCAGTCTAGTAGTTTCTCCAACTGCTACTGGATAATGATTTATTGAGAATCATAAATCCATCTGCTTTTTGAATTCCAGCAATGACATAACATTTTTGTGAACTTTATTCCTTTATTAACTCTTGCAGTATTTATTTAATCAGTACTTCTTTCTGTCCTCTTCCTCTATTTTTGAGTTAATTAATGAAGAACAATTTGCTGCTTCTGGAACTTACAGGTAAGCTAAGCAGAAAAATATACCTATCCCTTTTCATCTTCATAATCTACCCAGAAACTAGTTCTTCTAACTGAACTAGTTAGCCCTGCTTCTTCATACTGTCTAGAGCAGCTGGATATTCTTCTGAGTTCAAGACACATAAGAATTTGATGCATTTTCAACCTCCCTGGAAAAGAATTTGGACTGAGGGGGTAATTGGAAGGAGCATCATTTTCCCACCCTTATGTTCAACACAGTACAGAAAAGCAGATAGCTGTGAGTTTTTGTGGTGACAGACTAGCAGAGTCAATAGCCGTCCTTAAGTAGCAATGTACATATCACCATTAATTTAATGAAAATAAAAATATTATTTATTAATTTTAAATCATATTTCAAATCTTTCTAAATCCTGGTCCTTCTCCTATTATTTCTACACAGCGTAAATTTGTTCTAAATTAAATTTTGACAAAGTAAATCTAATATATGCTATTCTTGATGGCTTTCTTGCTATTTGTAGTACCTGTTCTGCCACTCTTAAGATTCTCCCTTTGACCTGAGTGACTGCCTTCCTTTGTGTCTGAGTGCCAGCTAGGCTCTGAAAGTAAACCACCATTTCCCTATACTCAGTGAACTGGGCAAATTAGTAGTTTTCTGTTATAGCTGCTGTTAAAACACACTAATTTATCTTGTGGACAAGTCTGCCTAGTGATACACAACCAGAAGATGCATGTTTCTGTTAGAGTATCAAAACCGGCTCTTCCCCAAGAACATAAATAAAGTATGCTGTTCTGCCAGTAGTGTTTTGGAGCACAGATAGGTAACAGTAGGCTGATAGCAAGAAAACAAGAACTGGTGTAACCCCCCTCTTGGAGATAATGAAGTCTTAAGATCTCCTTGGAAAGACAATTAATATCTAGGGAGTTCATCACGGTAATTAATTTTTCTAGGCAGAAAATAAGTCCAAACTCTCAAGCCTGCTCCACAGAAAAGATGACAGATTATTCTTTGCAAAGCTAATTGAAAAAGTGTTACATAGCTACAGCAACAGGATTAGCAACATCAGAAACAAAGTAGGGTGAGTGGGTGAAGTGTCCTATATTTACCAAAGTTCTTTACAGAGACTGGAAAGGCTTCCCTTCAAAAACAGTGTTGTGGACTTTCCTATCACTTCACAGTCAAAACCTAACTAGCTGTGGTTTAAAACTAGCAGAACTGATAGGCTTTGCTGTATAACTGTTCTACTGCTGCCTAGCATCTTATAATTTACCACATTTCTTAGGAGGAATCCCTCATGGATTCTTTATGGTAGCAAATACTAGCAGAAATGTCAAATGAAGGACTGCAGCACATGAAAGGAGGTATTTGATTTGCTGAACTGATTTGGTTTTGAATAAAAACAGACTGTTTGTTATTTTAATGCAAAATATGACGTAAAATCCCAGAGAAGTCAAAAACTTTGTGGTTTGTTTCAATGGGCTTTTGATCTACGTGTTATATGTGTACACCCATTATCATGCTGAGCACGAAAGGACCCCCTTCAGTCTGTTAATGACCTCTTTTTGATCTTTCTGTAATCCTGCTGTTCACAAATATAATGAAATACACCACACTGTCACAGAAATCACCGAAAACACATCTATGAAATTAAAAATACTCTTGGAGAGTTTACACCCCTTTGGAGATTTTTCTGGCAAAATCTGTGGAAAACATCAATATGGCATTATGAAAGGAGAACCTTTACAAAGGACTGTTGGACAGACTTGTAGAAGTGTTCAGGTACATAGAAAGCATGGATGATACATGGAGTTTCCAACTGATTTAAAGGAAAATTCTCTTCACAAGTTCCTTTGACGATGCATCTTGTTACTCCAACTGCAGTGAAACACTTGAATATCCCTTTAGACACCAGTTTGACACTTTTGGCACTTAAATTATTTAAAATTCTTGCTCTACACCTCTAGCAAACTGCAAGGGAAAGGAAGTGGGAAACAAGGAAAAAACAGACACCAGGAACTCAAGGCTTTTTCCAAGGGTTACTCGACGTTCATTTTATGTGGAGCTCATGTTGAGTGTTGAAATGGGGATAAGCATTGACACCACTCAGTTTTGGCCATCCAAATCATCCATTTGCTAAGGCATTTTCTGTAGCCTTTATCATCAGCAGGTTGGAGTAAGTTCCTGCAGAGGGTTGTTCCTGCTGACGTGGAGTGTTTTCAGTGATGGAATCCTGGCTGGCTACTTTACCTAGCTAAAGCAGGTAGTGAAAGTTTCACAAAGTCAATAGACCCTCTTATACATATTTTTAACAATAGGTTACAGTACAAGACTACTATTGTAACAATATAAACCATTTGAGAATTTCCGGTTGTGGGCAAAGAAATTCAGCATGGCATGGTAATTTTTGATGCGTGATTTAATTATTAGGGAGCACCAGCATTATATTACCCATTAATGTTATTGAAAGCATATTTTGACTTCCTCTCAAAGTGGGAAAGCTTATTTTCAATTCCATCAACAGTAACTTTGTATTCCCCGTTCACATTAAATATATTTTAGACTTAATATAAGTTCCCCTGTGTGAAAATTCAGAATTGACCATAGGGTTACTGTGTTATATATAGAATACACAGAAGCCTGTTACCTTTCCATGGATGTAACTATTTTATTTCTTTTTAATCCAGATTCTTTCCTTACAAATGAAAATGTGGACAACATTTTAATTATGAGTTTAAATGCATAATGAAATGAAAACCTAATCTTACTTCTACAGCTTTTGGTGTGGAGTCCTATACATATCTAGAACTTCATTACAGATAGAAGTAAACAGCCTACAAGTGACCCTGTGTTTGCCTCTACTGAATTCCAGTATCTTCTTGTATATTTAGTGTCTAGAAAGCATAAAAATTTCAACATAACTAGCGAATTGAATGAAAATTGAAGATACATAAGCCTTGAGTAAATAAAATATGTTGCTGCGTGATGGGAAATAAGAATTTTACTCAAATGCCAGTGATATATACAAGGGTCCAGCCAGCTTCCTACAGATATCAGAATGACTATTTAAGTATTTCCCAGAACAGACAAAACTCCATGAAGAGATCATTAAGGGTATTATGTCTCATAATACTTAACTCATTTTACTAGAATATAAAGAATGTAAGAAAAAAATATATTCTGCTCCCTCTCCTGCAGTAGACGAAGAACAGATTTGAACTTGGATCCTTTGCTTCAGGTGAACAGCTTAACAGTTTTTTGTTTCAGAAAATTTCAAATTAGGTATGTGTGAGATGTCTCATATGGAGCACTGAACTATCCTTGAGGTTAGAACACACAAGCAGAAAAACTGAATTCCAGTATTTATACATTCAAATTATTTACATACAGCAGAAAAGCAATGCATTCATAGATCCAACAGAGATGTTACAGCCACTTACTCAATCCCTGCACAGAAAAAGAAAAGCAAGACAAGGTGGGACCCATTTGGGTGAGGTAGGTGGGGCTGGTTGAAATATTGATTAAAAATGTAACATTTTTTTATCCTAAATTGAGCAAGTATGCTGCCTTCTGAAATGCTGTATGAGAAGCCTGAAGTACTACAGCTCCAATCCCAGCAACTTTGAGACAAACTCTGTGTTTGATCGCGTATTTTTTGGTGAATTAACCATTCACTAAGGAAAAACCAATCATTCAACTCCACTGTGGCTGCCTCATATCCCAAGAATACTGATTTGATATATTCTAATACTGGTTAGCTGCCATTTGTCTTGGGATAACTTCCAATGAGTGATGCAGTGGTGAATTATGTAAACACAAATGCAGTCACAAATGTCTCTTGCTAATCTTGATTGTTTCTTAGTAATTGTATATATAATTCCTGTAATTATAATGTTATTTATTATGCTAATTTACTACAGAGTTCCCATTAATTATTTCTAAATGTGAGTGGACTGCTTGCTATTTCTGACACTTGATGCAGCTAGGAATGATGTGGACCACATTTTAATTAATGTTGCTCTTGTTTTTTACATGCTGTACTGTGTGCTGCAAGTTTTTGTGGGTTTTTCTTACTTCTCTGCCTTTGCTGCTGAAGTAGCTCGTTGTAAAGATGCAGCATAGAACAAAGGCATTTGCCAAGGCTTTTTTTTTAAAAGCAAGCAAACAAATGGGTGGAGCCTTAAAAGAGTTGTGTATGTATATGTATAAAGATCTATCTATCTCAGGAACCAGATATAAATTACACATGTAAGGTCTTATTCTCAAGTTTGAAAATGGTGAATTAAACTCTTGGGAAAGGTACTGGAGGTGTTACTGAGCACTCTGTTGAAAGGGTAGGGAGGGAGTGCACATCTTGATTGATTCTCAGATAACTGGGAAAAGAAGTAAAAAAGAGAAGCTGCCTAAAGGCATTGCACTTTTCCATGTCTGATCCTGATTGTTCTTCAGGAAGTTATCTGGACAAGAAATGCATTAAAAAAAATCAAGAAAGAAATCAGCAAGGCTGGACAAGCAAGGATAAGTACAAGAGGTAAATAACAGCCAAAAGTAATCTGAATGACTACAAATGTAAGTTTTAACTTAAAGGATCTTAAAAGTGTCTTACTGAGCACAAAATATTTTTGGCCTCAAAAGCCCCAGAAGACCACCTCCATGGCAGGTCAACCTATTTAAACAGAAAGGTCAGACTGTCAAAGAAACTAAACTGCCTCACAGAGCTGTAGAGCAGATGGTGAACTGGGAGGTAATTTAATGAACTCCTCCAACCTCCATCCTTCAACATTTCACACTTGGCTCCACAGTTAGCAGTGCAACAGATATGAGCTCACTGAGTTCGAGGCACAAGTAATTATCCTGAGAAGTAGTAAGGAGGCAAAGCAAACTTCAGCCCCTTTGTGCCACTAAGAGAACTCTAGTTTCATAAATAGTTGTCTTCCATAATCTGTTCACCTTTTCAGAGTTGTCTGGTTCTTCCTCTAAAAACAATGACCTTTGATGCTGGATAATGTGTTTGCTGCTGACACACAGGGAAGAGCAGAGCCCTTGGGGTTGAGCCTTCAGCTTTTTCTCCCATCCCATAGTTTCCCTGGTCAGGGACTATCTGGTCACTTGGGACAATGAACATTGACCCTGGCATTTCCAGATACAGCTCAGAAGCAATCATGTTTCTAGCTGACTGCATAGTCCGTTTCCTCATAAGAAACATGCAAAGAAAAACAACCAAGTAAATGTTTTTGGTGCAAAAATTGAGGTCAGTGACCGATTTTTTTTTTTTTTTTAATAACTCTGTCCTGTGAACTCTGATACTTCTTTTCAGGTTAAAATTTCCTTTTCATCAAAATTAAAAATTACAAAAGTTCAACTAAAAAGCAAATTTTTATATGCTACCACACTTTCTCATTCAATGGGCACAAACATACTTGAAAAATCTGTGATTATAATATATTTTTGATCAATTACTACTATGAAGTTAACAGTGACTTACATTATCTCACGTGAGCTAAATGTCTGCTAGAGTGCAATAGTTAGCTACTGTGATTAAATAAAGAGCATAGTTAAAACACAAATTCCAAATACTTTCAGCAATCTCAGACAATGTTAAAATATCAGATCCCTGTATAATTTAAAATATTCAAAACTTTTATTGAAACAATTGCAAATATTTGTCTTTATTTTTAAACTGACTCTGCATATCCTCTCCTATTTATTGCTTGTTTGTAAATTTCAGCAATTGTTTGTGTTTAGGAACTATTAATTTTCTAAGTAAAAATATCATTAGCACTATCCTTCAAAATGTGAACTGGGAAAAATTGAATAAACATGGGATTGGTTGTGTTCTGAACCTTCTGACAAGACCTAATAATTCATGCTGCAAGTATTTTGGTACCTTAAGAAATTGTGTAAAAGCTAGTATTCAGAAACATAAGGCATAAGAAGTGAAGCTTTATATATCCTTCTCCTAAATGTAAACGATTCCTAAAATTTGTTAATAAAATAAAAAGTTGACATTTTCTTTCATAAAATAGAGAGAGTCAAAATGTAACTAGAGGTGATTCAAATTAATAAAGGTCATTATTTTTATTTGATGTGTATTGCTGTGGGCTGGGACCCTGTTCAAAACTGTGTAGCACAGTTCCATGCAGTCACTCATATCAGAGCAATTTTTACCATATAAAAAAGGACAAGGTTATCTGAAATCAACTGTAAGTAAAAACTGTCAAGGTCAGAGCCACCAAAAAACAGCTTAAATGTTATATGCTTCAAAGCCAAACTGGCCCTGAAGTACAATGGAATCTCCTGCCTTCCAGAAGAGCCCATGAGGGAAGCTGGAGCTTCACCTCATGAGACTGAAAGTTTGCTTTCTGAAGACTGACTGGACTGCAGCTCATCTCTGTTCATTCTTGTCTGCTGACAGAGCTGTTATGAATATTTTGATCAAATAATCACTTAAATAATATAAAAGGTTTAGCTTTGATTATAAGTAGAAAACAGTGCAGTATCAGGTATAGAAATATCAGGAGTACTGTGTTTGGAATGTGTAACCCTAGAAAACTCACCAAGAATTACTGAGCCTTTATGTTTAGGTTAAGAAACTATGGAGACCATCATGCTCACCAGTTATGCTGCTTGGAAACACACTACCCTTCCCATCTTGATTTTAATATCAAGGATTCCAAACCATAGACCTCAGAAGAAAGAGCCAATGATTGTTTTAGGATAAGAATATTGATGCAGCTATTAACTATTGGAACCAATCAATGTAAATGTTAAATTTATGAGTAGGCATAGTATGCATAGTACATGAAAGAACTTATGTAACAATGATTTAATAGAAAAAGTATATTAAAAGGGTGGGTTTTGTTTGTTGAGTGGGACACGTTTTGGAGGAGCTACCCCCCATGTCCCTGGTGCCCTCAATAAAGAAGTGTCTGCTCATTCTCATCAAATTTTGTTGGATAAGTTTCTTTCACCCCTTTTGTTGACAGAGCTGCCTATGAAACAGGTGCCAAGAAGTTTATAGCCAAGGATTTTAAAATCAACCAAAACTGGTGTGCTGCGCCAATCTGGCCTCAGAAACTCCACCTCTCGTAATGGCTGAATCCATGAACTAAATTCCTGTTCACTTAACTGTGGCAGTTCTAAAGCTACTTCAGGGGGCAAACAGATAAGGATAGCAACTCTATTATCCACCTCAGGGCAAGCTATTCCCACCCGCAGGAAAAAAAGTCTATAGCTATCTGTCTGCATTCTCCTTTTTATATGGCATGTTGACTATTATAACAGTCTGTAGGGAAACAGGATATTCAATCAGCAAATTCAATTTTCCCACTTGTTTGTAAGTGGGAAATAATAACAGGGGAGGGAATTAGGCTATATTTGCCTAACATAGTGTGCTGATTATGAGCTCCAAAGGGGTTTATAGGCCCTGTTGACCACTCCTGCTCAATATTTTGTATGAGACAGTGATTCTGCAACCACAGGGTCCTCTAAACACATGAACTTCTGCTCAGTCCAACATCTCCATGCTGCTTATCAGTTTTCCTAAGATTCTGCTTGTAGACTAGCATTCCCTAAGAGTCTTTGTAGCACATCACAATCCCACCTAATCAGTTGGAAATATTATTATTCGGACTGTATTGCAGGATCTGAAACAACATGCCACAGGACAGCGAGGTATAGAGGAGAGAAAAACTTACCTTGTAAAAATACCTCAATTTCATTTAACCTAAATTATTATATAAACTACACAGGGGCATGGGAAGGCTGCAAGAAGGAGGACAAAATGGAAGGGAAAGTTGGCTGTCACAGGTGAATGTGATAAAACCTCCAAACCATAGAAGAATAAGTTTTGTATGTCATCTTGAGTGATGGAGGGGAGTTCAGCAGTAGAGAGGAAGACAGAAGAAAGATGACTCTGACATGTGAACCACAAACCACTGAATCACAGAATCAATAAGGTTGGAAAATACTCTGAGATCATCGAGTCCAATCTATGATCACACCCCACCGTGTCAACTAAACAATGGCACTAAGTGCCACATCCGGTCTTTCCTTATACACTTCTAGGGATCGTGACTCCACCACCATGCTGGGTAGTCCATTCCACCGTGTAATCATCCTTTCTGTGAGGAAATTCTTCCTGATGTCCAACCTAAACCTCCTCTGGTACAGCTTTAAGACTATGTCCTTTTGCACTATTGCTGGTTACCTGGGAAAAGAGGCCAACCCCCACCTGGCTATAACCTTCTTTCAGGGAGTTTTAGAGAGCAATAAGAGCCTCCTCTTCTCCAGGCTGAACAATTCCAGCTCCCTCAGCCACTTCTAATAGGACTGATGTCCAAACTTTTCACCAACTTCATTGGCTTTCTCTGGAAACGCTCCAGCATCTCAATGTCCTTCTTGCAGTGAGGGGCCTGGAACTGGCCCCAGCACTCAAGGTGTGGCCTCAGCAGTGCCACATAGAGTGAGAGAATCTCTTCCCTGATCCTGCTGGCCACACTATTTCTGATACAGGCCAGGATGCCATTGGTATACAGGCCATATACAAATAATCACATAAGTGTATTCCCATATAGTTGTCTGTAAAATCAGATCACACCTAATTGTAAGTTCACCTGGGCAGATGTAGAGTTAATTTGACATGTCCTGCAGTTGCTGATGTGTCACAATCACACATCAGTCACCCCATAAGTGACTGACAGAACTATCTGTTGTTCTATTCTCCCTATTCATTGAAGTGCCAAGGGAAGCATTTGTTGCCACCACAGGGCTCCCTTGCCACCGGTGGTCTGTAGGAACTGACTGGTGAGCTGGCAGTACCCTTTCCTCAGCTGGCTGCTCTGACCCATGAGCACTCTCAGTGGTGCTCAGGCAGGGGGAGACTTCTGACAAGGCTTCCAGCTTCCGTACACCTAGTGCTGGCCCACTGACATGAGATCTCTAGCCTTGCTGTTCGATTAGGGTAGGTTTTAGGACAAGATATTTTTGCCAGCGTGTCCTTTTGACAGAAGATGAGATTAAAAGTTACAATGGGAGAATGTACAACAGCAAGCCTACTCCCACAGTGAGTACTTCATAATATGGTTTATGAAATTTTCTTCCATCTTTACACTATTATTATCTTCACAGGGCTAAGTACCAGCCTCAACTGTATTGTATGTAAGATAGGACAATTTAAGTGACTAATTTATCACAGAAATCTAGTAAAACTACAGATGCTAAAAAATAAAATGCCTCTTTAAAATTAAGATTATTGTTGTGTATGTAAAAAAGAAAAATCACAAACAAAACTCTAAGATATTGTAGCAAGAACATTGGTAGACAATGAAGAACATATTTGTTCTTTCAGATGAATATGTTTCATTATTTCTTCTTAATAAGCGTGAGAATTGCATTATATAGAGAACAGAGAGCTCTCATACAGAGCATGTGGAAAAGCAGACAGAATTTTCAGTTCGTATGTAAATATCTTTGGTGTACTTCATCTGGATTACAGAGTTTGGGTAAGCAGTGGGCAGCAGTATATAGCCTATAGCTGGTCACTTTACGGTAGGCTGATCGTGCAGGCTCTCTCACTGGGCTCTGAAGCATCAGTATCCTCATTTCAACAGATGGAATGGAGACTTGCTCCCTCTTGTATTACCTTATTGCTTTGTATTTAAACCACTTTAAAACTGGAATGTGTGCCAACATTTAAGCTACCCCACCTCTAATTCACTAGGAGCTATGCTTGCCCCAAGAAAAGATTTTGCTCAGTGACAGGGATAGAATGAGTCCTGTCTAAGCTGCAGAAGCAGAGAAGCATTTGCCCAGATCTCATCCTGTGCCAGTTGTTTCCCCCCGGCTGGGTCTCAGCAACTCACTGATCTGCATGCAAAAGCCACAAATTGCCATGTGCAGGCATTCGGCTCCTCCTTCCTGCATGGCATGGTGCTGGGACAGTGGGTGTCTGGAACTGGCTGGGGACAAGGATCAGAGCTCAGCCCAGGAGGTACAAGAGGATGGTCTGAACAAGGACATAGTGCCTCATACACCACTCTGGATTCCTTGGAATGGATTGTGTCATATTTTGTGCATCCTGTGAAAGAAATTTGTAGCCAGGTAACACAGAGTATTGATCAGTATTTGCACCAGCTGGCAAGTAGAAATCTCTGGAGGGCAGACAAGATTGTATCACTCTTCAAGGCAAAGGAATGTGCTCTGTAAAAGGAAAATGGTGTGAAAAAGCCATCATGCAGAGCAAGAAGGAAAGTAAATGCAAGAAAAACCTTCACCAGGATATAGAAATAGATAAAGATTATATAGATAAATATAATATAACCCGAACAACAAAATATAGAAAAATAAGAAACAATCACCAAAAACCCCCCACAGAACCCAAACCTTTTGGTAGGTATCAGGGGTTTGGACAGTGTTTAAAATGAAATAAATAAATTTATTCTACAGATCTATATATGACTTGGCAAATTTATTTCTAAGCTAGGAAGATTGCAGGTAAGATCTCTACCAAATCACAGTAAATGGATTTGTCATAAAACCTTTTATTTAAATATTCTTACTAAGCAGGGCTGAGGATTTTTCCTTTAAAGGAGGAAAAAAAGTAATGGAGGAATAGATGCTTTTAGCAGAGAGCTGTGTTTTAACAGAGGAATAAGGTAGAGGAAGAAGCAGACCCTTTGATACAGAATTTTATGTATATCTAATGTCCATGTGAGACTCTTGGACGCAACAATCTGTATTTTCCTTCTGTAAAGCTCCTGATCAGCCCCCCAGGAGGTCAAGTGACCAATGAAATTTCCATTATGTGACCCTTATCTATGGGTGTATGTATACTTTACGTATCTTATAGTACCTTTAAGTAAGGGAAAGAGCTGTTACTCAATCACATGGAAGGACATAATTTATGCACCATAAGTAGTACAAGAAAAAAAAAATTTAAAAATGCGTGGGAATAACAAATTCTTACCACATGAGCAGAGGATCTAACTTTTGACATATTTTCATCAGTGTATGACAGTGAACAGCTAATGCTCTGAAATATCAATACTTTCTAGCCAAAGTTTCAAAACAAGAAAAGGCCTTTAATATATTAAAATCAAATGTTAAAAACACAGAAAATTACTAAAAATTCACAGTTTAATACCAGAAAGGGGAAAATACTACAAAACATTGATTTTTCAAGCCTTGAGGCAAAAAACCCCCTACTAAATCAGAGGAGATGATCCCTAGTAATCAAGGGGATAGAACTTACTAAACTGATCACATAAAAGTATATTTCTGTCTTTTATCATCATTAATTACCCAGTAATCTGAAATACAGGGGTGAAAGGTTTCACTTCTTCAGTAGGCAAATACTTCTGATGCGTCATTTTCTGAGAATGTAACAGTATCACAGTTCTACTGTTCATTTCTGGCAAAGCATGGACAGACTACAAATGGAGAGAGGGCTTGAAGGTACAAGTGAGAAAATGCAAACAGGGCAAAAAATAGAAATTGTACCTAACTCGGTTTAGTGGTAATTGAGCTTACCAGGTGTAGCTCTTTGGGCCTGTGTTACCTTCAAATAACACAAATGACCTACAGAGCAGCACTACGGGAAACAAATCAAACCTGCTGATAATGCAGAAGTCCTTAAAACAAAGAGTCAGGTTATTTCAGTAAGCAAAATTAAAAAGCAGTAGTAAATAGGCTGATGAGGCAACTTACACTGAAGTGATGAATATCAGGTTTAAAAGCAAACAAGCAGACATCTGCAAGTGGTCTAAATCCAAACTCAAACCTCAGACATGCACTTTCATTGCTGTACAGGTGAGGGAATACACAAAATCTCCCACAGAAGGAAAAAATTCTTGCTCTGGAGGCAGACAGTCGTGCTGGAGGTAATTTCATTCTAGATATACAAAATGAGGATGTTCTTGGCATGCATAGTTAATGAATTTCTTGCAACCCAAATTCCTGCAGTTATAGTAGGGACAGGTTGCTGTCAATTTTGTCTTTGAGAGACAAGACCTCCTCTGAATGCTTCTCTTCTGAGTTTATCAGCTAGGGAGCAGGTAGAAGGTTCATCACAAAATTATTTTAGCCTTTGATGAAGCTGAAGGAAAGGCAACTTTCTGACCCCTTGTCAGTACAGTTGGATTGTGGCATCCTTGGCATATACATCAGCTGTTGTCACATAAGTTGACATAGAACCCCATACGCTTCAATTTTCAAATGGCTAGAGTATTTTACTGCCATAAACCAGTATTTTCTGTATTTGGTTTCTTTATTTGATATCTCAGCGCAGTACAGTAGACTCTTACAGCCTTGAGTATCTGACAGTTTACCAGGAGACCTAATAACATGACTGGACTGCTTAGAAGATTGAAAATTTTTTGCTAAATGACAATAAAATAAATACACTCTGTGATAAAAACTAAATAAATGTTGTTATTATTGTGTATTCTTAAAATATATGGGGCTCAAGGATTTGACTTTACTTTTAGCATGTTCTACCTTTAAACGGGAAGGCTTAAGAATATTAATTCTGAATGAGGTAGTTTTCAGCTCAGAAATAACACTTGTGCTCATTTTTGGAAGCAAAATGAGAAAAAGTATAATGCAGTTTCTCTTCTATCTTACTTTACTTCAGAACAAACCAGGCTAACACTCTGGACCCATCCAATTAACAACAGCTGGAAAATGTTCTAGGCTAACGTTTCCATTAGACAAATAGGCGTAGGCTTTAACAGAGAAGATCAGTTTTCTCAATAGAAGACTGCAAACTGTAAACTGTAGAGTCTGCTGGCAGTGTGTGAGAGGCTGGTTAGAGAAGCAGTAGTATTTCAAACTTCTAGTGGAGCTTCTCTCTGGGCAAACAGACCAATACCATTCTTGCACAGACAAGAACTGGCATGAATGATAGGAGATTGGGAATATATTTTCCTTGTCTAATGGCTTAGTTCCCAGGGGTCTGATTCTTTGGACCACCATACATGTAACTTGGTTCACTTCTGAATTCTCTATTGAAGCAAACCAACAGGTTGCTTTTGCATATAATCTAGATGTAGAACTCTCATTACTTTGCTCTGGGGACTATTCTGTGTAGGAAAATAAGGAATGAAACTGCACAAAATTCTGCCTCCTTCACCCTGCTTTAGCCTATAAGGCCTACCCTGATTCTTCAGATTTCCTTCATGGAAGGAAAATAGATACTTATATGCTACATATGCTTAATGTTATACCTGAAAAACAAAAATATCATTTCTGAAAGCCAGTGAAACAATACTAATTTTCAAGCACTGCAGCTTTATTCTGAGGCCAAAGGTGTATCACAGGAAATCCAGAAGATACTTTTGTCCAATGCAGTGCAGTGTAACAGCACTCCATGATGAAGGGTTCATCACTCATACGGATACAGGAGAATCTGCAACTCTTGGCTTGGAGGCCTGGAATCACTCCCAGGCAGCACATCTTTAGCAGTGTAAGTATATTCTGTGCATTTGTAACTGAGCCAATGACTTCCACAGCTTCTGTCTGTATCTGATGCCTCCATTCAAGAATAGTCAAGATGATACTTTGTTCGTGCCAGAATTGCAGGAACCAGTAAAAGAGTAACTGAAAGTCATATTGTGACTTTCAATCTCTTTAGCTTTACAAAAAGGAGGTTAAAAGGTAACCTCATTACAGCCTATAAGTAGTCACAAAGAGAGCAGAGATGTCATTGTGCCAGCACATCTAAGCAGAAAGTAGAATATAGATATATTTAGGTTAGGAGGAAAAAAACATGGCGATTTTTTTTTTTTTTTAGTAGTGAAGATATTAACCTTTGGAACATATTACCGAGAGGAGTGCTAGATTTATCATCACTCAGATCTTTTAAACTGAGATAAGATTTTATTTCATTTTTCCAGAGGACTTGTCTTGGTTCAAACTGGAATTAATTTAGAAAAGTTCTTTCTTTTACAGAAGGTCAGATTACATGACCTTTTCTTGATGGGTAATCTGTGAATCTATTAATATAACAGCAAATAATGCTGACGATAGAACCCAACCAGCCATTTGTCCAGCTGATAGGATCCATCCTCTATAAAATTTAGACTTCTGTTGATAGAACACTTAATTCTAATCACTAAGATTCTTCTTATTGGGGTGACTAACCATCTCTTCTTATTTTAAAACTCAGAAAATACCAGCATCCCTGTTCTGTCATTCCTACACATAATCCGTATTTATCTCCATACTGTTACTGAGACTTGTGGTATAATTACACTATTAAATCTGTTTTAATACTTTTCTACTCCATTATTTTTATCTCAATTGACTCTGCTGATCACCTTCAACATACTACTCCATTTCAATTCAGGTTTCTGGACTTAATATACTCTGTTGTACTAGTTATATTTTCCATTCAATAGCTCCCCTTTAGTGACTTCTATTTAGATCTAATCTACCACACATAGAATCCATATTTTCTCTTCCTTTCACCTTTTCCTCCCATCTTGCTAATTTAAGATTGCTCCTGCAGGATTGAAAATCATCCTATTGCATAGAAACAGAAGAATTGATGTCAATATTAGATTGCTACTTAATCTGGCACATGAAAACAAGATTTTAGTTTGTATGTATACACGCCTTTATTCATAACTTTCTCTCTGGGAGAAGAGTTAAAGAAGAAGCATGTCTGAGTTCACAGTAGGAAAAAATTAAAGCATGAAAAGTTTAGTTTACATGATTTAGAAAGGCATGTGTCATACTGAAACAGAGACATTGTTTCCTCCAACTTTCATTTTATAACATGCTGTAACTACTACAAATCAGTGTTTCAGAAATCTCTTTACACAGCGCTTTGCTTTCATCTGCCATATCTCATAACCCTCTATATGAAAGACATTATATATGAATTACTATTCTGCACATGGATTTGCCAATTTCTCAACAAAATATATTAGCTTTGCCATTTACAGGTATCAGGGAAAACAGAAAGAAGTTTTGTCTGGATAATTTGAAAACCCCCTTCAATTTATTTTATAATATAGCAATCAGACTTGATGCTTCAGAAACTGGGATGGAGGGACTGGATTTTGATATTTTTTTTTCCTGTTTCACATTGTTGTATTCAAATAATCATGGAAAGAGGCATCTAAATTTTTGCAAGAACAGTCCATTTCTGTAACGGAGATTCAGTGCATACACATTCCTTGAGTTTCTGATTAGTTTTCAATGACATTATTTTTGTCAATTTTTTCATTATGAAAAAGAAATATAATTTTAAATTATTTTGATTTTTTGATAGATTTTCTCCTTTTTTTCTCTAAACTTATGCATAGGGTCCACACCACTCAGATTTTTCAGTTATCAGTCTAACACACTGAGATGAGCATTATCTAAGATGCTGATTAAAATTATGTCCTTTTTGATTAATAGAGTTCTCTATAATTCTAACCAAGCATAACCTACATATTCCATGACCTGACTACCATGGTCACATTAGAATAAAACATTTTTTTTCCTCAGATGCACATCTTGAATAGATTTCTCTTGTGAGGCTCATGTTCAGATAGTTTGTATTGCATTTCACCAGAGAATACTATCCATATTATGAACTGTATTCTTTCTTTCCCTTGATATATACTTCTCATCAGATGTCTTTTCGATCAGTGCTATCTTGCTTTGATTCCTGTGTTGGATTAATGCCAATTCAAATGGCTCTGGCTTGGCCTTCATCTGTGTTCCAAAACTAGTTCTGCAAGAAGGAGACAAAGAGCTTGTAGGGATTTATGACCTAATAGTATCCATTTCTTTTTGGTGTGGAAATAGTGCTCAGGGACTGAACCTGAGAGATGAAATGTTAAGTATGGTTGATACTGGGCAAGTGTGGAACAAAGATTCTCTATCCAAGACCAGTTAACAAGCTGAATATGTAACAGATGACAATACAGGACATATTGAGAAAGTAGTTTTTTAAAAGATGACAAAAATCCACACTTTCAAGTTTCCTCTGCATGAAATCACTGTTCTTCATTTATAAAAAAAATTGATTAGTATAAAAAAATTACTTCCTAGGACACACACCAAATCACAGATTATGCTGCGTTGGAAGGGTCACACAAGGATCATCACATCCAACTCCTGTTCCTGCACAGGATCATCCCCAAGAGTCACACCATGTGCCCCAGAGAAGATTAACTGCTGGATTAGTCATTACTATATTCTCTTGGCTCCTTAGCCTGACTTTTTGCTCATCAGAATACATTATTCTTGAGCTTGGAGGAAGTGAACCTTATCAACCAACTTACCAATCAATATCAACCAATTCTCTTGGATGTCTTTTCCCTACAGCACCTCTTCCAACAGGATTCTTCCAAGAAGATCCCTGACGACACCAAAGTTAACTCTCCTGAAGTTCATGGTTACAATCTTACTTGCTACCTTGCTTCCTCCTTGCCCGATACTGAATTCCACAATCTCATGGTCATTACAAACTAGGATTCCCCCAGTCTTTACATCATAAACAGGGCCTGCCCTGTTTGTTAGTATGAGGTCAAGCAGTACACCATTACTTGTGGGATCCTCCACCACCTGTGTCAGAAAGTTGTCATCAGTGCTTTCCAGGACCCTCCTGGACTGTTAGTGCTTTGCTGTGTAGATTCTCCAGCAGATGTTAGGGTAGTTAAAGTGCCCCACAAGAACCAGTGCCTGCTACTGTGAGGCTGCCTCAAGCTGCCTGCAGAAGACCTCATCCATTTCATCCTCCTGCTCAGGCAGCCTGTATCATATACCCATAACAAAGTCATCCTTACTGGTCTGCCCTTTTATCCTAATATGTCAGGTCACAGCTCATTCGTCAGACATCCCAAGACAGCTTGATACTTTTCAAGTGTTGCCTCAGATAGAGGGCAACTCCACCATTATGCCTTCATTGTCTGTCTCTTCTAAACAGGCTGTAGTCCTTCATGACAACATTCCAGGTACGTGAGCTATCCCACCATGTGTCTGTAAATGCAATGGGATCCAAGCCCTGTGACTGCACTCAGATCTCTAGTTCCTCCTGTTTGTTCCCCATTTGCACACGTTGTTGCACAGGCACTTTATGGAAGCATTTGATTGTCTCAATATCCTGATAGGGGTGCAAATGGATGCTCCACAGAACTGTCTTATGGTTACACTGTGGCTGCTTTTGTTTGATCTGAGGTATTTCATAGAGTATTTCCTCTTGGAAACCCAACAAATCTATTATTTTCTTCACAGTGAAGCACTTCAGAAGCTTGTCATGTTTGCTTCTCTCTCCTCCTTACCCTCACGTTCATAGATCTCCATAACCTAGGAGCTGTTACACTGTGTGAACAGGCACTGTGGAATGGAGTGCTTCCAAAGACAGGATCTTTGTTTCACTGGTAAGTGTGAGCACCTCAGCACTGACATCTTCCTCTCATGTCTTCCAGAAAGATTAATGTTAACTAGATTTCCATATCTTGGACTCCTTAAAAAAGTGTGTCTGATGAGAGGCCAGATCTGTAAATCCCTAGCAGCTGAAAGGTCTTATGCTGCCATGATAAGGATTTTGGTTACCCTCTTGTCTTATGCATTTCCTACTAGTTAATGCAGTCATGTTCCCCCACAGGACCCTGCTTTTTACAGGGCCCATTCACTGGCACTCTCCAAGTTCTGTTCTTGAGGAATCTGTGCAGCTGATTTAGGTTTCTAGATTCTTCTGCAGAGACAAAACCCTGAAGTGACTCCTATTATATACAATTTCACTGCATGGTTAATCGATGCTTACACAGTTGCATGAATACAGTCCATTGCAAATTATGATGTGGTTTTTCTACATCTATTTCCTAGCTGTGATTATTATCAAGATTATGTAATGTCTTGCCCATGTAAAAAGATTCTACGTGTAATTTTTTTGGTGGTTGATTTGGATAAATTATCTCCTGTACCCTTTTGGTAACAGCATGGTCTTACTGACAGCTAGTTAGGTTTACAAGAAAAAGAAACCTCCTGTATTCCCAGATGTTCAGCTCTTCTGCCAAAGTAAGAATTGATTTAGGAACTGAGTAATTAAAAGGTGATATATTACAGAACAAGCAAACTAAAGTTATATCAACTCAATAGTCTTGAAGTCATAGGAAATGACTGGCTCCTTCAACATTTATACAAGATTTTAATTTAAGTATTTTAAACCAGATGACACACTTATTATTATTTCTCATTTAAATTTATGATCTCTTTAATATTCTTAAGTACAAAGTGTTTGAGATGTATGCCAGCTAGACAGGCAATTAATTGTTTGGGGTTTTTAAATGAACACAGTAATGTTTCTTAGTTCTGAAACATCAGCTGTAATAGAGAACACGTTCCTAAGTGTTCACAGAACACATGTCAAAAAGCTTAGAAACAAACCTGACCCATTTCCTATCACCAAAGAGAAATCACAAATACCTGCCTTCCCAGAAGAGGAAGGAGAGAGGGATTGCTATATCAGTAGAGAAATAAAACAAGTATTATCAGTGCAACCAATATAATAAAGAATCTTCAATGAATTATTTAATTTCTGTCAAGTTCAAGCTTGCACATATAGTTTGAGTACTCAAGCATATCTTCTATAGTACTGGAAAACATAATGCAATTTTTCCTGTTTTGGGCAAGCTTGTGATTTCAGCTATTGTACCCAATAGAGAAATAATTCTGCTGCCTCTTTTAAGTGAGTTTCCTTGACCAGTCAGGAGTATATTTATTTGGCCCCATATAAATATACATATACATATATATATATATATATATATATATATATACTTGCTATAGTATTAGAATTTCTTACAGCCTTTATGTTTTTGCCTTGGTTACATCCATGTAGAGTAAAGAAACATGACTCTCTCCATTCTATGCTAAAAATTCTAGCAGATAGTTCCACAAGGGTTTCTTGGTCTTTAAAACTGAAGGTATCTTCAATAAAGGAAAGTTAGCACAAGTCTTTAAAGACCCAAAGTAGCATTCTAATCTCTGTGACATGTCCAAGATCCAGTTGCACTGTGCCTTTCTTCCCTTTGGCATTGTGGACATCTCAAATACATGAGCATGTTCTTGATGAGGCATCTGTGTAATACAGTAAAATGTACAAGCATACAGGTAAGTGTGCAACTCCTAATACCTTCAGTGGAACAACTTGCCTCCTTGAAGTTATGTATATATAAATATAGCTAGTTGACACTGTTCTTTAACACATTTACTCCTTTTCACGGTCACTTATTCACTATCAGCCAATTAGGTGATTTCATTTTTAAAAGCTTTTCTTCAGCATATGAAAACTATTCCGATTATGATCCTTCACAATTTCAAAAGATTTTATAGTTATTTAAGATGGATAGGTAAATAAATAAATAAAATTGGCATGTGAAGAAGAATAAAGAAAGTTTCATTGGGTACTCCATTTTATTTTGGTAAAATCCCATAGAATTCAGGTCTATTATAATCCAAGCTTTTAACCTGAACAATTTGAAGTCTGTCTGTTATTGATATTAGCTGTATACAACCTTGTGCTTCTGTGCTTATCAACAGCCAGAAATACTGCTGATACCCATTTTTATTGTAAAATTGGAATTGTAATATTGGTTTTTAGTCAATAGAAATTAGGCATGAATTCCTGCAGATTTTATGAAGAAATAATTCATATACTGCTTTCCTACCTTATAAATAATATTCCCTTCCATACTTGAATTTATGCTTTCATCACAACATTCCCTAGCAAAACCTTGAGGTAAAAACTGAGGTAAAGTCCAGAGACTTGAACCAGTCTTAAGCTGCCAGATGTCTGATTTTCTGTTTATGCCTCTCAAAGAAAAACATGAGGCTTTAGTAGAAAACTTGCCAAAATTTTAAAAATATTTTCTAAGCTTTAAAGATATTTACAAGGCTTTTTTCCCAGGAATGAGACCATCACATTTTTCATGCGGAACTACATTGATTTTTCCACATAGTTGTCTATGTAGTCAGTTGTTTGGCTTTTAAAAGGTTGTTTTTGCATTGAAACTGGTTTGTAAAAATTTAATGGGTGATACTCACAGAATCGTGGGATCACTGAATAGCTGAGGCTAGCAGGCACCCCTGGAGATGATGTGGTTCACCCCTTTGCCTGAGGAAGGCCACCCTTGGCTAGTTGGCCAGGAGCATGGCTCTAGAAGATCTCTGAGGCAGGAGGCTTCACAACCTCCCTGGGCAGCTTGAACCAGTGCTTGGTCACCCTCACAATAAAAAAGTGTTTCCTGGTGGTCAGAGGGAACCTGCTGTGTTTGAGTTTGTGCTCATTGCTTCTGCTCCTTTCACTGGTCATCACTGAAAAGATCCTGGTTCTGTCCTCTTTGCCTTGTGTTCAAATTGGTGCTTTCTAGAACTTTTCGGTCCCTAGTTTTCTGAGATAATTCAGCAAAGTGGATTACATGACGTTGGAAAGCAAATGGAGTATTCCATTTTACCATGAATTTTAATATACCTGAACAGAAATATATTCTAAAACTAAGCTTTTAAGAAAATATTTAGCAGCAAACTTCTCTAAGTAAATGTTGATTACTAACAAGTTTGTGGGTGCACTATTATAATTATCATTATTTTATATGGTTGTTTTCATCTTTATTGTTAAAGAAACATTTGGACAGAATTTTTATCAACATTTTAAACAAAATTATAGCAACTTAAAGAGGTTATTGCTGAGAAGGTGGGTAATTCATTGTGTAACAGCTGTGAGATTTCAGATTTAATTGCAGGTAATCACCTTCATAAAGAAAATCTCTATAAGCAGTGGGTAAGGTTGGGGGTTTTTTAGTTCATTGTGCATTTTTGTAATTTATACATTTTGTATAACTTTTATGTCCAGTGGTACTTTTAGTTTGTCATTATAAACACAGTTGTGATACATTAACACACACTGTAGGCCTGCTAATAGAATCAATTTTTGGATTTTTGTTCTATAATCAAAATGCTTGTCAAATTTAAGACTTTCTTATCTATGTTTCACAAGCTATATATTCTTAGACATCATTTTATCATTCAGCTTAATTATAATATCATTTTCTTATCCTTAAGCTGCTCCATTTACTGAAAGAATATTTTATTCTGTTCCAAAGAGATTTTTTTTTCTCAGACAAGCTCTATCTAAATTAAAGATAACTGTATTCACAACAGAAATATCTGTCTACACCAGATTTGCTCTCTGGATGCATCTCAGTCTAAAAGTATCTATTTTTACTGAACAAAAGATATTTCAATTTTGTAAGTGTAACTGAAAAAATGCAAGTATTTGAGAGTTGAACACTACTTTACAGTTTCTTGGTAAGATTTGAATTGCTGAACTAGTTCATTTGTTACATATTAAAACCAGAGGGTTGATAAGGGAACATCTATGGAAATTTTTGCTTGTGAGAAAGGTTTTTCTTATGGAACAGAAGTGCATATATACATAGAGAAAGCATCCAAACCATCTGCCCTTGGAATCATCATGTTTTTAGCTGAACTATAACACTGGACAATTACCGCAGTAAGATTAGCTTCAATTTGTGTTCAATGAAGAGCTTCACTCCAGTTCAGAGCCATTTAAAAACAAGTTTTAGGCTGGTTTGAACTGGTTTTTAGTGGATTTTAATTTTCAATGTGATCCTTTGATTGCAGCACTGTAACACCTAAATTGCTTTGTGCATTTACCTCAAAGCAACAGCAGCTCTGTGGTACTGCTACAGGTACCAGGCACTCTGCCCAAGTCATAACCTCCATCACAGCTCCCAGGTATTCATTGTCTTCCTATTTACCAGCTCCTAAGAAAATATCACTTCAGGATCTGAATGTGGCATGCAAGCTATTGTAACAGCCAGGTTTATTTTTTTAGACACTGGTAATTTAGTGACCTGGAAACAATACCCTTCCTATTAAACTTGTATCCTCCTGCACATTTCAGGAAAAACTGGATGCCCTCATCTCTCAGGACACACCAGTATCTTACAGAAAACCTTGGATTAGCTTCACAGATAGAAGAATTTAGTTGTTCATAAATGATGAACTAGTTGCATTCTGGAAAACACATTTCAATCTATAGAATTCTCAGTAAATCATAATAAAAAAAAAAGTGGCATATACACAGAATCAAAAGTTTCAATTTTTCTTAGCTTCCAGAAATAAGCTTCTAAAAAAAAGCAAACTCCAAGCAGAAACTACGAAGAATTTTTCATGGAAAAAATTGTAAGTACATGGAGCATCCTAGCGGGCATTTCTATTAAAGCAAAATCACTGAAGCCATCCAAAAAACAATTACATTGAATGGCTCCCTGGGGGAGACTGGAGCTCTGAATAGAAATAAGTTCCTGAAGGATGAAAAGTCTCCAGTCCTTAAGCTTCATATTGCATACTGTAGTTAAAATTAAGTGGTTTACATCATCAAAATACAGGCTACGGTGACAAGGTCAATTAATAAAAGTCTGCTGCAGATAGATCCCTGTGGCCTGACAAGTCTGGGTTGTTCTAAACAAAGGTGGGCAGACACACAGACACCTCTAGACCCATATAGCTTTTCTTTGGAGAATTTTTTAGTCCTGGGTTGTCTCAGAGTTTCTGATCCCAGACAAGCTAAGCAGACAGCACTGTTACAGAATGGACCTGATGGTTGCCAGTCACTTCTTTCCTGTTTTCTGTGAATCACACACGGAGCTTTGCAAACTGGTTGCATCTCAGTTACAGGCTAGAATGCTTCTAAAATCAAGTAAAATCACAGATTAGCCTCAAAAAGGGAATCAAAATTGACACACTACAGCAGTGCTGAATAATGGGAAACAATCTGAGAGTCTCAGTACTGCTACAATTGTCTTTAAGAATAACTCACCAGTTGTGCTTCTCTGGGTGTACTTTCTGTAAGCCCAAGTACATTCTTCATATACTGCTGAAGAAATACAAATTAATGTATAAAAAGTGTGATGAAATACAGAATAATGATAATAATGATGATAATAATGATAATAATAAAGAATTCTAATAATTAGAATATATCATCCCGCCAAAGTATTCCAACCATGCTCACTTAGGTCAAAAAGTTAAATGATATATTTCAATAGTATGAACAGTACATGCTTCATTTGAAGCTCCTCTTCAACTTCTTATAGACTGTATTTTCTAGAACAGATTCTATGGATTTGTGTGCTTCAGTCAGCTTCTGAGCATGCAGACTGGGGACTTGTTGCCAGAACAAAACATTTTGAAGTGGTGATGGAGACTCTTATATAGAAAGCAAGCACCAGTTTCTGATATCTCTAAACTCATCTTCTCTTGGAGGTCTCTGAGAGCTGACTTGCCTGAAATTTTTCAGCTTCACATGGATCCACTTCTGCCTATGTCCTGGGCTTCTGTTAGTGTCAGTACTGCTGCTTGCTGACATAACCTAAAAGTTTGTAAGTAAGGAGTAGAATTACAGTAGAAAAAAACTTGCTATTTTATTGTGATTAAAATATTCATCAGGTTCAGCAGTATTTTAAATAAAATATGGAAATTACCATGCACAAAATGCCAACAGCCAGCAATTCATTGTAGGATATTCTAATTATTTCACAGACTGTTGGATAATTTGTTTTCTCTTACTGCAGGAAATTTTCTGCCTTTTTTTGTTTTTTTTCAGGAATTGTGCCTCTGTAGATTCATTTAGTTTTTAAACAAAGATCTAGCTTACTGAATACTTTGATCTCTTTGCATGTCAGCACATCGCTAGAATCCAGGGATACCTGGTATGTCAGTCAACCTACATTTTTATATTTTTTACTTCCTTTATGAAAGTCTGACTCAGTCTACCCAACGTAAAATTTGCAATCCTGGCTGTGTATTACAAATCTGATTGTTTCCAAATTCCATTGCAGTGGAAAACAGATATGAGTGAAGACATTGCTGAACCTTGATTATGACTTGATACCAGTCTCCTCAGTTTCGTGTCTACAAGTAATTGTGAGTTCCTTGATTGTAAAATTAATTTCATAAACTCCCCTGTGAGGTTAGAGGGGCTTATCTATTGGAAATTTCATTATCCAACTGAAAGAAAATCCACAATCTACCTGTTACTGTCACTTTACTGGATAAACAGTAACATCTACATCTTGGGTCAGGACGTGCTGCAAGTCCCACGTTATGCAAATGTTTTTCAGGTGACTTGTGTTGTTTCCCCACACCAGAGAGCTGTGAGACTCATTTGCATCAGTAGCACACCAGCCCTTTGGCCCTGGCAGCTGCTAGTTCAACTCTACCATACCAGGCAGGAAAGCTGACATTACACTTTTGCTCTCCAGAAAAGGTCTTGCTGTGATCCCTGACTCCCTATCTATGGGAAATTCACCCGCATGGGAAATGGTTTCAGTGATGTTTTCCTGCCACAAAAAACATTCTGTTGTCATTAGTGCTGCTTAGGGAAAACTTGGCTTTCAAGCAAAATCTCATCAAACATAGGTCATGAGCAGTGTCAGGTGTCTTGGTGCAAATAGGTAGGATACAGTAGGAGGCAGTGATGGAAAAAGTGCCAGCACCTGCCTCAACAGTATTACTGCCCTCAAATGGACATATAGGGTCCACTAAAAAGAGGTTGTCTGCATACAAACAGATGACCCTCCTTGTTCTTTAAAGGAAAGGATGATGTATTTTAAAGAAACCTATTACAAGGGGACCATGAGCATGATTCCTTGAAGAAAAAAAAACCATGGAGGAAGTTATAGGACTTTAAGTATGTATAGCTCTGCTCTGTGTGTAGAACAAGCAGAAAGCATGGTGGGATTGCTTTTCATGAGCATATTACCTATACTATCTCATTTCTGTTTTCTTGTTTAAGCAATATACATAACTATAAAAATCACTGAATTAATCAGACTTTCTAAAAAAAAAGTGGTTCCTTTCATTCACCTGTAATATTTATGTTGTTGACTTTTCTGGTTTTATGTGTGGTCTGTTTCTTGATGTAACAGCTCATTTTTCTTAGTGAAGAAACAGGTTCTGAAACACCAACATTTGAAACTATCTCTAGAACACACTTGCAAGGCATCTATCCTAAATTTTCAATGATTTAGACAGTAATTTATAAAGTACCCTCAGTTTGGCATTTGAAATAATCTCATTATTGTTATTTTATCTTGCAAATTGTGTGTTTCATAGCTGTCATCTAGTGAAGAATACCCTGAATTTCATATAAAACTAATCTTTCTGTCATTCCTTGTTCAGTGTCACGCTGCAAACAGTGACAAAGGATGGAAGCTCTCACCAGAAATGATAACCTCTATATCAAAATGATTGCAACTTCTTCTGTGTTTTCAGGTAAGTGTATGAACCACTGAAATGAAGAAATAAATAACATATTGCTTTCAGAAATGTTTATCACTTGTGATGAAAAACTGTGGAGCTAGGACAGAATATATGGATAGAGTTGTATTTACTACTCTGTATCCTCCCAGGTTTATGTGCACAGTAGAAATAAACATCTGATTTAAAAAGAGTAGACAAGTAATATTGAGGTACTCCTTACAGTCTGTAATATGTGAGATATGTAAAGAAATGGAAGTATTGATAGGTTCATGTCTGATTTACTATTTTAATTATTTAATTTTTATTATTCCTGTAACAGGAAATTCTCAAAAATTTGGCAGCTCAATATATCTTATGCATCTCCAACATTCATTTTCACCTGTTCAATCTCTCTTTCTTTTTTATTGATTTTATTAAAAGTCCATCAAAAAAAGAATACCATTCAAAGTCTAACCCAGTTGTTAAGATTTTCTAAGAAAACAGCCATTGAGGAAGACTTCCAGCTACAGCCTTTGGAAACTGTCTTTAGATATGGATGGTTATTCCATTCCTCAAAAGAAAGAAATCAGTTGTCAGAAGTTGTTTCCTTCTTTAAGCAGATTTCACCCTCTTATTCCTCATATTTGTCCTTTTTTTGACATGTATTTACTCTATTGATATGTTTTCTTCCACGATACCAAAGCCAGTGCTTGAATAAAAAGCTCTAAAGGGAGTACAACAGAACAACTAGAAGCTGTATTGAAGAAAGGTGACCAGTCATAAATCAAACCATATCTGTTGAAAAGTTCATCAACTCTCAAGCAAGATTAGGAAAAATAAAACTTGTAAGTAAAATAAATATAGTTTATTTTATTAAAGGTCACACTTATTTGATATTGACGTGATAGTGATCACAAAGACAGTAAAGACACCGCAGCTAACTTGGGGAGTACAGTAGGCTTCCAGAAACAGAGCAAATGCTGTATCAGGTAAACAGGAAGCAAAAAAAGGCTTTTAAACTAGCACTGTATACAACACTTCTCAATGACATCAATCTTGCAGAAAAGTTTTGCAGAATAATGCTAATTATTGTTGCCACTTATTCAAAGTACCTCCAAGACACCTGTGCATGAAGCAGGAAGTGATACCGGCCATGCAATTTACATTTTGCTTCCTTTGGGACAGGGATGAAGTTAGTGCACTTGCAGTGTTATAGAAATTAAATGACACTGTGTAAGAAGACACTCTGAAATGCTTGTACGGGCCAGGGTATATTTCTAGGTGTGCATTTCTTCTATATTTGACCAATAAAGATAAAAACCAACACAATTCTAACAGTAATTAAAGCATACTCTGTTGAATATGTAGTTGAATATGTAGTTGAAAATGTTCAATATATTGATGACCTGCAATTTTAAAGTTAAGCAAAAAAATTTCAGTTTTACAGAGAAATTTTCCCTTTATTTTGGGAAATATAATCTGGTTCCCTCTCAGAATAGGTTATGATGGACCAGGAAAGCTCCAGAGTTTTTCTGAAATCCTGGCACTGAATTAGTCTTTGACAAAAGAGAATGAGCTAATTCATTTGTAGAAAGACAGGTGCTGTCTTATTTGTTATGTTGCAACCTTTGATCACAGCTTTCACCTTGTGAATAAAATGTTAACGTACTTGCATTTGCAGGTCTTTGCAGAAGTTGTGTGTATTCCTTGGGCACCATCATAATATGTTCTTGAATTTCAAAGGAAAATGAGTTTACATTCTTATTTGCTACCTCATCCAACATTAACTCACAGCTTCCATTGATTATTTTGTCATTTTTTTCTCCCTGCAGTATATGGAGTATGTAAGATTAACAGCCACTCTGGGGGTGGAGCATGCCCTTCACAGATGTCAGTGTCTGGACCTGACACAGTCCTTCAACAGAGGCACTTTTCCATATTTTGTGCTGCTTCTGGAGGGGTTTTAGACACTGCAATTTGTCACTGCCCTTTTTTTTTCATGTCCATACTCCTCTGCATGTCGTATTACTCCGCTTCTATCAAGAGAAAAGGTATTTGTTTAATACAAACAGGAGCTTAGTTTGTCATTCAGGATATTGTGCATCTTACTGTACTTCTAACATTATTTCAGCTTTGGGGGCACTGCTGTTTTCTCTTCCCTGCTGCTGTACCACTTAAAATATTAAGTTCCTGGGAGTTAGTGACCTGCTGTCACACTGTAATGTCAAATGAGAAAAAGTATTGCTCTCCATTAGCTTAGTGTTTCAATGTGATGGAGGAATTTAAAGTTATCAAAATACATGAAATGTGCAAAGAGTTCTACAGTAACCTTTTAAGACAAACTTTGAAAATCTTCATAAGATTCCACTGAAACAAGTTAAGCACACTCCTAATTTGTAGTTCATTTCCTGGTAAAACTTTTAATGTACTCATTAGTAAGGTTTCCAATTTCCTTTAAGTTATTATAAACAAAAATGTTTCCAGATTAATTTCTCATTCACACCAGACAGGTTATTTTCATTGCACATGGCAACAGATTATTTCCACCAAAATATTTTTCAGTTCTCAGGATCTTACTAGTAAATTTAAGTCAAGAAAGAAGCTAAACTTTAAGCTGAGTAGGAGACCATACAACTTACATATATTCAGAAGTATGGGATGCAGTCCACAGATAAGATCTGTTCCTTCTTGTATTTGCTGTAACTCATTAATAACAATAATTTACTTTCCCAGGAAGCATAATAAGAATTAGGGATACACACACCTTGCTCTCCTATTGGCTACTGAAATTTCAGAAGAAAGTTTGAAAGAAAGGACTTCTTGCTGAGAAAAAGACCATTTCACATTTAGACTGCAAGAGGTAATAATCCACAGCAAATTAAACGTGCATGTAAAATGGTGTTTTTTGGATGCAAATAATTGCAGTATCACAAGTGCTAAAGGTGCCATTAGATTAGATACTACCAAAACTGGGAAAAGTAATGTTTCCCTCTTCTGACACTGAATTTCAGTCTTCAAAATTCAACCACAATATGTAATTTCTTAATTATGCCATGTGGCACATAAGTTAATTGAAACTGTAATGATAAGCTATCATTTTATTTAATGGCTGATGTGATGCTGAAATATTCTGGATCATTTATATACATTTTCAAACCAAAGGCTGCTGCTCTCTCCACCATTCTGTGTCTTCTGCTTGCATTGTGCCTTGAAGCAGATGCCTAAATTAGTAAGTTGTCTTCCAATAAAATAGATTTACAAACTGTATGTGTTAGGAATGCTTTACTTTGTTTCCTTGTTTAGTAGTAAAAATTATCTATTGATTGGAAGAGAGGTAATGCTGTTAGTTAAAAACCCTTCTGTGGAAATTGTTATTTGGGCATTTCTGGAAAAGGGGATTTTTGATGCAGTGGCTCATTACTCTTTCTATAGAACAGTCAAAATATTGTCTGTTAGTTCTGTTTGATTCCTGGTTCACTGACCTGACACATAGAGTCATTCAGATCTCATTGTATCTATCCTGCAGTCACAAAACAACATTAAGGACTTGTTTCTGCTGTCACTAAAACACTTGTGTGCCCTGATGGAGTTCCTTCAGCATAATCACACACAAATTATCAGTAATAGCAATTGAATAGTCTGCTTCTCCATGAGCAGAACCAAACCTAAGTTTGTAGAGTAAAGACTTTTTGCAATTTTAATGGGAAAAAGTGACTGTGCCTACAGGAAAGTTTGGTTATTAAACTTCAAGGTCTCAGCTACTGAATGACTGCAAAATCTGAGTGGACCATTCTGTGCATTTGCATGAACTGCACGTAACCACTCTATTGAAGAGAAACCTGTAGACCAGTGCTGTTCTGTAATTCATACTCTGTGCTCATTTATCTGATTAGCTACATTAGTTACATTACATCCTAATGCCATTAGTTACATTACATCCTAATAGTCTTAATATACTCCATGTTTCAGACAGAATTACACAGAAAATGCGCAAACTGATTTACATTCCATTTTTAACCTACTGTTCAACCAAGAAAAAAGTATATACTGATCCTGGCCGGTCGGTTTAGAATAACATTCTCTTCAGACTACTGCAAAACTGGAAGATATTTATATATCATATACTAATCTTTATGTATATGTAACATGTTTATGTGTACATGAAATGTGCTTTCAAAGGCAATTCCGATGTACTGTTTTTTCAAATGCATACGTTTATGCTTATTAGGTATAGATATTTCAGAGTATTTGAAACTTTTTTTGTTCTGTATTGAAAATTAATCTTTTCAAAGGTTTATTGAAAGGAAACTGTCAAAATATTGCTTTTCAGATAAAAAGAGATTTTCTTTCTCTTTTAGGAAATCCATCCTAGACATGAAAGTCTGTCTTGTTAAAAATTTATCTAATCAATCTATTTTCACAAGAAAACTTCAATTTTATGAGATATTAGCAAACAAAATAGAAGTAAAACTGTTTTATTGGTTTTTTACAGGTTTTACTGCATTACCTGCATAGTCTATATGCTTTAAAGTAAGCATATGTTAATTTATAGGTTTGGCTTTGATGTGCTTGTGGCATAGTCAAAAAAGGAAATTTCACACAAAATATCACCCATACCAAACACACAATACCATACTTTACCAAAGCAATCATTAGATAATACTTCAGACATGTAATTTCTGGGAAACAATAAGTATGTTTTATCAAATACTTTGAAAATGGAAAATCACTGTCGTACAGTTGCCAACCATGCTGGAGTTTAAATATTGGCATTGTAATAGAAATAGATTCAGTTTCAGATACTTCAACTTTCATTCATGTAATTTAGGACCCACCACAGCTCCCTTAAGATATGTTATAAAAATACATCTGCTGTGAGGATAAAAGCACAAGGAGCCATCCGGGCTAAGTCAGGAGACATAACATTTAACAATCAGCTGCATGTGAAGACCTATTGACTGGATGAATGGTAAGTACCGTACGGAGTGAAAAAGCATTACAGAACATCCATCACAGGTATAATAAATAAGAGGACAGTCCCTATCTGTATTTTTTAAATTCTTTGGAGGGGTTCATTAAAACGATAGACGTATACGTGATTTTCTCTTTGCATAGTTGTTTCTAACCTCACATAATGATGGGAATTAGAAGATGTGAAGATTGTAGACTGGCATTTATTTCTTTGATTCGTGTTTATAAGGCATAAGTACATATATTCACTAGGCTACTGCTTTGCAAATTTTCCATTGATTTGTCTTCTGTTATTTCAAAGTCACCTTTATTGAGATATGCATCTGCTACATTCCCCTGTCAGAGACAGGCTACTAGGCTGAACAGACTTTCAGCTTAATCCAGTCTAGCTGTCATAAAGTCTTACAAACTGTAAGTTCCAGAAATGAAAAGGATCAAAACTATTAGTGGAGACTCAAAAATATAATACAATCATACAAAATAATTACTATCAGGACTCCTTTACTTTACAAACATATAAAATGCACTTACTTTGAGGGTGAGAAGAGAGAAAAAATCCTTCCATTAGAAAATATAGTCACAAAGCTTTGAACAAATAAATTCACACACTGCAGAGTACACACACACACGCATGCAGGCAGGCATGCACGTATGTACACACACAGGTGCACACATACACGCATACATACACACATGCTTAGAGTTTACACTGCATTCTTCTGATGCCATGATTATTATTTTATTTGTACACCCACCTTTACTGCACATTCTAAACAAATAATAGACAACAGTGTAAGGACTTTTTTTCCTTAAAACTGCAACAAAACAAGTCTCAACATTTGCAAAACATTCCTTTATTATTAGAAATAAATTATTTTGTATAAAAATTAGCATGCTTTGACCATTGCATTTATTTTAGCATAACCCAGGACTTGATTCAGTCAGCCGTCACAAGAAACAAACTCATCTTCTTTTACGAGTTGAACAATGTAGGACAGGAAAGGAAATTATCACAATCACAAAAAAGTACTTACAAATATAACATCAGACATGATTTATTTCAACAGCATTTTTTTTTCACAAGCTAACATTTGTTTTCCTTTTGTGATTTGCTTCCTTTTGTGAGTGAACAGTTCAGAAGCTTGACACTCTGTGTTATAAAACTGAACTTTTCCTTCCCCTGTCTCTTTTTGCCTTTTGCTCTTGTTTAATCCTTGTTCTTTAGGAGACTGACTATCGATTTGAATGTAGTCTACTGATATTTTCAAGACTGAATTCTGGTGGTGGTAAAGTCTATGTTTGCAAGATCCAGTCCTGCAGGTCTTCCAGTGAATTTCATCCCTGCTCAGTTTGCCTGATTGCTGTAACTGACATAAGTTGTCTTGGTAGAGGAGGCTGTAAATCAAAAAAACCAAAAACAAACAACAACAAAAACAAACAAAGTTCAGGATTTTTAGATTCAAGAGAGGAAAAGAAAAAAACATATTTAGCATTTGAACTCAGACAGTGTCCTACTATATTTCCAAACAATATGGTCCATGTTCATGGAATAAAGAATGTTTAAGGATGTATATACACAGTGAGTAAACTGGATCTTAAGTTCTGTGTTCTTCATGACCACTTATTTTGTTTATGACTTGGGAAAGTGGAGGTCAGTAGAAGGGAACAATGATGAGAGGTTTCAGCATACCCACAACAGAATTTCAGCGTCTGGTATCATTTTGTCTGAATTCCATACAGACTTTTTTTTAGTTTAGAGACTGGATTTTTCTTTCTCTTCTGCTGTTTGAAGACAACTTTGCAGCTAGTGGTGGTTTGTCCAACTAGGAGGAGACTTACGCTCCTCAAAAGGAACAAAGCCTAATACAGGAAACATCTCTCCAAATTAGAGAAACAGAGCAGATAGTCCCTACAGAACATATCTGGAGAAAATTATGGTCTCCTTATGTTGATGGCCAGCTGGTCATGTCTCCTTTTGATCAAAGCTGATACTCCTTGTTCAGAATGAGGCAATATGCTGAGAGAATTAAACAGCTCTACTATTGCAAAAGTGAACTATGAATCTTTTCTGAAAGTTTGTTTCAGGTTCTAGCCCTTACATCTTTGCTATTAAAAATATAAAAAATATGCTATAAAAATATGACTCAAGTCATATCACTCAAGGTTAATGTAATGGTTGGAGGAGTGGTGACATCAGGTCTCATAGTTAGGTCTCTAATTTTAAATCAATTGGGTACATGGAAAATCAGACTGCTGGGGGACTGAGTATCTTTTTTTCTCTATAACAAGGTCTATGTTACAATGCGCAAAGGGGAATTTGACTTTCTAAGTATGTTTTATATTCCATCTGCTACAGACATTTTCTGCTTATGACAGTGAAGGCTGCAGCTGGAAAGATGTAAATAACGGGATGGCAAAAAAGTTGCCTGGTCTATAGATCCAAATTTTCTATTTCTGTACCTTTCTTCAATTTCTTTCTTTTTTCTATATAGAGTCTGGTGAGAACAGCATAGATAGATATGAAAAGCATTCTTCATGCTAACTCCTAAATTCAGCCCAACAATCTGATTATTTGTGAAGAACAGACTACAGAAACCGAGAAATAACAGTTTCTCTCTTCTGCATCAAAGATTTAACTAAATAAAGGATCACTAAAACTGATGCAAATAGTTTTAATAGTTTTTAGTAATAATGGTTAGTATAAATAACTAAGTTTACTTCTTTATTTTTGTCATGTCTTCTTAGATTTTCTGAGCAATTTGAATCTAATATTGCATTTGCCATTTTTTAAAGACACAACAGAACCAGACCATTTCAATTTATATATTATTATAATAATTTCCCCTAAGAATGTATATATAAGAATGAATAATTAAAAGAAAGCTGCAAAATGTCATATTTCTTACTTTCATTTGCACAGGTAGCTCCAGTACTTTGTGTCTGGAAAAAGCTAACTCATGAAAGGACTGCTTTTGACACACAAAACAAGTCTTTTTCATAGTCGATCACAATATTCGAGCACCAACATGAAATAGCTTTATTTGTATGTATTGGGACACTTGAAGCAAATATAGCCTCATTTACATCTTTCAGATCTTTCAGATGGGATGTACTGCTCCCGTCTGAACTCTTTCATGCTCCCACAGCTGGATTTCTGAGAGGGTTCTATTTTTTCTTTTGGCCTGCTACGCAAAATAATGCAGGACTGATGAAATGGCACCAACTTCTTCAACCATAGAAGAACTTTTTTCCCAGCTAATAAATAACAGATAAATGCACATCTGCAAACTCTGCACACTTGGGAACAAAAGGACAGAAAGATCCGAGGCTATTTTTTGCCCTTTTCCCTGAAAGCAGGGTCAGATACATGATGAGGTTAAGTTAGCATACCACATTATCCTGTATGAGCTGAGTTCTGTGATAACTTTCCATATGCATGTTTCTAGCCCACAGCAATGTAACATAGTCAGCTTTATCACAACTCAGCAAGCTGAATTGTGTGAGGACATTTGCAAGAAGCTCAAAATACAAAAGTAGTAGTTATTACACCTCAGCTGATATAGAGAAGTTTGTTAAATTGCTGTAACTTTGTTTTGTATCTGAGAATTAAAAAGATTTGACAGAATTAATCTAGAGCTGATCAAGAAACAAAAATTATCTAGTTCAGTTCTGAGTGCTGTTACTTTAAAAAATGATAGCACAGGAATTTAATGTAGACAGTAGTTTGAAATACATTAAAATTAATCTCATCTCCAAACAATGTTTAGGCCTTCTTACTTGATAAATATTGCATATGTTTTTATAGTTATGTGGAATAAGTCTAGAGTTCATGTTTGGAGATCTGAAAGCTTCAGCAGCTGGTGTCCTGCTCTTTAAGACTGTTAGCATTTCACAGTAATAACATGACCCACATTTGGCAAGCCTAGATGGCCAGAAAAAGTAATGCACTTGGCTCAAAGTATTTCTGGGAATGAACACTTTTTTACAGCTGCAGTCACTACTTTGCTGTTGGAATGAAACAAAAAGAGCAGGAAGAAAATCAAAGAGGATATAAAGCAATTTAGAATTATTATTATGATCTGACCTGTATTCATTTAATGTACTTGTCATTGCCTTCTGCAACTGCACCTGAATAGGTTTTTTTCATCCTGTTTCCCAGAAACAATTTGTTTTCCACTGAATATGGACCTATTTCCACAAATAAACCCATAAATGTATTTATGTGGAAGACAACATAGAATAATGTGTGTTACATGGAACAGGACAAACTAGATGGAGCAGAGTTGTCTCTGCACGGGAAGCAAAAGGGATTATGTGACTATCTCATCCTATTTCTCACCACAATGAGCATTGCTATCATTACTAGTATTTGTGCTTGGTAAATGGGAGGAAACACTCACTGCCCACTTCTGGTACATGAGGAGTAGACTGATATTTTGCAGTCAGTTTCACATACTATCACTGAAAAGAAAGATCTACCCTACATGGAGTCAGTGCAAGAAGAAATGTTGTGGTGTCGAGAAGTTGTTACTAGTGACCTAGTGAAAAGGACTTATGCTGCATTGTGCACTTATAATTCACAGGAACCTTCAAAAGCTTTGACAATAACTGTTTCAGGGAAGAGAGAAACCTATCTTGAGGCCTAGAACTCAATTACATAGGGAGAGGTTTCTGGAGTGTAAATGACTTGACTGAATTTTTGCCTATGAAGCATTATGAGGGACGCAAGCCTAGTCAGGATATACTCCTAGTGAGCTCAGAATTACATAGATGTGTTACTGTTAAAATCATGTTTAGAGCACAGTAAATGAGCATTACCCTGCATACACGCACTACTGGAGAAGCAGACTCACTTCCAGTAGCATCTGTTTCTATGAATTATGCATAATCATAGTTTAAGCAATACCACACAGCATTTCTTAATTAGGTACAGGAGATAAACATCAGATACCCAAGACTTTCTTATTAACACTCTTTCTCACCCTACTGTGAAAACCCTCCTTTATCCTCTCCTCAGAAATTTATAATTTTGCACACTCAGCAAAATCCACCTCTCTTTTCTTTATGAGTTTTCGTTTGGTGACTTCTGAAGCCTTGCAAATTACGGAGTCTTTCATATTCCTATTCTATTTTTCAATCCACAAAGAATTTCTGTGCCTTTCTTGTTTGTCCTTTGTTACATGTCACAGTCTGGAGCTGTATAAAACCATAGCTCACTCTAGCAGTTTTACACATTTTGAAAGGTCATGAGTTTTTCCAGTGAAACAGTTTGTACTCAGTATCCTCCATGCATCAGCAACTATAGTATGGTAAACTTATGGACCACTTTTATATAGTCTTCAATCTGGCAAACTGATAGAGTTTGGGAGGGGTTGCATTTTTCAGAAATAAGTACAATACTTTAATGCAAACTTGGTACTGCCTTGTCTCAATGTGCTTAAACAAAATAATACTACTTAATCACCTATCAATATCATCAAAAAGTAACAAAAATCAAAAATAAACCATGCTGTTTGGAGTAAAATGACTAAAAAACATAGCTGCCACAGCTGTTGCCCATCTAATGTGACATCTGACTTCTCAACAGAAAACAATTCTCCATTGCTAAGCACTGGGGTAAGGTAATGTCTCTGCTCATATTTGATTATTATTGTTATTACAAAGTCCAGTTTATAAGATGATATGTCATGTGGTGGAATGGAAGCTGTAATTTCTTCTATACCAGAGCAACTTAGAGATGTAGCAAGAACTTTCCTGACATGGGAAAGAATTTTTTTCCCATTAAAAACCTGTAATATATCAGAACATGAAATGATTAAGCTTCATATGAATTATCACAATATTGTACCAAGATGAGTAAGACCACAACAAAAACCTGGATGGGAAGCATTATTCTGGGAAGCGTTAGTCATGAGTTGTGAAAAATGAACAATCAAACAAATTTTAAGTTAGAAACGTAAAAAGCATTATTTTCACTTCCATATCTGACTGCAAAATAAAGACAATGTTAGCTGTTTCCAATTATAGTTTTTTTCAACAGCCTTTGGTTTTTGAATATACAATGATGACCATAAATACACCTCATGACCTGTCAGGACATACCACTGGCACAGCAATGTACAACACATCAAAATAGCACTAGCTAAAACAAATAATTTTTTTAAGATGTCGCTTTCCAAAATCTGCTTGTGCTTTTTTTTTTTAGTGGCCTCCTGTGAAAATCAGTTTCTTGGAAACAACTCTAGACACTCCCGCATTTAGCAGTACATGAATTCTAACACATCTCTGGATTCATGCAGAACAAGCAACAAAAATAATGAAGTTTATTATTAAAAGAAAGTGCATTCCTGTGAACGTACATCTATTAAGATGTGCTGCCACTCTTGACCAAGTCTACAGATGACTTACTGTTGGTTTCAAGACTTTCACACAGTTCAGTCTTGACTTCGCCATTTGGTCTGTCGTTTCCTTTTTGTGTCAGTTTGCTTTGCATTGTAGCAGCTGTCACTACAGCCTTGAAGCTCCGCTTCCGTTTTTGAACATTCTGCTCTGGATGAAAAATGATAATATAAACCTTGGGCATGTAGAGCATGCCCAGAGACACAGAAGCACTTAAACTCATGGAGATAGTAAGTGTTGTTGTCTGGATGTACATCTGGGGAAGGAAAGAAACAACAACATAAAAATCATTGTTATATTGATTTAAGATAAGAAAGAAAACGAAGTAATTATCTTAAAAGTACTAGCTGGAAAGGGAACATACATCAAAAAGACCCTTGGCTTCGGTTGCTTTAATTATAGCCAAGTAGGGCTGTTTCCTGTTGGGTTTATAACCTTAAGAGTAGGCAGTAGAAACAACATAATATGCATGAAATTTCATTTTCATAAAAGTAACAAAGATGCTGCAGAAAACACATTTTTAGAAAAAAAGACAGTATGTCTGGACAGGAAAATAGGAATGACAATAGAGTTAGCCTCATGTCATCTTTTTTAACAGACAGAAGCCTCTACACCAATATGCCACATGGTGATTCAACAGTGTGTGCAGCATGGCTCAACTGACAGCAGCATAATGCATAATCTAATGAAATCTTTTATATAGTCTGTGAGTTTCAAGCTGAAAAAAGAAAAAAAAGTTTTCCATAGTGATGCTTGAATATTCCTGAGTGGGTTGGGGGATTGGTTTTTTTGTTTGTTTGTTTGTTTTCCATCCCAATTTTCAATTCTAATCACAATGCTCTGCTGGCACACCATAAAGTTATTAATATGCCATGGTCCTAACTAAGAAATCAGAAAATTGAGGAACCATGAAATTACCTCACAGAAGACCTCAGTCCCCATAGATACAAAGGAAATATCTGGCATTTCAGAGCAAGCCTGTCTATTTTTTGTTATCACCTACAAAAGGAAGGTAATTCTGGATACCATAAAAGAAAATTATAATGATCACTCTGTAAGAACAGCAGACAGAAGTTTCTATTTGAAGAAATATTCAGCTAGTATATTAGCAATACTAATGGTAGTTCTGCTCAACTTTTTTTTTTTTTAGGAAATTATTTTTTATTAGCCATATTATGAACAAAAAATTACTTTGCAGTTCTGTGTTAAGTAGGAAATCTCTCAGTAATCCTTGTTATACTGAAAAAGATACTGAAGTAAAACATGCTCAGTGCCTCGGCAGACGATTCAGTGACATTGTTGTCAGGCATGATTTTAAGCACTGGCCAACACTATCACATTAACCTGAAGATAAGGTGCTAAGTCTGTCTGCAATGTCAGCTTCAGATCATCATTTTTTTATGAAGTGCCCTTGGGTGACTTGGCCCTTGGCAGAAAAGTAGAGATATAATAAACTGTTGTGCACTATTATAGTTGAACACTTTTAATGTCTTTCAGCCTACAAAGTTTTTCCATTAGATACTTTCTCCTTAGAGATCGCAAATAAACTGTGCTTTCTCACATAAAGCAATCTTAGGTAAGAAAAAAATATGGATTCTTAACCACCTTATAAAGTAACTGTATAATTGTACTGAAATACAAATATTATGCCAAATACTACCATAAAAGGAAGGATAGTCCAATCTATTCTTCAAGAAAACACTAACAATTCTTCAAAATCTGTAAAAAGCTCAATTTCAGGGACAGCATCAGCCTGGAAAGACAATCAGGACTGTCCTTCTGTTGTGCTGAGGAAAGTTATAGGAGCAACACCTTCCTTCATTTCAATCATACATCAATTCAATACTTGAGGAAATAATATACTCTTTTCTCACACCGGTGAAATAATTCCATTCCTTTCAATCTCCAAAATGACAGTGGTGTGCCTGAAAGCAGAGCTCTATCGTGTACAAACATTTCTAATGAAAACATTATATGGTCACATTAATATACAGCTCTTTTCAGACTTCTGTGGAAGGACCTCTGTGCAGATGCATGTTCACATGCGGACAGCACCAACACAAGTCCATCTCTCCCTGAACCAAATTGACTGATCTCTGAACAAACTGGTACAGCAGTGGCTTTCAGGGTTAAGCATTACATTATGTGGGGTCCAAAGCAAAAGTATTTTGGTTCCTAAAGAGGAATATATTTCCTAATGGGATTTTCAAAACTGAAATCATTGCAAGCAATACATTTTAAAAACTGTATTATGTATGAAAGTTCCATTAAATACAAAAATTCTTTTTGAAGCCTTACCATTTTTTAAAATCCAAGTCATGGCACTTAAGTGCCCACCCAAGCCTCACCCATGCATTCTGTAACAATGCCTGGCATTTAAATATATTTTGGGCTTTTTATTTCTTATCAAGTACCCAAGTTCTAAGACTTGACTTTCTCTCATGGTTCAGTGTAAGAGTGACATGATAAAAAGGATAAAGCTCTGAATCTCATAGGATAAAATACATGCATTAACTTAATAGTAACATTAACAAATCATTATAGTAGACCTCAAGGATCTTTTTTTTTTCAATAAGACGTGCCACAGTGCCAAGATCTTACAAATGCTAAAGAAGTTTCTCTTAGTATGTCAATGTCAGCTTGAAGGTTTACAATCAACTAATCTTCATAAGTGAAACAACTCTAAATCTCATCATACACTGAAATAATAAGAGCCCATGGATTTGAACACGGGTATTTTTCATGAGATATGTCATTACATCTAATCTATTTTCTGTGGATTTAATTGATGACCAGCATAACAGCCTATTTTAAAAAATCCAAATTACAGTTAGTTTCATGTTGCCGATTACAGTTCATGTGCAATGGGGTTTATTTCTAATGATTGCTCTGTTTCTGAACCAGCCACTATAATTATTGAAATATTAACATTAGGGAGAGCTGGGAGTTTTCTGACAGAACAGTTTTCAAATAGTGAATATAGTCTTTAAAGGGCTTCAGAGTCAGGGATCCTGTTTTTCATGGATCACCCTTGCTACTTAATCTTTAATGAAGCCAATGAGAAAGAAGGGCTTCAAGACACTTGCTAGACCTTGAGAGAAAGGCTTTGAACATATATTAATGTACACATTGTGTCTATGCATACATCAGTCTGACTTCATAGGCTAATGCAATTGCATACTCAGCTGGAGGCTGAGTTGTCCATGACAGTCTGAGTCTGATTCCTTTTCCTACTGTAATCATAGAATAGTTTCGGTTCAAAGTGACTATTAAAGGTCGTCTAGTTCAGCCCCCCTGCAGGGAGCAGGGATATCTTCGACTAGATCAGGTTGCTCAGAGCACCAGACAACCTGACCTTGAATGTTTCCAGGCATGGGGCATTTACCATCTCTCTGGCTAAACTGTTCCAGTGCTTCACCACCTTCATCATTAAAAAATCCTTAATGCTAGTCTGAATCAACCCTCTTTTAGTTTAAAACTATTACCCCTTGTCCTATCGCAACAAGCTCTACTACTTTTTAAGGGGTCGTTTGCAAGCTGAGAGTGTTTATAGACAGGAATACCTCTTGCATTTAATCTTTTCTGTGTTTGGAATCCCCATTCTTGCAGCCCGACGAAGCCCAAGTCTAGCAAAGAGGATACCGCACACTTGGTTTGACTTTTGTCTGACTCTTACCTTGTTTTATTCCTGACAAGAGGACAATGATGTTTTATGGCTGTGCATTCTGGGTACTTTTATTATTCTGGGAACATAAGTAGCAGTAACTTTTACAGATTTAGCTGCTCTAAAAATCAAGGTGCAACAAAAATAGTTCAGTTTAATAAGATATGAGTTCTGAATAATTTTCAAGGTGCAACAAAAATAGTTCAGTTTAATAAGATATGAGTTCTGAATAATTTTTCATGTGTTTCACAGTGGTAGCTCACTCGAAGCTATAGGAGAATAAAGGTCCCTTTTTTACTATGATTCATAGTTACACAGAAATGAATTTCAGCACTCCTCACACTAAAATCCCTTCTGAACTACAAACTTTTTGTACAATAACGCCTTTCACAAATGTAACAAAGACTGCTGTATCTATTCTCCTTGTTCTTGACAGTCAGAAGATATGTCAGAAAACTAAAATCATGGTAGCGCGAGAAAAAAACCCCTTTAAACTATGGGGAAAACTTGAGGCCTAAATACCTTCCTGTCTCCATCCTCCACCCCAGCCTCACCCCAGAACTGATACAAGACTTCTTATGTACAATTTTAACCTCCACAATTGACAAAAGATTCCTCACAATAGACAGTCTCTCACATAAAATATTAGATCCCCACTCGGACACATGATCTCTCCATCCCACAAGTGACCTGGACCATGTCCTCATCAGAAGGATCCTACAAGCTTGGCAATATAGCCTTTGGATTATCCTAACTCAGCAGCTAAAATAGGTAATGACCATTGATTCTAGACTACGTATCTGATTCTTTCTACTTTGAAACTTAAAATGTTACATAGGAAAGACTGAGCCCATGAAACATGCTATTTTAGTAAAACACAGGTACTCTGATGAGTTCTCCAGTTTGAAAGTACTTGAAACTGAATTGCCTTCTGGGTAATCTGAAAAATTTCTATGCATCAAAGCAGGTGTGTGCACTGAATTGTTCCAGTACAGGCAGCTGAATGACTGCCTCTCAGCTAGGCTTCACTGCTTGGAAATAAAATATCTCCCAAGTCCCCAGTAGTGTGCCATCAGTTTGGTGCTTTCTGAGGCAAAGTTCAACACAAAGCAAATACTTTCACCAAGGGAAAAAAAATCGTGGTAATGTCACAACCTTGTCCAGATTGCTTCCTTGTTTTGAGTCCTCCCCTATTTTTTTCACATGTAAGGTAATTTTTAGGGTCTCTCCAGAATTGTTGATTTTCTCATGCTATTTATTTTTCTCTTCTACTTAGTTTTAATAAGTCAAGTATAGTCAAACAGACTCTTACCCAGTCTGTTCCCTAATCTGATTTTAATAGTATATCCTGGAAAGGCGGGAAATATGGCTATTGTGATGCCTTGAGTAAATTGAATCTGTTTTCCACTTTGGCACAAGCTCTCTAATTCCTGGCTGTTGTAACACAGACGAAAAAGTCCAGCAGTGAGTGAAGTGCTAAACCACAGAGGGAAGCCTTGGTACATCTCAGACTATGAGTGTGCCTAGCACAGACTCAACTCAGCTACTTGCAGTCCAAAGAGAAGTGGATGCTTGAAAAGACACAGCTGGTCTAATGACTCTCATCGGCTAAATCTATACAATTTGCCCTTTAGAAGCCTCCTTCTCCACAGGATAGAGCAACAGCCTTGGTATCAAACACTGGAGTTTGAACCATCCTGCTGAGGCAGATAAACACAGGCACTCTTGAACATGTCCGACATTGCTAGTAACAGAGCAGAAGAGTGACTTATGATTTAATTTTTCCTTTATCCTTGTTATCAAATTCTTTATGTCTCTTAAATGAATCTTCTCAGCTGCTTCAGCCAGTTTCATATTATAAGGCCAGAACTGCAGCAAGCTTTGTTTCCCAATAGTTTTTTTTTATCTCATTCCCTCCTTCCACTCTTCCCTTCATTCTAAGCTGCTAGAAGCCTTTACCAGGTCACTTCTATCCAAGAGATAAATGATACATCATAAAATGAAGATACATATCATTTATCTACAGGCATCCCTCACATTGGGAAAGACAGTAAAATGGGCCTTCTTTCTTTGTGGTGGAGACAACATGAGTCTTTTTATTCCCAGGAAAACACTGAAAGCGTTCATAGCCATCTTCCCTGTGCTGCAGAACATAGAAGGCTTAGAAAAAAGACAGTCCCTTTCTTCTTTAAAAGTAATGCACATGCCATACACTACAGTTGCTTTCATGTGTGCTGCTGCTTGCTGAAGAGTTGACTGGCTGACAAAAATCGTTTCACAGTCATGTTCGCAAATTAGAAAGAAATGCTGCACAATGGATTCCACACCAAAAAGCAACAAGGAAAACACTGGATACAGGCAAATATATGAAATACATTTGAAACCAGGGGAATGTAAACAGGGAGGTAAAAATGCTGGCAAGGTGCCAATATAACCAAAGCATTCGTGCTTCTCTGCAGAACCCCATAAGCTGACACCTACAGGTTTTTATTGCTTTCAGTGCAAAACATACTTTTCTGTCTTGACCACAGGAAAGAAAATTTTCTGAAGGAAAACATAACATGTACAAGTCAGGGGTACAGGCAAGGAGATTTTTTTTTGTGGTCTTTCAGTCTATAAGGGGGGGGGTGGGGAGAGGGGGATGATGGGAGTGTGATTGTAAGAGAGACAGAGAGACACTTTTTACCAAGGCCCGTGATGACGGGACAAGGGAAACGGTCTTATCCTGAAAGAAGGTAGATTTAGACTGACCGTAAGGAATTTTTTGCAATGAGGGTGAGACACTGGCACAGGTTGCCCAGAGAAGCTGTAACTGTCCCATCCCTGGAAGTGTTCAAGACCAGGCTGGATGGAACCCTGAGCAACCTGGCCTAGTGAAATATGTCCCTGCCCATGGCAGGGGGGTTGGAACTACATGATCTTTAAAGGTGCCTTCCAACCCAAACTATTCTGTGGTTCCATGATTCATAGCAACATGGTACTTTCTTAACATGGCAGACAATAATGTCAGTTGTCATTTCTACTGGCAAATGAAATCTCTTACCATAACATTATAGAAAATCAGATTTTTTGATTGGTTTAATTCCTTGGTTTTTCTTCTCTTCCCTTTGCTTGTTTCAATATGCCAGTTTCAGATGCTTTAGCTCCTCTAAAATTGCTAATTTCAAAAAGCATTCTGTTCATGTGTAAACCCTGTAGACAGTTTTACAGACAACATCACACAACACACAACATTGGCATCAGAAATTATGCTGGTTTTTGGCAAAAGTTGGAGAAGATTAGACAAAAAACTGTTGCATTATCAAACATTCTGCTCATTGGAAATAAGCAATTTTGAAGAGAAAGAAATGTTCAGCTTTACTTCATCTGCAACATTTATTACAATGTTTTATATTAAACTAGTAATAAACTAAAATCTGATTTTTCAGTGTGGTCCATCCTCAGGATATACATATCATGGAAAATCCTAAGTACTCCCTTGCAGACTCTCAAAGTATTTTAAAATATCAGTATGTAAATTGATTTTTTTTCCTTCTCCTAAGTGCTGATATTATAATTAATTTTTCTTCTCATATATCACACTATCATATAGCTAGCATATAGCACAGCACACAATTTATTGCAATATTATGGTTTTTAAAGTCCATGTGAGCCATAACTTTCATCAACCTTACTAGAAATAGAGCCACAGTTTTCAGTAATGGACCAAAGACTAATCTCTATTATGTCTGTTGTAATGTGTATGTCAGTCCTGATATTCAGGAATACTGAGCTCCAAAAGATCAAACAGACACTTAGCACTGATGTTTTGTAAAACTAAGCTAAAACCCCTCCAAATACAAGTAAAAAAACCCCATAAAGATATAATGGAAAAAGACTGTTCTTCATGGAAAAACTGAGGAATTATATTAATTAAAAGTAATTATTATGTATACATTAATTGAATCTTCAACATAATGTACGAGTAGGATTTTTATGGTATATTGTGTTACACTTAAGATCTTCTTATTGACAAAATGCTAAGCAAAGGATTTATTGTTTGTCTAATTAAAATCTTAACAGCCTACTCAAAACCATAGAAAATCTTATTATTAATCCAGTTACAATTATCCTAGATTTTACTTTTCATATTATTTAATTATTACAGGAAAATCTCACTAATAATGTAGCTAAATCTGTATACACGTAAACTTTTGAGTATCAATCACTTTTCTTCAGGGATACACACCTGGTCCCTGCTCCTCTGGTTCCTAGAGCCAACAGATTCAGCCCTTCACAAGATAAACAGAAAGCAGGCATTTATGTTAAATGTTTTGGTTTTTTAAAAGAAGCAGTCTTTTTTATGTTAAAAAGCCAGCATCCCAAGTCCTTGATGTTGATGTCTGGTATTCCTTCCCTCTTAGTCTTGGATCCATCTGAGGCCGTATTTATATATTTTCTAACACTGTGTCCTTATTTCCTCTTTTTTAAAATGAGTTCTCCTCTAAACTCAGTCTATCCCCACCCATTAACTGCTTATTGATTGAAATTAAGTCCCAATTACTTTGTAACTGAGTGGTTTTACAGGACTGTTAGATCTTTACCATGTACAGTATTCGGAGACCTAAGCTGAATCAAGTTCAGCAGTACTCCCCACTGCTGGACAATTGTTACCACAGCCATCACAAGCTCAGGATATTTAAAAAAATACATTCCAAAATCCCACACTGACAGGTCAGTATAAAGCCTGCAGCCTTTTTCTAGTAACAACACACCCCCCCATACATATTTATTGGGCAATAGCTGGGTACTCTATAAAACCTTATTTCCAATTTTATTTGATAAAAAAAAAATCCTTTATTAAAAGATTTCCAAAGAGCCTTCAAATTACTTTCATATTACTTTCAAATGCATCAAAATTAAAATTCTCTTTTGTCAAATACATTCTAACTGGCACAACCTATCTAGATAAGATGCAACATAATTTAGAAAATAATTTTACTTTTTCACTTTTATCATTTTTACAAAAATTTATTTTATATAAGTGGTTTACATTTAATAAGGTCTTCAGGTATCTACTCTGAATGCAGATTGAATTTACCTAAAGCTAAAAAACGAGCAAATGTGGCAGGTGGACTATTTAAAATAAATTCATGTCAATTCAAAAATTTTCAATTATAATCCTTTTGAAAATATGGGAGCTGCATTTCAGAACACTTAACACTCAAGGACCCAGTTGGCAACGCCAAAGTTGTCACTTTCATAGACATAATTGTCTATTGATGAAAAAGGGAAAGCAAGGAAACTGCCTTATAGTGAACTAAGGAAAGATGTTGCCAATAAAAATAAAAATATATGGTCTGAATTTAATTCAAATACGAGGATTAAAATAAGAAATAAATGTTCTGCTATAACACAAAGGCCATTGATGTTGACTGACACATTCTTATAATTAGAATATATCACTGAGTAGAAATTTTTTATTTTCCAGCTTTGAAATACATAGAGTATTACAATTCTGTCTTTTTAAAATTCTAAATGCTTACTGAAGATCTATTACCTGTGCTCATAAAGCATAGAAAAAGGTTAACCCTAAGTGCTGGTTTATTACACTATTAACTACATTTAGTTTCTTTTTTTCTGAAGTCTTTTAAATGTGCATAACACCTGAGCTAAAGAGATAACTGTGGTCTAGAAACACTGTGAAACAGCCTCTAACTCTGTAATAATTAACTTGCTACTAGGTTTCATTTTAAAATGTGTTTGCTTATTTAGCACACATAGCTTAAGTGTCAGAGTTTAAGTACCTGATAGAGACAAATATTAAGTGAAGTACACTTGCTCAGAAGATAATTTTATTTAGCATCTTCAAGCAGGGCATAATTAAGTTACTCTGTCATACAAAATGATGGAGGCTTAAATAAGTAACAGCTGGTTACCCCAATGGCTGTACAACTGAAGGGCAGCCTTTGGCAGGAAAAGCTGTGCAGACACAATCAATACATTATGCTAATGGGAACAATGTAATGAGCAAGGAAGCAGCTAAAACAGAATGACAAAAAGAAAAACAAACAATCAAACATGTCCCTGCAGCCCTTAGCAAGCGTTTCAATTGCAATTTGTGAACAGAAATCTTACAGTGGCTGTACTCAAGTACCAGTCTTGTCTAGAAATGTTTGCTGTGTTCATTCCTTATGTCAGAATAAATTTAATGGCAGCCAGATGAATCAACTGATGGCTGCTTCCTTGGCTTCAATGAATTTACACCATATTACTCCAAGTGGTGAATTGATCAAAACTTATAAACTAATAAAAATATTTTTTCATTGATTTTTGCTCTCTGATATTTTAGCAAAAATAAATTAACTAAACTGCAGTATACGTTAGATTTAAAAATCTGCACATTATAAAACTATTTCCTCTCTGTTGTTACTAATCTCTAAAAGGTCTCACTTGAGTGTTTACTTGCCTTGGTGTCATTCTGATTTATTTTGTCCCATAATTGATTGTGACATTGCTGCAGTACAGATTTTCTGTTAGATTTATTCACTGCAGATGACCACTGTGAATTCTCTACTCACTCTGGGGCAGGAAAAAACACCCACTAACCCAAACTGGATTTTAGAAGCAGGCACCAGGTTCTTAGCTTCAGTGCAGAGGGTAGGTATGTTGCATGCTAAATACGATACGTTCTGTGCTACAACTAATCCACAGCCCTTTCAAAGTCCACTTTGAAAAGTGCAAAAGAAAAGCCTTTCAAAATATTTTTTTTTCAAATAAGACTTTTGAATGAACCTATGTTGCATGCTAAACATGATATGTTCTGTGCACTCTGATAAGCTTTAAATTTCTTCTTTGTTTACCTGAGGGATTCTTAAGGCAAAGTAGGATTCTGTTGACTCCCACAGAAATATGCAATATGATCTTAGAGGACCATCTCTGTGCTAACTCAGGAGAGGATTTCCGGAGGGCAACAAGGTAGAGCAGTGATGACATATATACCTTCCCTCTCCAACCCTCTGCCCTGTCCATGCAAACCATCCTTCTAACTTTCACCTTCTTTTTGCTATTTTTATGTTCAGGATTAATTGAATATAGGTTTTTTGGGTTGGTTTGTTGGTTGGTTTTTTTTTTTTTTCTACTTAACTGCAACCTTCTCTGGTCAGGTTTCAGTTAGTTTATCCCAGATAATAAAACAGTGAACACAGTGTAGTCCTTCCTCAATTCTTATATGTTATTATTATTTATATATTTGAACCCTCAGCAGCTACAATGTCAGTTACCTATCACAGTAGGTAATACTGCATCTTTACTAGATTCAGCATTAGAATATCTCTGACGTCAGCACCCAACATTTGCTTTTCTTCTGTCATTCCTACCTGTCAAGAATTTTAATCCTGAAATACAAACCCTAACATTTTAACTTTTCTGGGAGCAATGCCAGAAGATAGAAACTTATGTCTGTAAGATATGCAGCAGTACATGTGTATAAATTGCACGGCAGAACCAACAAGGTGGGCTTGTGACTGATTCAGAGCTGACTCTAGTATGCCTCGGCCGTAGTATACTCAGGGAAATATGAGTGACCCAAACATTTATGTTACTCTCACAAATGCAGTTAATCATACAGGGTGAATCTGGCACACTGGGATGTTCAGGCATCCATCTGTTCTTGCTATGGTAACACTGTACAGAGAAGATAACCCAGTGCATTTTCCTTTAGAGATTTGAAATACTTCCTGTACAGTCACTGTTATCATCTGCCACAAGACTAGGAGAGATTTGTTGTCAGCCTGAAAAGATACTGTCTACAAGGGCAGAACACACCTAGATTCAAGCAGAATGTGAAGTACAGCTACCGAGAGATTTCAGTTTCCAGCTGTTCAAATTTGAACTCTCAACTTGGGAATATGTTGGCCTGAGCCATGAGAAGTTGATGTAAAATCATCTCTTAGCTTTTTAACAGCTGCAATACTCTTTGATCTACTGTGTTATATGATGGTGTCAGCATTACTGCTCAGAGGGAAATGGCTCATCCCTTGTGTGAGACTCCTCAGTGCTGGAAAGAGGTTTTGTACCAGATCAAGACTTGGTTTTCCCCTCAAGCTGAAAATCCATAAAAACTTACAAAAATCCAAATCATTTTAACTGAATAATTTGATTGCATTCTTTCCAAAAAGACTTTGTTTCATTCATAAGCATAGTTATGAATGAACTAATATATAAGTTAGTTATAAGTATGTATTATATAAGTATAGTCAGGGTGGAAGGGACCACAGGTCTCTAGTCCAACATTCTCTTCAAAGCGGGGTCTGCTGTGCAGTCAGACCTGGTGTTGCATGTCTTTATCAAGTCAGGCCTTTCAAACCCCCGAGGATGAAAAGAAACTGCATAGCCTCTCTGGGCAACCTCTTGAACTTCACTGCAGTCAGAGGAAAAACATTTCTCCTTTTATCCAGACTAAATTACTTTTGTTTCATGTCCCTGGATTCCTGCTCTCCTACCACCCCTGCTGTGAAGAGACTGCTCCATTCTCTCAGTGACCAAGATATCGGCACAAGGGGCTGCTGTTCAGTCTGTACAGAGCTGTCTCCGCTCCAGGCTGAACAAGCCCAGCTTCGTCAGTCTCTCCTCACAGAGCAAGTGCTCCAGCCATCAACCATCATGATGGTTCTTGTGCTGAACTTGCTCCAGTTTCTTGCTATGTGTCTTGGGAGGTACTGGGAGGTCAATATTCCAGATGTCTCCTAATGAGAACCAGGTGAAGAGGGGTCTTTTCCCTCAATTTACCTCTCTGCTTCTGTTAACAGAGCCCAGGAGGCTGATGGCCTTGTTTGTGACCATGGCTCTGCTAACTCATGCTCAGTGTAATGTCTGTGAGGCCTTTGTGGCCTTTTCTACAGAATTGCTCCCCAGTCAGTTTTCACCCTATACCATTGCAAGGTCTTTAGCTTTCCATGTGCCAAGCTTTGCATCATGCCTTGTTAATTTATGTGGTTTCATGTTGGTTCATTCCCCCATCCAGTCCAGGTGTCTTTGTATGACAACCCTTTCCTTTAGCAAATCAGCTATTTTACCCCACTTTGTTACCATCCACTATTTGGTCATTGATAAAGGTGTTAAACAGGACCCAGAACAGACCTCCTGTGGCCTTCAAGTAGGGTATGACAGATCCATGACCCTCTGATCCCTTTTATCCAAACTAACTCTTACCTATCCGATGCACACCCACCAAGATTATAACAACCTAAATATAGGTACCAAAATATTGCAGGACACAGTGTCAAAAGTCGTGCTAAAATCAAGGCAAATGACATCCCCAGCTTTCCCCTCATGCACAAACACAGATGCCCCATTGAAGAAGGCAATCAGGTTGGTTAGGTATGTTGACTACTCCCAGTAACTTTCTTCTCCTTCATGTGGCCAGAAATACGTTCCAAGATGGCTTGCTCAATGATTTTTCCAGGGACCAAAGTGAGACAAATTGACTTGCTTATAACTTAAATGCTTTTAGCTTTTAAAAATACTCTTAAAATTGAGTACTACCTAGTTACTTATCTGAAAATGGGGAAAGAAAAGCTGTCACCACAAACCAGATAATGGTAGTAGTTATAATTAGGAGGTGTCACTTCACAAGTCCTATGGTAGTAGTAATAATAATTAAGATGTGTTGCTGAATTATCTGTAATAAAAAAATGAGTGGTGTTACTGAACAACCTAATGACTTTATTAATACTTTTCTTTCTTTTTCTCTGTAGTATATGCTTGACATTTTGACCTTCCTTGTTCTGTCTTCTTGAACAAATAAAGAAGACTGAGATAAGGACCATATTTTAATTTGCTTTAATTTGATTCAGTTTGCTAATTATGGATATGTAAGTAACCTAAATAATAATTATCTCAATGACAATTTAGTATTCAAAATGAGACAATGAAATATTGTGAAACTTGTGTAAAGTATGTGGGACTCTGATCAGTTCAATTAATAATCTGTATTTTTATTGCATATCTTACTTGAATACTTTACATAAATTAAGGGTTTCTAGCCCTCAAACCATTTTATAAATTTTACTTATTAATATAAAGTCTTTTCTTCAGTACTGCATATCCATTGCTCAAAGCCAACTCAGAATTCAACAGATTGTACGTTTTAAGATGTTGCCAATGATTTAAACAAAAAATCCCTTTGGTTTATATTCCTATATATTCAGATTGTTGTTGCACAGCTGCTGTAATGATTAAATAGGACATTCCGTCTCTGGAGGAAAACCAACTCAATTAAGTGAAAGAACTAAAAGGTAGCTTTCCTTCCTCTTCCTTAAAATAAATTTTAAAAGGCAGTTCTGGTTTTTTCTACTTTTAAACGATGATTAATATCTGTCATTGTATAATAAAATTACAAAGAGCAGTTGCATGCCAAATGGAACATGACCATGCAATTGCCAGTCACTAGATAGTGATTTTCTGTCATTAAAGAAAAAAAGAACCATCATTAGATTGGTTAGTTATGGTTCCAATCTGTCTAAATACAGGGACCAACACTCTTTTGCCTTTTAAACTAATGAGATGATCAATTTCCTTTACTTTCAGTGAACATGATTCAACGGGCTGGAATACAGCCTGCAGCCTACAAAATGGTGGCCAGACAAAAGAGCCAACCTTGTCGGTCCCCTTAAATGCTTTCTTGGACTATTCTGATTTAAATACTTTACCTTGCCAGATCCCCCATTTTTCAATGCAAAATTTAATACTTGTCTAAACTGAAAAGCCTCTGCCACTAGCCAGTCTGCTGGGGCTGTGCTGTCAAATCCCCTCAATGTATGCCAAAAAGAGATACTCTCCTGCCAGCACAGTTACATCACCTCACTGAACAACAGATGCAAAACTAACATTACCTTTCCTCTTTTGGCATAACCACACATTGGGATTTTGCCAGACTATATTAGTCAGGTTTGGTATGTGAGAGTGGGTTGGTTAACTTTATTTTCTGCTCTCCAGATTTGCTGACAATTCTTTGTAGATATGGCCTAAGAATGCTACTATTAATGATCAAAATGGCAGCTGACAATAACTTCCATCTATAAGGTATCTAACTTACTAAAATGTCCTGGAAGGTTAAAAAAAGTACCTTTAACAACAACAGACTTTTGTTTGATTTGATCAAAAACAAACAGCTCACTGGAAAAGTTTCTTCTAGCTGTTTGATAAGAAATGCCATGGTCTTTATCTGAAGATTTTCCTGTATTGGACTAGTCACAGATTTCTTCTGCAGTGGAGGGAAAATATCTCGTAGTATCTTGTCAGGTGTAGTTCACACCACAGCTTGTTTCTCTCTTCTTTAGCTGCCTGTTTAGGAACTCCAGTTCTACATAAAATTTGCCTGAAACAGGGTGCAAAGATTTTTTTTTGTTTCTTTTTTTAATTTGTGGTGGAAATAAGATAACTAGGGCTGGTCATATGTAAACTCTAAATATTTTTGATATACAACTGCATATACTGTTCATACTTTATTCTGTCTGGCAGAACCTCACCAGTCCCTATGTTAGACTCACAGATTTTATTGTATTTCCTTCCATCATTGATATAAACCTGGAGAACCAACTAGCTGTTGCTGTTATTTTATCAATGGTTAGAAAATCTGGCCTGTATTTCAGGCATCTACAATATTAATTTTCCAAAAGGAATGAAGTTGTTTCTTCATGCTTTGGAAATCACCATGAATAGCAAACAAAGAATAAACATGGTGCAGTAAGATGTATGTAGTTATTTTATTCATTATTTAGCTTTATAACTGTATAAATAATCTGGCCTGGAGTAGGAACAGTCCAGTCAAATTTAGCACACCATTGTTTTTATGCAGTAGTAGCTTGTGTAAATTGTGTTTGTGACAGACTATTATAGTACTAGGCAATATTTTGTATGGAAGTAACAGATGACCCATGACAACTCTAACTAAAATATATCTTTGCTGGGGTAACATAGCTAATAAGACCATCATATTCCATCTACTGAGCTTCACTAAGTGGTAAAATAAAATATAGTGCATGATAAAATATCTTTGAAAAGGAAATTCCTGTTGTTTACCAGCTACACAAATCCTCTAATAGCCACAAGTGATCCTAGCCACTGTCTCCCTCATGAGCCTTTTAGAATGAACCCCTAGCTCAGGACACTTACTTTGTCTCCCTGTGTCCTACCTTGTAACCTCTTTTGCTTTTATCTCTGAAGGCATTTTTAGATTGTTATTATCTGACAGGTTGCCTGCATCACTGACATAGTATCCTGCCTTCACTGCCTTCTCTGATTGGATGGCCTAATTTTTGCCAACAGGAGGACTGAATGAAATCATTATTAATGCCTTGAGACTGTTCAGGTGAAGGCTAAGAGTACTTTAGAATGAAGGATATAATAGGAGACAGGAAGTATGGGAACACTTAGAAGATTAAAAATAATTTTCTGTCCTAACCCACAGCCCCTCCACCCACCCCTGCAACAACACTTTTTTTGCTTCCTTTGGGCTGTAAATAGGAACTCTAGAGTTTGCTTTAGCTGTGTTTCTACCTTTGAAAGGTAAAAAGAAGAGTAAAATCTAAATCAGATACAATATTTAGCAAATGTTGCAGACCCTTTCTCTTGTCATTTTCTTACCAATCAGTTGCTATTTCTGCCACCATTCTCAACCTCCCTTTGCTAGTGTTCACCCTAATCACTGGCAGCCCCCGGCTTTTACTCTTTGAATATTTCCAAGGCATGTTTAAAGGCTAATCAAAAGTGTCCAAAGGCATATGCCCTCAAGTGATGAGCTCTTGCACCATAATATTGAGGAAGGATGCGGTATACAATTGTTCTCTTCACAAAAAATTTTTCTATTGCTCATACATACACACACAACCCTTCTTTTATTTGATGTTCTGTTGCAGATATTTTGCATGAATCCACTTTTTTTATCCATATTACTAATGATTTTCCTCCACTTCCATGAAAATACAAAATCTAAAAAAAAGTAGGAATGCTAAAGAGGGGCTGAAAGCCCGTTTAGTGTCCAAGCTAAACTATAGTTTTTGTAGTTGTAACAGAAATGTAAGAAAATAGGGAGGACGCTTACAGAATCACAAGTCAAGTTGTATGAACGGAACCATAAATATATTATTCCACTGTTTACTCAGCTCTAAACCTGACACTTAACAAGAAACGTTTAGCCGCATGAGACAGGAAATTGAATCTTCTCACTTATCCACATTCACGCTCTATCTCTTGCATTTGATTTGTGCCAGATTAACAGAAGAGAGTGAGGGATGAGGCTAAATTGTTCCTCCCTGCGCAGAGGGAATGCAGAGATCTCCCAACAGCAAGTGGCTTTCCTCACCATATGTGCTTTTTCATCTTGGCCCAGTAGGCCAGGAAAATGAATTTGAGGATTTGTAACACAACACATTATGTAAACTTTAGCTGCAGTGCTTTGCTTCATTTTTGCTTTCAGTGGCTTATTCACATGCATTTCACAGAGAGTGGCTAAGCTCAAAATTTGGAAAAGATTTAAGTGTGGCAAGATCTATGGAATTCAAGTTAAGTTTGTTACATGAGGCTGAAATTCAGGTTAGCACTTTACATATAATCGTGATGTAGCTCAGTAAGCAGGGCCCTGTTGTTATAGACATGCAGCATACTTAGTCATCAGTTCCCAAGTAGTCCAAAATCAGCCTTGCAAAATGGGAGGATTTCATGCACTTGCTGAAGAGGTGAATCCAGAAAAAAAACAGTTCAGGGAGCCTTATCCGAACCAGCTGACAATGCCACTGCGAGGACCTAGTCAGTGACAGACCATTCTGTTTGAAAGACTGCATGTCCACATGAGCATCACCCTATGCAACATATTTCAGCCAATTAGTGGATTCTTGAGCAAGCATTCTGTCTGTGAATGTTTGCAACACATGAACCAGACAGTCCTGCATTTTTTTTAATGATAGACTATCATATTGTAATCTCACTTTGCCAACACATGACCTGCCCTAATTTCAGCATTTCACGTTCATGTCTACGCTTGTTTACACCACGTTGCATGGTGGACAGCTTTGAAAGAAGCACAAATGAAGTCACAGCCCTCCTTGTTTCTTGACTTCATCATATTGATTATTGATGATCTCCATTACAAGGGTATATATAGTATTGATACCAAAAGGGATGAGATGAGGAAATGCCTTTAGTTTTGCTGCCAGTTGTGAAGTCAATGCATCTCAAACAATGCCCTTAAAACTACATGATGTGCACTTGCCTTCTGGAAAAAAAAACCGGAGTGCTGGTCAGACAACGTGATGTATTTTACCTTTGTATCCTGATCCAGGACAAATAAACCTGCAATAGCAGTTGCTGAAGCCTGTAAATCTTACCTCTGAGTTTCTGAGGAAACAGTAAACTCCTTGCTACCATTTTTATGAGTGTGTAAACAAAGTTTCTGAGAACAGAAGAGATCTAAGGAAATCCATAGTTTTAAATGTTTTCTATAGGTATTTTTACATTAATATATCTCTGTACCACTTCATTCTTAAAAAAGCTAAATGTATTTTGTAAGAGGACCAAAAGACCTTTCTTTCATACTTTATCAACACAATTTATAAAGCAATCAAATGTTTGAAAAAGTCTTTTTTCCTAAGCTATAGATGGAGTTGATTCAGATATTTCATTTCTTCATAATAGATTTAGGGCTTTCTTCCAAAATTTAGATCATATTATATCAGATGGTTTTTATTACTTATAAACAGGCCCATGAAACAGAAAAAAAAGTACAAAAGCTGTGCTCAGAGTGAAGGAATTTACACATTATATTTTTGGGTTTATGTTTTAGGCTACTAATACTTTATAAATGATCCCACAAACAGTGCTTCCTCCCCCAAATAAATAATCCACCTATGTCTACTCATATTTTCACTTCTATTCAAAAAAGAGAAACTAAAATTCAGACAAACAGAAGTACAAAGGCTTAACTAGCTACATATGGCTACATAACTGCTAAGCCAACTACATACACCCCTTTAATTAGGGATTCTAAAGTTATACATGCAGATTCTGAAATTTTTTATTTGTAATTCTGGAAAACACTAAAGATTTTGATGGCATTGATTACATGACTGAAGGGAGTATGAATATAAAAGTTTTTATTTGCACCAATTAACTGAACATTGAAATCAATTTAAACAAAGCAATAAAGACAAAATGTACCTCAGAACATTCTGAATCTCAAAGTTTCAACTTTGTTCAAGAATAGTGCTGCTGTTATAAAACTCTTAAAACTCTCAATCGTGCCTCTCAGTGTACTTTAAAATCACAACTGTCTCCTTTCTTCTCAGTGAAAACCTTTCAAGTTAGCTGTCATTTGAAGTTTTTATTTTCCTATGAGTATCATGCTGTGAGGGTTTTCTGACAATGCCTTTGGGGGGTAAAAAGTACCCTAATTTTCATTCTTTCAAAATCCTGTGACTCTGCAGCAGTCAGGCCTTTCTGAATAAGTGGGTAACAAAACTGGGAGTTTACCTCCATGCTCCCCTCTGACAACAAAGTATCTGCCCGGTGTTCTGCCAAAACTTGGTCATATTTCTGCCACCACAGTTCTTCCACTATTTCATACATTTTTCATTTTTCTTTCTTGTCAGTACTAAAAAGTCAGATAACTCACAGCTACAAACTATCAGAAGTCACAGGTTGTTAAAGGATATGGCAATAAAAACAGGATTTTAAATGGACAGATTATATGTGTGCAAATATGATTGACTGAAAATGTGTGTGGGATAAACTACCAAAAAACTTATCATAGCAAAGTAATATAGAATATCAGAGACATGCAAAGACATAATAATGTCTTCTGGAAGTCACATCAAATCATATGTCTTCTGATAATCAAAAAAGGAAAAAAAAATTGAAATATTCCTTAAAGCTAATTTTTTTTTTCATGTAAAATGCATTCCATTTCCTCTGAGAAAGAATTCAACAACCACAGTAATATTCTGTATAAAAAATAGAAGCTACAGGGTTGATGCTTATAGCTTATGCAAAGGTTAAAAAATTGACATAACTAAGACATTTAGTAAAATTATTTTATTATTTAGTAAGTGTTTGCTTGCCTAAAGGTCACCATTTCAGACCACTAAAGTACTATAAGGGCTCCAATTATTATGGGTTTTTTTTTAATCTAAAGTAATTAGTATATATTAAACATTTTAGCAGACATTAAATGGTAGCTTCTGTGCTATTGTAACATTCATTATTATATTTGAAAGCTTCCATATATTGCATGTTCAGAGACACAATGTTTGATAAATAATTGACTTGTAAATGTGAAAAGATGACAGACAAGCCATTGACAGGCGGACACTGACGTTTCTCTGATCATTCTAAACGCAATTTCTAGTAAGAACCTGGACTTGGGACCCAGCATATTGCCTAGAAGCCTAGGGTGACTATGTTCACATACACCACATGTCTGCATACTGTCAAATAAATCCCAGCTTCTCTGTCTGGAGAGCAAATATTGCCATAAGGAAACTGCATTGTCCATTTCCCTTACAGTGGGCTCACTGTGATCTTGTATTCCTTTATTAATTGAGCTCTATCCACCAGCTCTGTACAAATACCATGTGACCAGCAAGCATCGGAGGGGGGGGGGGGGGTTACCTCATTTACCTTTTTTGTTGAAATATACTGCAAACTGGTTTTCCTACAGTAATTTTACATGTTTAACATTTTTAAAAAACACAGCACTGTAACAGCCACTGATAAGAAATTAACTCTACCCTAGCTGAAACCAGGACACAAGCCCTTTAAGGAAAAAACCTCTGTGAGACACAGCCAGAAGAAAGGCCAAGTGAGGGGGATGCTAAGTATCCCCATTTTACTTCCAAGGCACTAACTAAGCAGTCTGTGCACACGCCACGCAGCACTTTTCTGTCAGAACAGGCACCCTGTAGATTAGGAGGCTCCTCTAAAAGGAGAGGTACTTTTTAAATCGTTGGTGCCACAACAATTATGTCAGATTAGGAAATTTCATGAACTGCATAAAACCTAAAAGCTTCCACTAGGATGAAAAGTCATAGGTTATGCATTTGAAAGGTATTCAACACAGTGGTTTGCCATATCAGTTGAAAGCATCTTGGAGTAATCACAAATAATTGAGCATTTGTTGTCTCCACTTAAAAAGTATACTGTTGCTATGCAAGTGGAAAATCACAGCATTACAGATGCATATTTTTTTAGCTGAAGAGAATACAAATTTCAAACGTCAGGATGAAGACATGAAGAAATGAAGCCATGATTCTATATGAAGCAATATTTTTCGTAACCACAGCTACCAAATGATTGCAGGTGAGGTGATGGTGTTTAGTTTAACTATATTATTTTTGTGTGGAATGATTGACCAGATCTCTCACATAAAATAGGGTTGAAAAAACAGATGGGGAACAAAAATTCAAAAGCTCAAAAAAGCTTTTCTGGAGCTTATAAACAGTAACAGCGATGCCATATAATGGGAAACCAATAAGAACGAAAAAATGGTGACACAAAAAACCCCAACTAGTTCTATTCTTCTACTACAAATAGATATTTTATTTTTAGAAAGATATACTGTAAAAGGAAACATACCTTATTTTTTAAATGTTAAGGTATGTGGAAGTTACCAGGGTAGATGAGAAGTGTGATCCATTTTGTCAAATTCCATGATTTAAAAAGTGGCCAAAGCAAGGTGCTTTAGAGGAAGGTATAAAAGACACCTAGAAAAAGCTACACTCTGAAGTCCTTATATTCATTATTAATCACTAGAGACTGTATTAAGCCCTGAAGTATGATATTTTGTTCCTTAAAAATTGTTTCTAGCACTAAAAAATGTTACTATGAAATATTTTTATCACTACAATTTAATTATTTTTGAATATTGTTAGATTCTTGGTTTCTGACAGATGTGTGAAGGCCTATCTGCAGGATTAATAGTTGTTTTGGGATCTACCTCCACCCTGTTATGAGTGTATAACAGACCACAGCGATGTGCGTTGGTACTCAAGAGTTTAGCCTCTTACTCCTCTGCATTCAGGTCCTGTACACATTATAAAAGTAAAACAATTATCCATTGGATACACAAAACTCCTACCACAGTAGAATCCCTTCAAAGTTTGCTACAGCTCAGGTACCTCTGGATTTTTGATCATGAAGCTATATCAAATTGTTGGGGAATGTGGGCATTGAACTGCTGGCGAATGCCAGGCAGAGTTGCGGGCGAACAGGAACTGCCTCGGGTGCCAGTGGATTGAGAGCGGACTGCGCTGAATCCTGCATGGAATCACCAACAACAAAGACTATTGTCATACTTTTTGATGTCGCTAACAGATTCAAGGGCAGCAATAATGTCAGTGGAATATCCTGAGAAATCCTTTATCTCCTGGGAAAGGAGCTGTGCAGTGTTTCTATGTTAGTCATCAGTTCCCATTTACAAGTAACTGTAGCTGAAGGCTATGTTTCCCCTAGGGCTAGTGCAGAATATTGTATACAGCGCTCCATGAAGGAAGGATGCAAGATAATGAACTTAAGTCAATGACAATTTTTTTTTCCTCTGATTTGGCAAATAAGCTATCATTTAAAAATTGGTTGGGATTGAATCAGATGCATTTATTCTGTTTTGCTCACAGAAAAAACAAAGTAATGTTAACCATTTTTAATTAATAAGTGTTTTATTTATCGCTGCATAACATATTTTCTTTTCAGGCCCTTGAAAGAAAAACGAATTAAATCAAATAGAGCTACGAGAGACAGAAGAGGTGGTGGCACCCTTTTACATCATAAATACTGTTAAGATGTTGTTTTGCCTCATAACCATTCTTGAGAATGGAGGGACTTTGTCTCATAAATTTGCTACAGAGCATATTGAAATTATATTTTTCCATACCTTCAAATGGAAATTTTTTATATGAATTAACAATTCAAGATTCACTGGAACCAGAATCCACTGGAAAATTAGATTCACTGAAACCTCATAGGTTCCTTGGCATAATTAGCTCCTTTACAGTGTATGATTCTCAGAGACAATGCTCAGCAGTAGTTCAGGGATAACAAACATTTCCAAAGGCAGTATTGACAAAGCCTTGACAAATAAGACTCTCTCCATTTTATACAGTCACTATCCCAGCAGGAAATGAATTTACAAATCCTACATGCTCCTATGGTAAAGAACCCATATTCCATTCTATTCTATTCTATTCTATTCTATTCTATTCTATTCTATTCTATTCTATTCTATTCTATTCTATTCCGTTCCATTCCTGTTCCTGATGAACAGCACTTCTGATGACCACATAGTAACGGCTGGGAAGATTCTGGAATTAAACATAACCATAAGTAATATTTTCTATACAACTCCCCTGCATGCCTAGGGTATGCAATTGTGTCTTCAAACACATGGATATCGAGTCAAAAAAGTGGCTTAACATACTTAAACCAACATGGAAAACTGTTAATTAAACTGGAATTTGAAAGTAGAGCTTCATGCCTGGACTTGTAGGAATACTGGCAACAGAGGTGAAGACCACTGACCTGGGATTCTCATGCAGTGAAAAACAATTGGGATCTAGGTACAAAGCAGCAACATTTTCTGTACAGTGATCATGTGAAAGTCTGTCCAAATGGCAAACTTTCAGGACAATGACTCCACCAAATGTCTTGCCCACCCTAATTTACATTATAAGTGATCCAAACACTATTTGCTGAGAATTAATTCAATATTCCCACACGTAATTTTCCATCTACTGACAGCTAGTTTCTCCTCATTTGCATAACCAAATCAGAACACAGAAATAAGAAAGAAAGCCATTACTAGAAGTTTCTCCCTGTGCAGTCCTAGGAGACCTCTCATGACAATCTTTGGCTAGTCACTCATTTGAAAAAAGTCCAGGAAGGTTGTTCAGTGAAAACAGAAATCTGCTGCTTCCATAAACTTTCCAGAACAGCTACAGGATAGTGTGTTTCCTCTCAAAATTTTTCAGTAATCTTAGAACACAACCAAATATATCAAAACAAAGACAAGGAAATATGTCATTTGTGCATATTGACCATAGACAAAAAAACAATTTAAAGGAGCTGGACTTTGCATGACCTGTATATATGTAGTAGATACAAAATTGTCAGAATTAGGAAATCAAGTTCTAGATGGCTGAATTTATAGCAGAATATCTTGGGCATATTAAAATATTAGACTTCTAGCCTTTCCAGGAAAACTAGCTCATTTTGTTAAGGTTCTCTCCAGCCAGAATGGCTCCCTAAACACAAACAACCTGTTTGTTAAAACATTTCCTCAACAACTGTTCTGTATCTGTGAAATAGCTACATCTCCTATTAGACAGCTGTTTATTCATTTGAAATACGCAGACATGATATCTGAAACTGCAGACAAATATATTTTGTCTCCCCCCCTCCATCAGGGGGTGACTTGTGCAAGTAAAGAAACAGGACAACAAAGGCCCATCTTTGAAAATTACAGGTACTCTAGTTTCCTTAATGTTCTTTGACAGATCTAAGTACTTGAAGCTTCTAGGAAGTAACAGACCTTTCTTTTCTTTTTCTCTTTCTTTTTTAACAGATATTACTCACACACTTTAATTAGATTGTGAGCAAAATACAGTCATCTCCTGAATAAGAAAACATGCACACTTAAACTTCTTAAGGAAAGACAGCGTGATTCTTCAAAATAAGTGAAAGAGCTCTTGGTTAAGGGAAAAAAAAAGAGAGATGAGCTGTGAATATATTGAAAAAGTTATTTCAACAAGAAGTCAATAAGGCATAGAGTGTGGGGCCTCTGTGAAACATACTTCACCCAAGTGGGTGGCTTTGCAGGAAGAAGAGAGTATTGTTTGCCAGAGCTGAAACAGTTGAATACAAAAGGACAAAAACACTGAGAAAAGAAGCACTCTGGTGCTCAGAAACATCACTGCTGGCTAACCTGACAGGTCAGATCTAAGTTTCTTGCTTATACTCTGTCATTTTAAACAGCATGGTAGTGCTAACTGCAGTAAAAAATAGGTCTTGGCACTGGCTCTCAGGCATTACATGTGTTGGAGAGGTGCTGATGGTTTCATTTTACAACCATAGGAGTCTAGTCTTCCCTCAATACGTATGCACAACAACTTTAACATTAAGAGGAATGCCTGTGTTCATACATAGGCAAAGAGGCCCAAAGATCTTGTGTTAATATTCAGATGAAAATTAAAATCAGGCTTCATCCTTTTATTCAATAGATAAAAAGTCTAGCATAATTTTACAAAAGCCTTTGTTTCAGTCATGTAGAGGAGACAGAAATTATTAATTAGACTTACAGTTAAACAGTGTTCTACAAGGTATTAGGACACTCCATAAGATGGAACTGACAGCATTTAAAAATCTCTTAATTGGAATTTAAAAAAAATCTATGGAGTAGATATTCAGCCTACTGTCACTGTTTTCAAACACAAATAACTTTTTCCAGCAGAGATGTAGAAACCACATTAACTTTTGTCATATAGAAGAGGATGGTTCAATGACAGTTTTGACATTTCCTTGTATATTCTGGTGACCCTGAGAGAAAATGAATATAGTCAAATCCTAAAATGTCTGGCTCTGAACCACCTTCTCAAAGCAAGTGCAGCTGGAGCAATGCCAGCTGACAGTGCTTCCCTCTAGACCCCAGTCTGGCATGAAACCTGCCAAACTACCATACAGAGCTACATGGGTACAAAGAGAGAAAAGCCAAAAAAAAAAAAAAAACCAAGGAAACAGTCAGTCAACCAGATCTGCTTGTTACACCCTTGCCTAGGAGAAAGGAGGAAGCACACTTCATATTTCTCTCTCCTCATTTTACGCCTCCCTTGTGCTTAAAAGCTTCTACGCTAAAGCAATATTTAAGGACATAAGGTACTTAACAGTTTCTCTGTTTTGGGTGCTTAGAAAACCAGAACTGCCTGTAATGTATTTTTTATGCCATTCTCCTTGTGTGCAGGAGAATTCAAACACACATGGGCTGTTTATTAAAAACTACACAAAAGTACAGGATAGCCAGCTCAAGTTAAAGCCAAGTCAAATATTACCTACATTTTAGATAAAAAATGAAAATTTTACAAACAATATCTAATTCCCCAGTTATATTCTTATATAACACAGATGCACAAAATTCCAGCTTACACAGGTCCCTTTAGAAAAGCTTTCAGCAGCTTGAAATACAAATGGGATGCATACAGAGGAAGTATTAAAGGAACAGCTCAGGCATCAATGTTTCTTGACATCACTAGCAAAACTCTCACTCGCTTGATCGTGGCTTTACCAGAACCTTTCAGAAGTAGAGCACTAAACAAAGGAACTAGAACTTGGACAA